>JAJJWX010005041.1:600000-1180695 GCA_023529315.1 Papaver bracteatum | reverse complement strand
TGTTCATAACCTTATATCTTGCTATATTCTAATCCCTACATATTATTTTAATGGAAAATATACCATCACCATGGAATATGGGAAAAGAGCCACATCCAAATAATCGAAGTCAAGAATTTTGTCCTTACCATCACTTTCATGGTCACACAATAAATGATTGCAGGAATGTAAAGAGAATAATTTTAAGGATGATTGACCAAGGAAAGTTAAACCACTTTTTAGTAGGACATCCACAATCTCAGCGATTACCTCCAGCACCAGAAATTCGCAGGATGAATACTGTCAAAGGGGCATAAACATTCGTAATAGAAGTTGGGGCTAAAGCAAAGAATTTGTTTTGTAATTCCATTGTACATTCATACAGAACTATTGAGGATTTCCATGATAATGTTCTAAGCAGAGTCTTCGCGAGAGACACAGATGGAAGAGAGATAATGAATATTGCGAGAGCCTCGCCATTAGAAGAATGGCAAAAACAAACTATATCTTTCACTGCACAAGAAGTACCAGAACCTGGCGAGCAGCATGATAACCCATTGGTGGTAAGATTAGAAATAAATCCAAAACAAGTGGAAGAAGAAGTGAAGAAAATGATGATGAAACTGAAGATTCTTGGGCCATCAACAGAGTTTTAATAGATACAGGGAGTTCAGTTGACATCTTATTCTATCATACCTACAAGACCATGGGTGGAAGAGACGAAGATCTAATACCATCAACATATAAAATCTATGGTTTTAATGGTACTTCCAATAAACCCAAAGGGGAAATTGCAATGCGGATTCCATTAAATGGGATAACTTCCAAGATCTTGTTCTGTGTTGTTGACATTGAATCACCTTACAATGCCCTGATTGGTCGACCTTGGCTACATGGGATATTAGGTGTAGCATCTACTTTTCATCAGTGTATTAAATTTCCTCATCCTAATGGTGTTGGAGTCATTAAGGGAGATTGGGGAGAAAGCAAGAAATGTTATGAGATTGATATAAAATCTTGTGAGGAAAGAGCTGAGAAGAATAGCAATTGGAAGTACAACATCAAGCAACGACAGAGATGTGAAAGGTTGATGATTGATACAATAGAGCGACGAGAGGAAATTGATGGCGAGCGTCTTGCGGATAAAGAAAAAATAAAAAAACGTAACAGAAAAGCAGAACCATAAAGTAGTAAGTAGAAAGGTAAAATGTTGGATTTTAAGAAATTTATGGATGAATTGTTTGAAGAAAATGTTTTGAAAAAATATTTTGAGATAAACTTGAAAAAGTGTACAAGAAAAGAGAAGTTCAGAATAAAGAAATTTTATCGAGTTATAATACTCATGAGAAATGCGATTAAAATTTCGCAGAGATTAAAAGAATGGGACAAACCTTTATGGCGTACACCTTAGTTCGCGAGTACAATTTCGCAAGAGGCAAATGTAAGACCTAAAGTACGTCATATGAGGGGGTATCTCTTTACATGACTCAGGGATAAGGTTATACCGCTGCTGGAACCTGAGTCATGCAGATGATGGGGTTAAAGAAAACCTATCCGGGAGAGAGATCTTGGATTTCCAACTTTATAAGGTTATACCCTAGTTGGACGACCGAGGATCTCTTCTAAGAAGTGCAGAATATGACTAAGGCGCCGAGGTACACGGTTGAGCCAAGGGTGCCCGGGACGGACGAACCTACCATGGCCATCCTTGGTAAGTCTTGGCTATGATGCACTTGGCCCGAAGAAAACCCCACTTAGGGTGCAGTCTTGTAACTATAAGCCATATAGGCATAAAGGACAAGAGGCTGCGAAAACAGCTGGTTGTTGGCAAATATGGATGGGAGGAGCTAGTCTTGTATGGACGATGTGCCCTCCTTGAAGGGGCAACCAGGGGGAATATAAGGGCGGCACCCTCCATTAGGGAGCTGATAAGTGTCTTAAGACGGCAATGTCATGGGGCTTTATGATCGCAAGAACATTTAGGCCTGTCATATTGTCGCGTGACGTAAATTATATAGAAGCAACAAGCCATAAGAGATATGTTTAGATGAGATCAATGGGTTTTTACATGAAAGTGTAAAGACGCATGGATTTCATCGCAATACGCAATGTCAAGTGGACTATATTCTCATATGATTTAGACCTGTCGCGTATTGTCGCAGAAAAATTCAAAGAAAAATGATAAGGCAAGATCAATGGGGTTTTACACATTACAAATGTAAGGGACATACTACAGATTTTGTCCTTGAGAAGAAAAATGTGGCAAAATAAGACCTTTAATTAGAAGATAATAAGACCATAATATTACTGCGATAATGCTCGCCGAATTTATGAGATTTGCGATTCTACGCATAGATCATAAAGTTAAGATTTTTTGCCCCTTGAGGCAAATCTAATTTGGTTGACAACTAATTTCTAATCTCTACTCAATTTTTTCATGTTGCAGGATGAATAATAGTGGCGGTATGGAATGCGTAAATTAATGAAATTATTATTCATCCATCATATGATAAAATTGCATAGATATTGTTAAAAGATACATTTATACTAAAAATTAAAGGGTAATAATTATGTTGATTGATTATGTTGAGAAAAGAATTGTCTTCTAATTCATGCGGATGGAGGCAAAGTTTATACATCAAAGAAATTCATAAGTTGGAGGAACTCGCGAGAAAGTGGGAGAAGCTCGCAGCAATATTACAATAAAAGGAGATAAATATACAAAAATTGCAAGGGAAGATAAAAAGAAGAAAAGAGATTATTTAGATCCATCATTTTCTTCGCCGCATTTCTTTTCATCTTGATTCTTCTTCTTCATCGTTATAATTATTACCTTCATCTTCATCGACTTCTCTTCCTCGCCCGATATTTCTCCATTACCATCATTATTATCATATTCATCTTTCTAAATTCTTCACTTCACTATCGAGATAACAAGGTTTGGAGTTTTTCTTTGGAACTTTCTTTTGCAAGATCGGGATACTTAGAATGAGAAATGTCATGATCATCACAGACCAGTTTAATAGAATTATCACAACCTCAATAATGGAAGTACTAAAATTCATGAGGAAGTAATCCTCAAGTTTTCTTTCAATCGTGAATACTTCTCATTGCGAGAGAAAGGTGCTCGCGAGTTGATTCTTCTCATCTTCAAGTTCTTTTATTCTTTTTCAAGACATCTCTTTCAGATCCTGTGATATATAACAACAAAACAAGGAATAATAAAAACAAGGTTGGAAATTTTATAAGGAAGAATAATAAAAACAAGGAATCGATAAGGAGGAACGGTTAACAACCTTCTATTTCATAAATCATGTCTTTAATTAAAGCTGCTTGTTCAGTATGAAGACTAACATCTACACCTAAATTATTTACCAGCATTATCAAGAACCATCGAATCCCAAGAAAATTCATCATCGCTATTAATAATAAGACGAGAGCGAACTTGAGTTTCCCTCGCAATAAGATCTTTATTATCGCGGATAAGTCTATCTCTTTCCATTTGAATGCTAAGAAGAGTTTCATGGAAATCTGCTAGGGCCTTGGTGCCATTTTTAATTGCACGATCTTTCTCGTCAATAAGAACACTATTCTTACTTCTTAATCTATTGATTTCTTCTTTTGAATCAAGATAAAGGCGTTTAAACTTATTAGTTAAACTTAAATTTAATTTGTGCTCAATCTTTAAAAGATTAAGTTTGGATTTAAGTTCATCTACGAGAGAGGGATCTAATTTGATCATCTAAGAAACTACTTAAAGAACTATTAAGGAGAGCAAGAAGGGTACTCATCTACGGAGTTCGGGGAAAAGATTGGAGGAATATAGCCTCGTCGGTAAGACCATAAATATACGCAAAAATGGTTGCTTGAATAAGATGCGATAGGGTGAGAAGAATTAAAAGAGAAAAGAAGTAAATCATACCATAGAGTTGTTGATTAACTTTATCAAGATCAGAGATTTTTGCTTATCAACTGAAAACTTCGGTCTCAGACTTTTATTTTTCTGCGAAGCTCAACAACTTCAACTTCTAGTTTTTCTTTATCTGGCGAAGGTTAGCATCGTTCTTTTCATAAATAATACGTCTATTATCCAAATCATAAGCAACAACAAAAGAATCTCTTCTAACCTACGATAGAACTATATAAGTCAAGATCTGGCAAAAATATCAATAAATACATAAAAAGGATGAACAAGTAGAATAATATCAAAAATATCAATCAATAAATACATAAAAATATCAATGAATTTAAGAGATTTGGAGTTAGCGATCTTGAAACCCCGCGAAGGAATCATTATCGCTAATATGGAAGCATCTCAGACTTTGGCGAGAGACTGGGATATTCCATTAATAGCTTCATCTCCATACTCATTTGGGATACCAAATGTACCATCGCCAAGAAATTTTGATAGTTGAGCCATTGCAGACTCAGAAGAAGAGGAATCCTTTACGGGAGGAACGTCCTTATCAAAACCAAAATTATCATCATTATTGTCCTTGTCGAAATCAACACTTGAATTTTAAGAATAGATTGAGGAGTAGAATAAGAAGGGAGTTGGGTTTTCTTTTCTTTAAGGGAGGATCGTCAGATCCCTCATTGCGAGGAGAAGTAGTCTTCCCTTTGAGAGGAACAATAGATTTCCCCTTGTGATCAACTGAAGATTTCACAGATTTCACCTTGGTTTTCGCAGGTTTTATTGGTTCTAATTCTTTGATTTCCTGCCCAATACAGATGAAGATAAGAAATAGGGGCAACAATATATTGTTAAAATTCATGAAAAAATATTTCTTACTTCATCTGTAAAAGATTTAAGAGCTAAGAGAGTGTTGGGTTTCCTAAAATTCTGGTAATTGAGTTTCATCATGTCAATCTAGAAAAGATCGAAGTCATTTAGTGAGAATATGAAAACATAAGGAAGATGATGGATAATAATTATGCAAAAAGTTGAGAGGATATACTTCTTTAGATCTTTCAAAGCCAGTTGAAGACCCATGGTGATACTGCGAAAGATTCGCAGGTAATGTGAGAGAACCGGAATATAAGGACCTTCAAGACATAATGGAAAAATTAACCACTTGTCATCGCTAGAGTGGCGAGGACCTTGATTAGTAGGTGTTTGAAAGTCAATATCTAGCATGAGAATTTTTTTCTTCAGCGATCTTTTCTTTCTTCTAAGCAACACCCTAGCAAGTGTTATCCCTCTTCATAGGAATTATCTTGTAATTTTCAAAACGTTCTCCACAAGATAATTTGCGAGACAATTGGAACATATTTATATTGAGGATTCTTTACAGCTTTAGGGTAGCGAGATCCTTTATTAGCACCACGAGAAGCATATTCAAGCAGTAATCGAATACAATCTCCACCCAATTGATATATCGCTCGCAAGAACCTCTCGTCAGAAATTATTTCATAGAATAGTGGAAGTTCCGGATCATAGAGAGGAATGGGAAGACCAGCTTCAAGTTGACCTAGCGATACTATAATCTTCTTGCAAGAGCATTGATAATCAATGAATAATTTTATGGAAAGCTTGGATTCAGGGCCCTGATTTGGAATAGTAGACAGAGTAAAACCTTTGCTTTTGAGTTTTTCTTGGATCTCACTAAAAGCAACCAAATTTTTAGCACCAGCGGCCACCATTTTTAAGTATGGGAATGAAAGAGAAGGTTGGAAAATAAGAAAGAAATCACAGCGATAACAGAATCGCAATTAGGCGGAAGAACAATAAACTTACGGAGAAATTATGAAGAGAAAGAAGAAGAAAGTAAAAAAGAGGAAAAGAAAAGAATAAAAGGAGTATTTATAGAAGAAGAAGTTTCTCGAGAAGATGAATGCAATAAATGCAAAGAAGAGACATGAATGGTCGATCGTAGCGGTGAGTGAGAAAAGATGTGTCAAAGATTTATTGGAAGAAAGAATGCATGAAAATGAATTGGCGAAGGATACGAAAACGTGTCGAAAGCGAGAGATCAATGTGAAAAGATAAGTAGTTTCAAAGCATTTAGTTCTCATGATCTTCTTCTTCTTCGCCGAGGCAAAGATGTAGAACCGAATATCGTCACAACGATATTCCTGATATTAACAACACTGGATATTAACAACATTTCTGCGAGAACATCGTGAGTACTTCAATAACACTGACGAGTGTTGCGAAATTGCTTAAGGAATGACATAATGATGATGAATGAATAAACATGTAAAGAGCATGTGTCGACTGCGATAGTTATAAAATTAGCGAGAAGGAAAATCATGGTTGTCACGATGATGATCACATTGTAAATCCGAGATAAAAGGGAGACTTAGATGTCGTCCATTATGTAACTACCCTATAAATAGAGACCCAATGTGTCCAGAAAGGATGATTTATTTTTAGAGTTGAAAGAGTCTTGAGGAGATAAACTTCAAGAGAATAATTGTATTCTTGATTTCTTCCAATTCTGTATCCATTTTTGAGGATTAAATGATAAAGTGTCGTTTTTTATCTTCAATTGTGAGTTGATTATAGCAAGATCTTAATAAGGGTGTAGTGTGGGATTTCTAACTACGATTATAGTTATGCACCCCTCACAGATTGGTACACCACAGATGCATAGCAGTGTAAGTCCTAAATCCTTGAACCAAAGTATGCGTACTTTCTTTACTCAGGATAACGAGAACTAAAGTCCGCGTACCCATATGCATCTTTGCTAAATTTCACGTCCCGTGAATTTCTGCGGAGTTTGTGAACGAAAAAAAACTTAAACCGGGTACTTAAGAATGCGTACCGGTATGCATACTTGAGTGGTTTGTTTTTCTAATAACGGTTTATTCATGAACTTAAACTGATATAAACTAAGGAATGCGTATTTTCAAACTGTGGCTATAAATTCCATGAATCGATTTGAGTGAATCAAAATAATTTTTGCTTCGATTGTGTCTTGTATACTTCTATGAGATCTAAGCAATTGAACAACTCTCTAACTAGTTCTTTTGAGCGATTTGAACTAGTTATGATGAAGATGAATATGGTTGATATGAAATTGTTCATATGGCTAACCATTTGGTTAAATACCGTTAAATTAAATAGGTGTACATATTTAGGTACGTTACACAAACCTAAATGAACGTGCATTTCATTTGTGTATAACAAGCTAAGTTCGATCTAACGGTTGAAAGATATTAGCTTGAATCTAATCAAGTTTTCATCTAACGGTGAATATTGAATGCTTTGTTACCAAGGTAACTTAGATTGCAAACCACGATTTGGAGACTATATAAAGGAGAACTCTAGAAACTAGGAAAGTTAATCCCCACACCTCCTGTGTGATACTAGTTGTATAAGCTAGACTCAATTCTCCTTTAACCTTTGGTTTCTACCGAGACCACATGGGTTAACGACTTGAAGACTTCATTGGGATTGTGAATCCAGACCCAACTATTTTTTCTATAGTTTCGTGATCGGATCTTGCTGGTTCTATCGTATTGAGTACAATGGTAAAATTAGCTCGAGATTAATTTCTCCGATAGGCAAGATAAAAAAGTAGTCACAAACATCTTCGTCTCATTGTTTATGATTCCACAATATCTTGTTTCTCTAGTCGATTAAAATTATTGTGAGGTGATTGATAATTCTAGGCTGTTTTTCGGGAATATAAGTCCGGGTTATCGATTGGTTCTTGTTCACCTTGATTTATCAAAAGACGGAACAAAACTTGTGGGTATTTCTGTGGGAGACAGATTTATCTATTCCTGTAGTTTTTTCTGTGTGATACAGATTTGTTTATTAAAGTCTTCGACTTTGGGTCGTAGCAACTCTTAGTTGTTGGTGAGATCAGCTAAGGGAATCAATTGCATAGTATCCTGCTGGGATCAGAGACATAAGGAGCGCAACTGTACCTTGGATCAGTGTTTGATTGATTGTTGTTCAACTACAGTCTTGGCCGAAGTTAGTTTGTAGTAGGCTAGTGTCTGTAGCGGCTTAATGATGTGTGTTCAATCTGGACTAGGTTCCGGGGTTTTTACGCATTTGCGGTTTCCTCGTTAACAAAACTTCTCAGTGTCGTGTTATTTCTTTTTGCGCATTATATTTTGTTATATAATTGAGATATCACAGGTTGTGCGTTGAATCAATCAATTGAGAAATCCGACCTTTGGTTGTTTATTGAAATTGATTGACACTTGAACATTGGTCGACCCACGGTCCCATGAAATCGGTTCTCCTTCATTCCATGGTTAATTTTCAAATAAACCATCAATTGGTCATCAATTGATCAAATTAGGGTTTCTGAGTCCAAGGATTATAATTCCAGATTCAAACACTAATAATTTTATAACGATCTCATGATCAGTATTCTTATTAATTATGCTCGGTTCAACTACTAGTATTTTAATTCATGCTTTATTTTGGTCACGCTACCAATAATTCATCTGATGAGCAACACTTGCTCAGACGAGCAATATTTTCTCAAACCAAGGAATATTGGTTCAACTATTAATATTCAACAATTCATCTAATGATCAACACTTTCTCACTTCAACATCAAAATTTTATCTTTGTCTCAGCAGGCACGTTCATTTCATGAGTTTCTGAACATTTTTGCAAATCATGTTCAACTCAGCAAATACATGGACTCATTGTCCCATTAAATCATGAAGTCAACAAATGACTAATTAACCAGAAGACGTCAATCGTGTCACTTGGGGGGATATCAACTAGGGTTTTGGTCTTGCGGTCTACGTCATGTGTGTTCAAACACACGATGGAATGTGAGCAAGTCGTGCAATCAGTTGAAGGAGTTAACAAAGTGGTGGATTGGAAATCAACCAAGTATCCACACGATGAGCAACTGGTTTCAAACACGATTTCCACTTCCCCACTATTTGATTCCATAAACTGTCACACTTCATGGGATCATGGTGTCTATAATTCCAGAAATATAAATAAGTCTTTGAGTCTTGATTGAAATAACAACGACAAGAACAACAAGAATCTCACGTCTCACTGACAATACGAGATCAACAACTCATCAATTGAGCAATTAATCTCAACTGAGCAATTTCAATCATTCAGAACTTATCATATTCATAATTCACAACACACCAACAATCTTTGATTACCATTGATTCCACACATTTCTCAGCCTCCTTCCTACAGATCGACCCATCCTCTCTTGTGACCGAATTTACTCTGAAACGACCATTGTCTTGGTTTAGGTCAGAGTACTACAGATTAATATCGCGTATTCAAAGCACTCCCTTCTTGCAGTTCATCTGTGTGAGGTTGAACATTTCGCTCGGTTCAAGGAGTCTCCTCCGTACGGTTGTCTCCTTAATTCCGTAAAAACTAGCAAATCGTTTTGCCCCATCTACACATCCATACAAACATCTTTCCCATTCTCCCAGTTAAGAACAAGGATATCGGCGGGTTTTAAATCTCTTCCATCATTCGTCTGAAGACCGACAGAAACCTCCTTGCGCACATGTACATTGGCTTTGTAACAAATGTCGAAGATAACATCACGAACAACATCATGAAGAAACTCATATCCAATATCTTTAGCACAATGAAGCGCATGATCTCCAAAAATGTCCATAGATTTGTTGCAATTTGTGCATAAACTATTCTCAACAAATAAAGGAATACCAAGGCGATAACAAAGCACATCTCTAAATTGTCTAGGTATGAGGCATTGATTAAGCCCACTAATGGGTACCGCCAAAAGATAGTTTTGTGTGTGCTTGACACCATTAAATTTCCATAGAATGAAATCTCTTTCAGATATATGAAATTGGTCTGGATTTGCTTCTTAACTTCATCAAAATAAACTACTGCCATGGAATGCATGGAAGGGGGGGATATCATCAACAAGAAGTAGAGCGGTAATCCACATACACTGGTGAAGGTCTGAAGAGCCAACTGATAAGCTGAACCTTTGTCCGTTGCTAAGTCATTGATAGTTTTGTCACTAAAATTGACAAATGGAAAGATTGTTAGAGCACTGCTATGTCGAACTCGCAACATTGCTATCTCAAGATTGTTGTCAATTTTAGTTGTCAAAACTATAAGTCTTGATTTCTAGTCTACTTATAGCTAAGTCTCGTACTAGGATAGAAAGTGTAGTTGAGCTCTAGACTCCATGGCGTTCATCATACAAAGACGAAGAACTACTCAACGAATCGGGTGGATCTTCATCGACTAAAAGGTATGTGGAGATTTGAACTTATCTATCACTCAAAAGTATATCTATTATATCTCCTATCTTGAGATAAAAGTCATATTGCTATATAGACTTCGATTATACAAATTGTTATTTCGAGCCGAGTTTATCTTTTTCTCGAAATATGTGTTGGTAAGCTTATGCTTTGGCCAAGTTCATCTTTACAAGTGATGAAAATCATGTTGGTTATTTCAATATCTTGAAAATTTCTTTGATGAAAAATAGTGTGTGAATAACCTCTATTTAACATCCTCTAAGAATGTTTCAATGATTGAAATGAGAGTTTAGAATATATAACCTTGAATGGATATAAACATTGTATGTGAACTCATAAGTGTGTAAGTCTTAAATCATTGAACCAAATTATTCTTACTTTGTTGCTTAGGATAACCGAACTAAAGTCCGCGTACTTCGAAATTTCACATCCGTGAATTTCTGAGTTGTGAACTGAAAACAAACTTAAACCAGGTACTTAAGTATGCGTACCGGTATGCATACTTGAGTGGGTTATTTTCTAAAAACGGTTTATTCGTGAACTTAAACTTATATAAACTAAGAAATCCATATTTGCAAACCGTGGCTATAAAGTTCATGAATTGATTCGAGTGAATCAAAATCGTTTTTCTTCGATTGTGTCTTGTATACTTCTATGAGATCTAAGCAATTGAACAACTCTCTAACTAGTTCTTTTGAGTCATTTAAACTATTATGGTGAATATGAATATGGTTGCTATGAAAGTGCTCATATGGCTAACCATTTGGCTAACTACTATTGAACCAACTAGGTGTACATGTTTAGGTACGGTTACACAAATCTAAATGAACGTGCATTTTATTTGTGTATAACAAACTAAGTTCGATCTAACGGTTGAAAGATATTAGCTTGAATCTAATAAGGTTTTCATCTAACAAGTGAATATTGAATGCTTTGTTACCAAGGTAACTTAGATTGCAAACCCGATTTGGAGACTATATATAGGAGAACTCTAGCAACTAGGAAACCTAATCCCCATACCTCCTGTGTGATACTAGTTGTATAAGCTAGAATCGATTCTTCTTTAACCTTAGGTTTCTACTGAGACCCTGTAGGTTAATGACTTTAAAAATTCATTAGGATTGTGAAGCCAGACCCAACTATTTTCTCCGTAGTTGAGTGATCTGATCTTGTTGTTTTTATCATATTGAGTACAATTGTAAAATTGGCTCGAGATTAATTTCTCTGATATGCAAGATAGAAAAGTAGTCACAAACATCTCCGTCTCATCGTTTGTGATTCCACAATATCTTGTTTCGCTAGTCGATTAAGAATATTGTGAGGTGATTGATAATTCTAGGCTGTTCTTCGGGAATATGAGTCCGGGTTATCGATTGGTTCATGTTTACCTTGATTTATCAAAAGACGGAACAAAACTTGGGGGTATTTCTATGGGAGACAAATTTATCTATTCATGTAGATTTTTCTGTGTGATGCAGATATTTTTATTAAAGTCTTCGATTTTGGGTCATAACAACTCTTAGTTGTGAGTCAGTTCAGTTAAAGGAATCAAGTGCAAAGTATCCTGCTGGGATCAGAGACGTAAGGAGAGTAAATGTACCTTGAACCAGTGTGAGATTGATTGGGGTTCAACTACAGTCCAGACCAAAGTTAGTTTATAGTAGGATAGTGTCTATAGCGGCTTAATACAGTGTGTGTTCAATCTGGACTAGTTCCCGGGGTTTTTTTGCATTTGCAGTTTCCTCGTTAATAAAACTTTTGGTGCCTGTGTTATTTCTTTTTCGCATTAAATTTTTTTATATAATTAAAATATCACAGGTTGTGCATTGAATCAATCAATTGGGAATCCGACCTTTGGTTGTTGATTGAAATTGATTGATACTTGAACATTGGTCTTTGGCGTTCAAGTTAATTTCTCTTGTATTCAATTAGACTCGCAGATTTCTATTTGCTTGAGTAAGTATTGAATCGAGAAATTGAGATATAACTCTTTGATATACTTTTTATTAAGATATAGTATGACTGTCTAGTTGATTCTCTTAAAAGTATATTGGACTTAGTCTGTACAGATTGCTAAGAAAATTATTGGGTGAGGTTTTTGTACTCCCACTTTTTCAATTGGTATCATAGCAGGCAATAAACATGTTTAAAGACTTTATAAGTTCGTGTTTGTAGCGATCTGACTCTATGGATAGTAAAGTCTCTATAAACGCTTCACCAGGGATAAATTCTAATTGTAGAGAAAGTTCTAAAAAACTAGTTATTCTCCAGAAAAAGTTGGATGAACAAATCCGAATCAACTCTGATCTAGTTGCATCAATTGCACTGTATAAGGATTTGAAATCTGTCAAAATTCCTTCAATGGATTTGAATAACTCTGTTTACTCTTCTTCTCTGAAGAATTGTCATAAGTCAGATGATAAGCAAGGCCTAGGCTTTGAGAAACCTAATAGGACTCAGAACTACTTAAACGAGATTAAAGATATTGGTTAATGTATGTTCTGTGGCTCTTACAATCACTTTTAACATACTTAGATGTCCTTCCGGAAAGCCTAAAAGTTGCAAGTAATCTTCATAAGAAAGTTGAAAAACTATTTGCTTCTCTAAAATGATGTACAAAACTAAAAAGAAATCCTAAACAGGATAGCAGTGTTAGTATGTGAGCTTTTGCTTTAAAATCAACATCTCCCTTTCAATGGTTTCTTGATAGTAGAAGTAGCCGACATATGACAGGTGATCTCAAGTGGGTTGTTTCTTCAAATGACTATGAAGGAGGTCCCGTGACATTTGGAGATGAGAGTTGCTGCTACATAAGCAAGAAGGGGACGATCAAACTTCCCGGCGTACCTTAAATCCATGATGTAGTATACGTGAAAGGTATGACTGCAAACCTTATTTCTATTAGTCAAATCTGTGACAAAGGCCATAGAGTTGTCTTCAATGCGAATGGATGTGACATTGTAGACAAAACTGGGAAAGTAATTTTCCAGGGAACTTGTGGTAAAAACAACTGTTATCTTCTGGATACTCAGCTCAGTAACTGTTGCAATTTGACTAAGGTGGAATCTACACATCTTTGGCTTGAGCGTTTTGGTCACATCAACTATCGTCTTTTAACTAAGCTCATTAATAAAGAACTTGTTAGAGGCGTTCCCAAAATCAATGCAAAGATTGATGGTGTATGTGGTGCCTGTCAAAAGGGTAAATAAAAAGTTCACCATAAATCATCTTGAGATATTCTCACTAAAGTTCCACTTGATTTAATTCATATGGACCTATTCGGACCTATTCAACAACCCACGGTTGCTGGTAAGAAGTATTCTTTAGTTATGGCAGATGATTACAACAGATTCACGAGTTACATTTCTATCTCATAAGAATGAAACCCTTGATGAATTCAAGATTATTGTTAAGAGAATCCATAACGAACAAGGTCGCAAACTAAAGAAAATTAGAAGTGACTGTGGAACTGAATTCAAGGATACTAAGGTGTTTGAATTTTGTGACAAACTGGGGATTATTTAACAATATTTACCACCTATTACTCCTCAAGCTAATGGAGTTGCAGAAATAAAAAAATAGGAACATTCAGGAAATAGTTATGGTAATGCTCCATAACAAAAACTTATCGTTAAGGTTTTGGGGAGAAGTTGTCTTCACGGCATATTATTTGATCAATCGTGTATACCTACGGTCTAAAACCTTAAACACTCCTTATGAGTTGTGGTACAGTAGAAAACCCAACTTGCACTATCTCAGAGTGTTTGGAAGTAAGTGCTACAATCTAAAAGATCGATAACATAGAGGGAAATTTGATACTAAAAGTGATGAAGGTATCTTCCTTGGGTATGCCTCTGATAATCGTGGTTTTCGACTATTTAATCTCATAACCCGAGTTATGATGGAGTCTGATAATGTTATTATCGATGATATTAGTAATTTCCATCATGATAATCCTCCTGTTGAATTGCCTCCAACTGAGACGATTGAGAAAGTCAAAGAAATTCCAGAATCAGTTGAAGTCATCCCAAATGTTATTGATCCTGATATTTTTAGTGACGAGGAGAAGAGCATTGATCAGGATACTCCTGTTGAACAAGAGTGTGTCCCTCCTTGACACCTCTGGGTTCAAAGGATTCATGATCCCAACAATATTATTGGAGGTCGAGATTCTACTGCTAAGACAAGAGGATAACTTCAAAATATTTGCAATTTTGGTTTTTATCTTTCACAAGTAGAACCGAGAAATATTGATGAAGATCTTAGCGATCCTTTTTGGGTGAATGCAATGCATGAAGAGTTAAATTAATTTCAAAGACAAGACGTATGGGAACTGGTACCTTGTCCCTCCAATATCAATATTATCGCACCAAATGGATATTCAAGAATAAGTCTGATGAATTTGGCATAATTGTCAGAAATAAAGCCAGACTTGTCGCCCAAGGATATTCACAAATTAAAGGTAATGACTTTGACAAAACCTTTGCTCTTGTGGCACATCTTGAGTCCATTCGGTTGTTATCTGCTCATGCTTGTTTTCTTAAGGTTAAGATGTTTTAAATGGACATAAAATCCGCGTTCCTAAACGGAAACTTAAAGGAAGAGGTCTATGTGGCTCAACCTAAGGGTTTTGAAAACCATGATTTCCCAAATCATGTTCTTAATCTTAAAAAGGCATTATTTGGGTTAAAACAAGCACCTCGTGCCTGGTTCGAAAAACTTACTACTTCTCTTCTTATGAAAGGTTTTTCGAGAGGCGGAGCTGATAAAACCTTGTTTACCAAATGGAGTGGGAAAGATGTTGTCATTTCTCAAGTATATGTAGATGATATCATCGATGGTTCAATTTCTGAGAAACTTGCAAAAGATTTCCAAGTCTCTCTTGGCAAAAAATTTGAAATGAGCAATGTTGGTGAATTAAAGTTCTTCTTAGGATTATAAATTCAGCAACATAAGGATGGAATTTACTTATCTCAAGAAAAATATACTAAGGATATTGTCTTAAGGTTCGTTCTGGATAAGTCAACTCCAAAATTGACACTTATGGACACCACTGGTAAACTATACAGAGACGAGAAAGGAGTAAATGTGGATAAAAAAATGTATCGATCTATTATTGGTAACCTTTTATATCTTACAGCTACTAGACCTGATATTTCTTTTAGTATTGGTTGTTGTGCTAGATTTCAGGCTAACCCAAAGGAATCTCATATTGCAGCTGCAAAAAGGATTATACGATATGTGAACCACACGGTCGGGTATGGTATATCTTATACTTTGATACTAACACTGATCTTTCTGCTTATTCAGATGCTGATTGGGCAGGATGTGTAGAAGACAGAAAAAGTACATCAGGGGGTTTCTACTACGTAGGACTGAATCTTGTGGCTTGGCATAGCAAGAAACAAAATTCGCAATCCCTGTCCACATGTGAAGAAGAATATATTGCTGCCGGCTCATGTTGTGCTCAACTTCTCTGGATGAAAAAAATGTTGGTTGATTATGGAACTGATACTGGAATAATGAAGATATTTTATGATGACTCCAGCACGATTCGAATCACTGAGAATCCCGTTGAGCCCTTATGAACAAAGTACATTGATATAAGGTACCATTTTATTCGAAATCTCTATGAAAATTGTATCATAAATATGGAATTTGTGCCTTCCGAACAACAATTGGTTGATATTCTTACCAAACCATTAGACACTGTTATATTTCAACACTTATGGCAGTCTATTGGTGTTGTTTTGGCTCATTCATTATTCCTAAAACTCCTGCCCCTGTGCTTATCTTGGTATTTTGGGAAATTGAGTTTGGAACTCCAGTAAGTGTTTACTTCAATTCTGCATTTGTTTCAGTAAGTTGATTTTATGTCAGGTTTCTTAGTGTAATGTCCAAAGAAATCCTTCTTTTCTTGTGAAAGTAAGGTCGGTCTTGTTTTTCTTTCGGGAATGACATTTTATGGGGGAGAGTTCTTCATTTAAATTGTGGTTAATTTCCAAATCTTTGTGGGGAGTGCGGCTGTGGAATATTGTAGGGGTTATCTTGTATCTTTATAAACTCCTTGATGAATGCAATTAGTTTCGGCTATATGATTGCATCTAAAAAGTTGATATGTGCTTTCTTTCGGTCATAAAATGTCTCTATGGAAATTTCATTAGGATCACACTAGTTTTCGTACCTTTTCCAATTTTATTGACAAAAAGGGGGATAATTAATGTGTAGTTCACACTACAAATACATATGGTTTTAAGATCATTATGTAAGGGGGAGTGGTTTCCAATTGAGATGGAGTATTGACTAAGGGGGAGTGATACATGTCACCATAGTATTGTTGTCAAAGTTGTGATACAATTGAACTTTGATGTTGTGTAATAATATTATGACACCGTGTAACAATGATTGAGAGCTTTTGTTTTCTCATTGTTATGTCTACGGATCTTGAACAACGGTGGTGCTGATTTGGATAACTTTGGAATCATAGGAGTACTTGGAAGTGACGAATATTTCGAGTAATTTTGAAGAACCAAGGAGATCATTCATGTGGAAGAGAAGCTGCAAAGTTTATTTATTTTGTATTTTATACGTATTGATAGTTTATTTTTATTTTTATTTTTAATTAATCTATTATTATTATTATGAAAGGGGGCCGCACAGGCTTTTATTAAGACGATAAAACATAAGTATTTTACAAAGATTTGGTCGAGACTTCTACAAGTTGCTTGGATACCTTTCTGGATGAAGATACCCAACCTATGAAATAGAAAACTGCCTAAATTATTATTGACATCGTGGATATCCATGAAGTTCTTCAATCTTTTCAGGAGCATAATAATATCATCACTCAATTCCCCTAAAGTTGTAAATGCGAGAACACCAAAACCGCATCCATGAGACGAACATAGGTCAGCATATTTGTTGCGTTTACGGGTGATGGTGGCAGAAATGGCATGACCAGGTGTAAAGGCACGGTTACCTCCCATTGATAATGGTGAAACACCAGTGATGTCGAAACATACGTCCCGTACGTTTTCCCAATTGTATATCGATTTAGGAGGGTTGTGTCTATCAGCCGTAGGTCCAAAGGATACTTCTTTTCTGGTAGTTACACCTGCCTTATAACATAACTCAGCAAACAGATCCCGTACCATGTCATGCCGGTATTTCAAGCCAATCTCGCTCGTACAATGAATGGTGTGGTCGCCAAAACGATCCATAATGCACTTACAGTAAGAACAAGTGCTTCCCTCGACAAACAAATGTATTCCTAACCGGTATTGAAGCACTGACTTGAACTGGCAGGAACCAATAGCTTGGTTAAGGCCCTGAACTGGGATGGCTTTAAGATAATCTTGTGCATGGGGTTTCTTATTGCACTTCCATAGGATGAAGTCGCGTTCATTCATAAAAAAAAGTGGATGGTATAGCCTTCGTGATCGCAGCATAGTAATGGGTTGCCAATAGATGCCTGGGCTGTGGGGCGACGTCATCAATGTTGAAAGAAGAAGAAGATAAACCGCAAACACTGATGTAATGATCCAACGCAGTGTATAAGTGAGGACTGAGGTCTGCATTACCCTGTAAAATGATGCTCTGAAGGTGCTTGGTTTGAAAACATGAGGCTATGTAACCATACTGAATGGTATCATCCATGGTATATATACCTAAACCACCTTCTGTAATGGGCAGAGTTGCGAGTCGTTGTTGTAATGGGACTAAACCGGCGTTGTCACTCGTAATCAAGTATTGCACAAACTGTAGGAGGTGAGCATCGAAATGAGCCTGTGCAGACTGCATGAGCTGTGGTTGAATGGTGCGCGTAGTGAAGTACAGTTTCGAGACTCCAGCGCAGTTGCGAATGAGTAAGAGTTCAGCTTGTCGGTCAGCTAATTTCTTAATGCAGTCCATCAGATGAATGGTCTTATCCACTCGAGAGAGAACAACATTGCTGCATAACTGATCATCAAGACTCACAGGGCCTCCAAGTATGCGTACACCACCTGACAATATGTCTATCTCCTTTGGGAAGAGGTCAGTGCACCGTGTGTCTATGTTTGGCCAGAAAATTTCAGTTTTCCGGAGGTTCAAACATAACCCTTAGGCCGGGCCATCTTCACGAAGAATCTGTAGAGCTCTTGCAACTTCAGTGGACTCACCAATTAACGTACCATCGTCCAAGTACCAAGCATGGAGGTCTAGTTTACATTGTGCTGCTATCCTGCATATAAGAGGGTGGAGAACAAGCGAAAATAGTAAGGGACCGAGAGGGTCTCCTTGTTGAACCCCTTGCGCAGAAGATAACATATGTTCATTATAGTACAACTTGGCCGGACGCGCGTAACAAAATTCCACCCATCTTGAAATACCAGGGCACTTGGCTCTGACTTTGTTGATTAAAGCAGTTCGACTAACTATATTAAAGGCATTAGTGAAATCGATTAACAGCATAAACATATTATCGCGGGAACCCTGCATTTCTAAAATCCTATTAGCTGAGTGTATGATAGCCTCACTTCCACATGGAATGCCTACCCCAAATTGATGATTTCCTAGGTACGCTGTCATGTCCTTAAGAACTGCTGATGCTGCTAGTTTGGAGCATAATCGGCGCAAGATTGTACCCACTGCGATCGGGCGAATGCCACCTCCTGGCTTAAGAAGTGGGGTTAAAGGTGCACTGGCTATGTATTCCCCAAGTGCAAGTGGGCACTGCCCTTAAATCCACAAATTAACAACGCTAGTGACGTAACATAGAAGTTAATCTTCCACAACAGCTGCTGCATCACTAGTTGCATCCAATAGATACTGAGCGCGTAAACCATCGCGTCCACACGATGTACCCTTTGGGAAACTCCTCAGCGCTTTCAAAACAGCTTGAGCATCCACATATATGGGAGGGGAATATTGGTTATCAGACGGTATGACAGGAGGCCGTGCATACGGGTGTTTCTGCTGCAATTCGTATAGAGTATCAGGAATGGAAGGAGCAACCCCATCTGATGACAGGATATGTATAGCAGCAGTGTAATGGCCATAATTGAGTTTCTTATGGCAAGCTTCCATATTGGTTTTGCGTTTCTTACGTAGTGGTTGTTTGCGTTGCTGCTGCGTAAGTCGATTCTGCCGAGCATGTTCTAATATCCTCTGGACAATGTTTGCACACCCGTTAGGTTGTTCCCATGCTGTCAGGGCGGTATTGATTGATGCAATCTGGAGTTTCTTCCGCGTGCCTGATCTTGCTTCATTGGCATTGTTGGGCATATAGAGATTCAAGGTACAAATAGGAAGCAGTAGGAGTTGCAGCCATGAGGATAATTATTTAGGCCGAACAAGCACTTTGTCAAGTGCAGTTTTCAGAACCTTGGAGAAATTCAACCTACATTGGGGTGGAATATTGGAAATTATAGATACTTGATTCTGATAGACTAGGTCGGGCACTTCCAGGGAAAGCCCAATTGATTCATTAGGAATGTCAGTATCATTCGTCGCTGAAGGGGAGGGGGATTCCTCCACAGGTTTGGGTATACCATGTATTAAAAAATCTGCAGACCTACCATTAAAAGGACCTGTTAATACACTGTCATTATGAGGTCGACAGGGTCTCTTCCATGATTGTATCTTCATGCAATCTCCACATAACCACATCTGTAAGACACACAAAAGTCGCTCCCATGCTAGATAAACCCTAAGTTGAGTGCTGATTCTCTCTTTACATATCAGTAAGCGTGCCTGTGAAGGCCAATGTTGATCCCGGATATGCCTTAAAATGGATTTGTTTTAGTAGCCACTACCATTGCAACCATCTTGACAATCATCAAAATCTTTGAAGGGGCAGTGAGCCATCGTATCTGACAAATATGTATCGTCATCGTCAGGATGTGATTGTTGGTCTTGAGCGATTACACAAGGCTTTTGGAGAGATTACACAAGGATTTTGGTTGGTAACCTAGCGACAAGCTGGGCCCCAACTCCTCTTTGAATTGCAACTCCTAAACGATAAAAAATAAAACTACTAAGTCGCTACTAGCGTCGTTGCTAACCAAACAATTCTTTAGACGCTTAAAAAAAACCATAGTATTCTCACCAAGTTCCCCTAAGGTAGAGAAAGCTAGAACACCCAAACCGTATCCATGTGCATCACACTTGTCCGAGTATTTGGTACGTTTACGTGAAACAGAACCAGAAATAGCCTTACCTGGAGCGAAGGAGCGGACACCATCACCAGTGAATGGAGAGAGACCTGTACCATCCTGTAGATGGTGGGTTTTCTACAAAGGCTAAAATCGTAAACCCATAATTATACGAACTTCTGATCCAGCAATTAGATGTGAGTATTGAGACACGGGTCTCTCATCAAATTTCTGACTGAGAATACTATCTCTCAGAGTACATGCAGATATGTAGTCTCTCGGCTGGACAACGGCATATCTCATGAATACTGAACACTTCAGTAATTATTTCTATATAGAATCACGAGATTGACGGCTCCTAGACAGCTTGCTCTGCTATTATAGAGCAATAACGTCTTCAGGATACAAACAACAGTTTTCCCTGACTATATAAAGGATATGAAGCTCCAGCAAGCTCATGTCAGAATAATTAATGCTCCTAGACATCTTGCTCTGCTAGTATAGAGCCATCAATTAATTATTCTTAAATTCTTGAATTCATCCACTGAATTTCTGAAAATATTCTAATATTTTCTGAAAGTATTCAAATACTTTTATAATATTTCGTTACTTCAATCCATGGTTCTTCCCAGTAGAATTCCATGGGTTAGTAATAAATATTCAACACATGGGAATCTAAGCTACCTCTAAGTAAGCCCCGACTCAAATGGTGCAAGCGTACTCGACGATGATGCACTAACAATCACCGTACGAACAAGTATTTCAAAATAAGACGAGACGATGAACCTATGCAAAATAGGAAGGAAAATAATAAATAATTAAAAATTGACCAAGGCACTGGGAGCATGGGCCCACTGACCGTCCGGGCATGAGGTGGTCAATCCCACGCCAGTTTCATATTTTTATCATATTTTTTGTTATTTTCCTTGAGTTCATGAAAATCCTTTCACTTGAACAAATATCTTTCGTTTTGAGGAAACTCCTCAGTTTCAAGGTGTTTCCCTCACATCAAAGAAATAATATAAAATTAAGGAAATATGGTAGAGCCGTGATCATTGGCCAACCGGCCATGTCTTGATCCCAACTAGGCCCACTCTTCATGGTTCCTCATAATTTTATTATTATTTCCCTAATTTCATGAAAACTCCTTAATCTCATGATATTTCCTTGATCCCATGAAAAATAATATAAAATTAGGAAAACCCGTGTGGCCGGGTCCTAGCCGGCCGGTCAAGCCCTAGCTAGCCCCACACATCCCATTTTATTATTATTATATTTTTCATGTTTCCTTGGTCCCATGGAATTCTTTGATTTCATGATATATCCTTCAAATTGCGAAAATTCCTAAAATCATGAAATAATACATAAAATTAGGAAAAATGCACGGGACCGGGCCCTAACCGGCCAACCATGCTCAAGCCGGTCCCACGTGCCCCTTATTTTATTATTATTATTTTTCATGTTTTCCTTATCTCATGGAAACTCTTTGATTTCAGCGAAACTCTTTGATTTCAACAAAACTCTTTGATTTTAACATAACTCCTTAGTTTTAACAAATTCCTTGGTTTTATCATATTTCCCTAAAATCATGAAAATATTTTAAAAAATTGGGAAAACGTGTGGGATTGGTCCCTTTGGCCGGATGGACATACCTTGGCCATGACTGGTCCCACACTTCATGATTCCCACACTTTTTTATTATTTTCCTTCATCTCATGAAGTTTTGACGGTTTTATCAAAAAATCCCTGATTTCTTCATATTTTCTCAAGTGGATGCTCAACTGCATGCCAGAAAATATCAAAATTCCCAGAACTGAGATACGAAAACTTTGACAACGTGAGCATGTTACCTTGACCGACCATGGTTGGCTCCTTGGCTCGCAATGAGCCGGTCCCGTGTATTTTCTCGGTTTTACTTAATTTGCGCAATTGCAGGTATTATGTCCAAAACTCTTCCAAATAATTTTGGAATTTTCATGGAACGATCAATATTGGATCCCGTGACCATCCGGGGCTGGTTTCATGACCCCTTGGTCAGTCCTTAACCTCTTCATAATTAATTAGGTTTTATCACCTAAGGCTCGTTGAGCATTTTCGAATAAATGATTAAACCGGCATTTGATCATTCTTTCATCAACGAATCACCAACTCTACGAGAGGACTTGGTATTTGCTCACATGAGCATATGGGAGCTGCATGGTCGACCCACAGTCCCATGAAGTCGGTTCTCCTTCATTCCATGGTTAATTTTCAAATAAACCATCAATTGGTCATCAATTGATCAAATTAGGGTTTCTGAGTCCAAGGATTATAATTCCAGATTCAAACACTAATAATTTTATGATGATATCATGATCAGTATTCTTATTAATTATGCTCGTTTTAACTACCAGCATTTTAATTAATGCTTTATTTTGGTCACGCTACCAATAATTCATCAGACGAGCAATACTTGCTCAGACGAGCAATATTTGCTCAAACCAAGGAATATTGGTTCAACTATAAATATTCAACAATTCATCTAATGATCAACACTTGCTCACTTCAACGTCAGAATTTTATCTTTGTCTCAGCAGGCACGTTCAATTCATGAGTTTCTGAATATTTTTGCAAATCATGTTCAACTCAGCAAATACATGGACTCATTGTCCCATTAAATCATGAAGTCAGCAAATGACTAATTAGCCACGAGACGTCAATCATGTCACTTGGGGGATATCAACTAGGGTTTTGGTCTGGAGGTCTACGGCATGTGCGTTCAAACACACGATGCAATGTGAGAAAGTCGTGCAATCAGTTGAAGGAGTTAACAAAGTAGTGGATGGAAAATCAACCAAGTCTCTGCACGATGAGCAACTGGTTTCAAACACGATTTCCACTTCCCTACTATTTGATTCCATAAATTGTCACACTTCATGGGATCATGGTGTCTATAATTCCAGCAATATAAATAAGTCTCCGAGTCATGATTGAAATAACAACGACAAGAACAACAAGAATCTCACGTCTCACCGATCTGAGATCAACAACTCATCAATTGAGCAATTACTATCAACTGAGCAATTTCAATCATTCAGAACTTATCATATTCATAATTCACAACACACCTATAATCTTTGATTACCATTGATTCCACATATTTCTCAGCTTCCCTCCTACAGATCGACCCATCCCCTCTTGTGACCGAATTTACTCTGGAATGGCCATTATCTTGGTTTAGGCCGGAGTACTACAGATTGATATCTCGAATTCAAAGCACTCCCTTCTTGCAGTGCATCTGTGTGAGGTTGAATATTTCACTCGGTTCAAGGAGTCTCCTCCGTACGGTCGTCTCCTCAATTCCGTAAAAAACAGCAAATCGTTTTTCCCCACCTACAGATTGGCGACCACAGTTGGAAATTAATCTCTCGGTTGCAACCTCAAATTTTCACAGGATGGTTGGTATTAGGGATAATTCTACTACTCCAAAACCAATCCAGAATCTTTCAAACGACGATATTCCTCCTTCTAACGCTACGTCTGACAGCACGGAAGACAGAGAAGTCCCAACTCTAACTGAGTTGACACGAGTCTTAGAGATCCACACCAGGAACATGGATCTGATGAAAGATACAATGAATCACATACTCGATTTTCTCATCAAACTGACATCCGAGTTAGGCAGAATCTCCGTTCCAGAAGTCCCAGTACCGGGGACTGACTCGCCACACGGTGACCCTCAAAGCAACATTTTCACTACTTATGGGAAGTTGGTGGACCAGGAGATTACACAGTTAGTTGAAAACTTGTGTGAACTCTTACACTTTTCCAGGAAGCAGCAAACAGATACGTTCGTTGCACTCAACCATATATCATCTGAGGTACCATTAACTTCCTTATCTCCAACAGAAGAGATGTTCACGATGTTTTAGCATTCGATCCAAAACATCACATTTGGGGAATAGGACCGTATGGAAGATAAAGGACATAACCGAGCCCTGTACGTAGCCGGTTTTATCAAGGACTCTGAATTCAAGAGGGCTCTCGTTGATACAGGCGCTTCTACAAATATTGTCACTATGAAGACTCTCAAGGCAGCCAAGTTCCAACAAAACAATATCGTTCATCATCCCATCTTGATGACAGGTTTTGAGGGAAGCCAGATCCATACATATGGATATGCGTACATAAATCTGAAGGTGGGGCCTAATCAATCAAAAGTCAAATTCCACGTGATCGAACAAGAACCTGACTATCACATGATACTCGGACGACCGTGGCTCCATGACAACAAGGTGGTTCCTTCAACATACCATCAATGCATGCAAGCTCTAATCAATAACAAAATTGTTCATATTGCGGCTTTATCATCTCCTTGCGCCCTGGTCTATGACGCTAAATTCCTTGAGTCTCATAAGAACATCCCCGAACTTCCAAACAAGATTTACAGTACTCCAATCCCAAGCTGGGATTCTATCGAAAAGGTTACAGACAAACCATCATCTTCAGGCTTCAAGTCGGCTAAGTCATCTGCTACACCAATTAAGCTCCGCAAGGATCAGATTTCAACTCGGGGATCTAATTTCATCACCAGATCACGATGCTTTGGGAGAATCATTTACCAACGCAAAGATTAGAAATTAGTAGGATGAAGAGTCTCCTCGCCCAAGAATCATTTCAGTGAATCATCACTCAAGAGGAGGTTCAAGATGCTCCTCGACAATTACAAGACGGCACTGACTCCACTATTGATGATCTCGAAACGATAAACATCGGAACAGATGATGATCCAAGGCCTATTCTAATTAGCTTAGCACCATCACCAGAGAAACTGACGGAATTAATAGCACTACTGAAAGAGTATCAGGATGTCTTCGCCTGGACGTACGAAGAAATGCCTGGTCTAGACGATAAATTGGTTACTCATCATCTTCATATCACCCTTGGCTTCAAAGCTGTCAAACAACTGCCTAGGCAGTTCAGACACGAAGTCGAACAGAAAATCAAGGTTAAGATTCAAAAACTATTAGCAGCAGGGTTCATCAAGCCTATTCAACATCCAACATGGCTGGCGAACGTTGTTCCTGTCAAAATAAAAATGGTCAAATCAGATGTTGTGTTGATTTCAGGAATCTGAACAAATGCTGCCCGAAAGACGACTTTTCTTTACCCAACATCGATATTCTCGTAGATACAACCAGCGGTCACGGTATCTTCTCATCTATGGATGGCTACAGTGGATATAACCAGATCAAAATATATGAACATGATGCCAACAAGACCGCATTTCGTACTCCTATTGGTAACTTCCACTACATTGTGATGCCCTTCGGATTAAAGAACGCCGGTGCTACTTATCAACGAGCCATGACTGCCATATTCCACGACATGATACACAAGCAAGTGGAAGACTATGTTGATGATGTAGTGGTGAAGTCAAAGACTCGAGTATCTCACTTTCAAGTTCTAAGACAGGTTTTTGAGAGATGTCGAGAATACAAACTAAAGATGAACCCTCTGAAGTGTTCTTTTGGTGTTTCCTCCGGAAAGTTTCTGGGATTCCTAGTCACAGCAGAAGGAATCAAAGTCGATCCAGACAAGACTAAAGCTATCACCATCATGCCTCCCCCACGCACTGTGAAAGAACTCCAAAGTTTCATGGGCGAGGTAAATTATATTCGACGCTTCATTCCTGGGTTAGCTCAACTGATTACTTCGTTCACCCCTCTACTGAAGAAAGGAGAAAGCTTTACATGGACAACCGTTCAACAAGAAACATTCCACAAAATACAACAGATACTAGTATTACCTGTTGTCATGAAATATCCAATACAAGGACGACCGCTGATACTGTGCACAGCCTCTAGTGATGTTGCTATCGGAGCACTCCTTGCTCAAGAAGATGATGAAGGCATCGAACGACCGATCTACTACTTCAGTCGTACAATACGAGATGCTCAACTTCGATACCCAAAGGCTGAGAGAGCATGCATGGAGTTAGTACATGCAATTCAGAAATTCAGACACTACTTACTATCCAACAGAGTCGTGCTTGTTTCAAAGGCTGACCCTATAAAGTTTTTGCTATCAAAGCCAGCCTTGATAGGAAGACCAGCAAAATGGCTACTCTAGATGTCAGAATTTGACATAGCATGTACACCACCCAAAGCAATCCAAGGCCAAGCAGTGGCTGACTTACTCGTTGTTTTTCCAGGAGACGATGCAACAGTGTTACATGAAGACGTACCTGGTGAATTTCTAGATATCTTAATCATCAAAGAAGAGACATGGCTTCTATACTTTGACGGTTCCGCCACCCCTAGTAACAACACTAAAGGAGTAGGCATAATGCTAGTCTCTCAATCTGGCGAGGTTTTCTCACATTCATTTAAGCTGGATTTTTATTGCACTAACAATTCAACAGAATATGAAGCTTTCTTACTGGGGTTGTCTCTCGCCAAGCAAGCAGGAGCAACGCACCTCGAGATAAGGGGAGATTCAAATCTACTAGTCAATCAGATGAATGTGACATACTCCCTTAAAAAAAATCACACTTGCTCCATTCAGAATTGAAGCTCAACGGTTGTTAACTTATTTAGCTGATGCAATGATTGTCCATACTGGACGAACCAACAATAGGCATGACGACTGATAAGCATTTAAATGTTACATTTTATACCCATATTTATATTAGCTAGGACTCGGTATTTGGCTAATGACACCATTTTAGTGCTTTTGCAGAAAGTACAAGAAATTCTGATTATCGGGAGCATAAACGGCCTAAATTACAAGTTAAAGGCGTTTGCGACAAAAATGACCAAGGTATTTCACTGCACCAAAGAGCACCAAAGAGACCGTGGGATGTCAAGGCATTGTTGAGTTACTGAGACAACATACGGCCAGGGAGTTATTGGTTAAATGAAACAAAGAATTGTTTTCTTCGTTAGTGCATGACGTGTCAAGAAGTTGTGTCGCAAATTCTTCATGGAATCGACGTAGCCGAAGTACAGATGATTGAGCTACAGTCGATGGAGAAAGCAATTGGCGGCACCAAGTTCTCAACAGAGTTAAGAAATCATGGAATGGAGCTTCTACTCAAACTAATATTCCTGCTGGAGTTATTTTCATTTGTGGCAGAGAGTGCAGCAACAACGAGACATGATGGATGGATCGATCAAAAGGGTGACTTTCATGGTCTGGTTATCGAATAGAATATGGGGATAAACTGCATGTGACTCAAATTGGGTATACCCCATTTGCTAAACAGGGATCATCTCTTGGTGACTGAGGTCGAAGTCTCCTATCATGAATCAGCAACACCGAAGCTGTAAAGAAGAGGACCTGAAGCAATGTATGCGCTGGTTATTGTGGCCGTGTTTGTAAAAATGAAGAGAGGCGAATAAAAAGGGATGTTATTGCCGGACGTGAATCGATGTGGATTCTCTATGAATGGGTTGTGTGCAGATACGTGCGAATGGAGATGGCAGCAAAATCTTGGATCGAAACCGGTGGTGATGAAGCTCAGGCACGAAGAGAGAGTGCAGTCAGCGGTGATTGTACACAGATCGTAGACGAATTGAAGAAGCAGCAGAGAGAGTAACTCATCATGGCTGAGAACAATGGGTTCAAGAAGGCAGTGGCCGTTGATTTGTACAGCTGCATGAGAGATAAATGTGCTTAGTAAGTCGAGAAAAGCTGGTGCTGATAGATTCAAGGGTCCGATTGTTTTTATCTTAAATATTACAGAGATCTTGAGAATACATGACTTAATGAGAATAATGCAAAATATAATCTAAGAAAGGTAACTGAATAATATCTAATCTAAAAGAAAGGTAACTGAATAATATCTAATCTAATACACCCCCTTAGTCGGAGCGGGAGAAGGACAAACGCTCAGACTAGTACGGAAACGAGTAAATAGCTGTCGTGGAAGGCCTTTGGTAAAGATATCAGACATATTGATTTTTCGAAGGGATGTGTAGAACATGAATTTCACCAATGCGAACGCGATCACTTAACAAAATGTATGTCAATTTCCACATGCTTGGTGCGCTGATGCTGAACAGGATCACCAGACATATAGACAGCACTGACATTATCACAATATACAATAGTGGCACGTCGTAGAGGTAGGTGGAGCTCGAGAAGTAAATTCCGGAGCCAAGTAGTCTGCAATCGCATTTGCCACTCCCGATATTCAGCTTCCAAGACTTGAGCGAGAGACAGTAGCTGGCGCTTTGAAGACCAGGAAACTAGGTTTGTCACCTAAAAAGATAGCCAGAAGTGGAACGACGAGAATCCGGACAACCCGCCCAATCTGCATCGAATATCGGTTAATCCGGTGGTAGCGATGGCGACGAAACAAACCATGATCCAGGGTACCCTGAAGGTAACGAAGAATCCTCTTAAGGGCATGCATGTGAGGTTCCCTGGGAGCATGCATAAACAAACATACCTGTTGAACAGCATAAGAGATGTCTGGTCTAGTGAATGTGAGGTACTGAAGCGCTCCAGCTAGGCTTCGGTAAAGAGTAGAATCCTCTAGTAAAGGACCAGACGTTGCACTGAGTTTTGATTGAGTGTCAACAGGTGTAGCCACGGGATTGCAGTGTGTCATGGAAGCACGAGCAATGATATCCTTTGTGTAAACAGACTGAGACAGGTAGAGTCCTGAAGAGTTACGACGAACAGAGATTCCCAAAAAATGATGCAGTGGTCCAAGGTCGGTCATGGAAAACTCTCGTTTCATCAAAGTAATAAAGTGGCCAAGCAGTTTATCAGAATTGGCTGTTAAAATAATATCATCAACGTAGAGTAGTAAGTATGCTGTCTCAGCTCCAGATTGGTAGACGAAGAGAGATGGATCACACACACTACCCTTGAAACCACAATTTGTGATAAATTTGGCAAAATGCTGAAACCACGCACGGGTGCCTGCTTTAGATCAGATAGCGATCGACAAGTCGACAAACATAATCAGATGATCGGAATCAATAAAACCCGGAGGCTGATGCATGTACACCGTCTCAGTTAAATCCCCATGTAAAAAAGCATTCTTGACGTCTAGTTGATGAATAGGCCAAGAACGTGAAGCCGCAATCGTAAGCACAGTACGAATAGTAGCCGGTTTCACAACCGGACTAAACGTTTCAAAACAGTCCACACCAATCTGTTTGATTTGCCATTAAAAGCACTAGACGAGCCTTGTGACGCTGTAGTGAACCGTCGGCATGAAATTTGTGACGAAAAAGCCACATCGACCGGATAACATGAGCATCTCGTGGTCGTGGAACCAGCTCCCAAGTGCCTGTTTTCAACATTGCATTATATTCATCTAGCATGGCCGCATTCCAGTTAGGATCCCTAAGAGCATATAGGTGAGACCGGGGTAAGGGAGAGATTTTGTATTTGGACTGGACATGTAGATTTAGTTTGTGATTGGGGCGAAAGATGCCACGAGAAGCCCTAGTGACCGGACGAGTAGGAATATGGACAGTAGAAGAAGGAACAGAGGTCAGAGTTGGGGAGATTTGAGAAGAAGAGGTCGACGCTGTAAGGTACGCCTGTGTGGAGGAGTGTAAGGTGTAGGCTGTTCGACGAGATAGTATTGGGGGTCGAATGGTGGATGTAGTGGCGGAAGGTGAGGTGGGTGATATTGGAAGGGTAGATATACGCCTGTGTGGAGGAGTATAGGAGGTGGTGGCATCGTTGGACGGGACAGATGGGGTTGCTAACGGGTAAGAGAACCTGTCAGCAAGAGGATGATGAATGGGTGAGGGAGGAGAATCATCTTTTGCACAACTAGCGGAAGTGATGGTGGAGAAAGGAAAAACAGTTTCATCAAAAGTAACGTGACGAGATATAATGATTTTATGAGTGGTGAGATCAAGACAACGATAGCCACGATGATTGATAGGAAAACCAAGAAAAACACATTTTGTAGAGCGAGGAGCAAGTTTGTGAGGTGTGGTGGATGAGAGATTGGGGTAACAAAGACATCCAAAAAATACGAAGGTGATCGTATGTAGGTTGGCGTCCATAAAGAACAAAAGACGGGAGAGCGAAAAAGGAGAATTTTGGTGGGAAGAATATTGTGTAGGTAGAACAGCCATATTGAGAGAGTCAGCCCAATATTTGGAGGGAATGGATGCATGAGACATAAGAGTACGAGTAATGTCATTGACTCAACGGATCATGCGCTCCAACTTTGCCGTTTTGAGAGGAAGTTTGTGGACATGAGAATCTAAAAAACAAAACCATTTGCATGAGCAAAGTTATGGAAGGAGGAGTTATCAAACTCACGACCTAGATCACATTGAAAACTTTTGATATCACGCTCAAAACTGAGTTTTAATAAAAGAATGAAACTCAAAAATTTGGTGTAAACTTGAGATTTGAATTTTAATGGATACACCCATAGATAATTTGTAAAATCATCCAATAATATCAAGTAATAACGATAACCTGTTTCCACATGCAATGGACATGTCCACAAGTCACTATGAATAATATCAAAAGGAGCACAGGTTTTGGAAGTAGAGTCAGAAAAAGGTAATCTAACATGCTTGCTAACTTGACATGAATGACATAGTTTAGAGCAAGAATTTTTATTACACGAAATAAAGTTTTTGGTGCGAAGAACATCTAAGATGGCTTTGCCAGGATGGCCAAGACGATTATGCCAAACATTGGGAGAACAAACTGTAAGAGAAATAGGTTGAGGCAGGGATGTAGAAGGAGGATAGACGACAGGCTTGGTGAAAGGATAGAGTTCTCCAGAGCTGTCACATCGAAGGATAGTCTTCTTCGACATCAGATCCTTCACAGAGAAACCAGACGGGTCAAACTCGACAGAAACATGATTATCAGTGGTGAACTTACGAACAGACACTAAGTTTTTAATAATATCTGGGGCAACAAGAGTATCTTTAAGATGAAGGAGACGAGATGGAAGGTGTATAAACTTGGTACCGCTAGCCGTAACTGGAATGCTATTGCCATTGCCAACTAGAATAGAACGAACATTGCTAGAGTTTGAGACCGTATGTAGCGTACCTTGATTTGCAGTAAGATGTGCAGTGGCACCGGTGTCCATGTAGAAGTCATCATCAGGTGATTGGAGACTCATGGAGCTATAAGCTTCGGCAATGTCCTGGTTGGAGAGTTTGATAGTAGGAGTGAAATAAGCTTGACCGCGACCCAGTCCAGGTGACTTATCACGTTGCATACGCTGCTGTTGTGGAAGGCTGTTGTTGTGATGAGGTCGACGAGCTGAAGAGTGAGACTGCCATGCGGGAGCTGTTGGATACGGACAGGGTGGTGCCGGCGATATGGCTGCCCGGGGAGGATAGTAGTTAGGAAAACGAGGGTAGCCGGCAGTGGTATACATGGTTGGTGTTGGCAGGAGAGGAGGTTGGGTCGCTGCACCATGTGTTGACTCGTTGCCGCTGGATGAGGGACGAGGACCACGTCGTCCATTGTTGTTGGATCTGCCGGAACGTTGATTGGTGCGGTTCACAGCAGCAGCCAGCGCTGTTGGAGGAGATGGTAGGGTTTGCTGAGAGCGACGAATCTCTTCCGTTCTTAGCTGAGATCTGGCGGTATCAAAACTGGGCATAGATTGCTGAATAAAGGAGGCAACAGTATTGTATTCCTCCGGAAGACCATTGACGAGTTGGATAACCAATCTCTTGTCGTCCATGGGGAAATCAAGGTCACGTAATCGATCGGATAACCGTTTCAATTTATCACAAGAATCATCAACACTAGTGCAATCAGTGAATTTGAGATTAACAAACTTACTTTCAAGGTTGGCGGCTCCTCGCTTATTGTCTTGAAAGAGCTTCTTGAGATGATCCCAGATTTCTTTAGCGGTCTTGCCTGATTTTAGGACTGTGAGCATGAGGTCTTTGGCCATGGTAGAGAACATCCACTGTCGACAAAGAGCATCGAGTTGTGTCACGGTATCGTTATCAAGGTCCGATGGTGTTGCTGTTCCGTCGATAAGGAACGGAGGCTGAAACTTGAAGATGAAGTTCAAATAAGAAAACCTAAGAAGAATACTATCTGTTTAATGTCCAGGAGAATGGGAATAAGGGTTTTGATGTTGTTAACAAGAACGCTGGATGTATTGGTTTCTTGTCACCTGCCATTGATTTTGATTTTGGTTTAGAAGAAGAGAGGAGAGGGAGCGACGGATCGATTTTTAGTCTGATACCATCTTGGATAAAGTTAAACTCCCTTACCTGTTTAATGGCTGAATATGCGTTGTGGTTGGACGTAAACTGCAACAACAATATCAAAGGAAGTGAGTCTGCTGTGGTACATGGTGTTCTCGTTGAGCAGGAAGAAATGGAGAGGAATGCAGAAAGGTTTGGTGCTCGAGTTTAGTCATGAAGTTAAGTTTTGAACGGACAACATTTGGAGCTAGGCAGCTGAGAATGACGAGAAACGGAGATGCATTGAATCAGCTGTTGTTGCGTGCACTGGTGATGAGGTTCAGAAAACGAGAAGTGTTACGGCGATTGGAGTTGGTTTTGTGGATTGAACTGCAGTTGATTATGGTGATTGAAGACAAAGTGAAGCTTCGAATCAGGAGTAATGATGGGTTTGTGCTGAAACATTTGCTGGTGCTCGATTAAGAACAGATTAATTGGAGTTTCCGAAGAAAGTAAGGTAGTGATGGTAGCTAAAAATTACTTGAGCTGCTGGAGTAGAATATGTCCCGAGTTTATTGGAGATGTCATGGAAGATAGCATGTGTTGCCATAACGATGTAGATGATTGCAAATGATGTGACGAAGATTGGAATAGATCAGAAAAAGGAAAGGGGTGTTGTATACGGACTAATATAGCTGGTCGACTGGTGGAGTATGGAGTCGTGGAGTTTTGGTGCTGGTTCAAAGACAGCTAGAATATCGCAATTGCATGCACTCGATGGTAATAGTTGCTTCAGCCTTCCGGTGACTAGATGAACAGAAATTAGTTGTTGGTCGGGTTTTGGAGCTTGGTAATGGACCTGAATGGATGGGCCTAGGCATATTTTCTAGGTCTAATTTTTAGACTCCCGCAACATGATTAAAACGAAAAACAGACAGAGAACAAAGGGGGCCGGTTTTGGGAAGTTTTTTGGTTTTGTTCTTCTCTGTTGGTGACGAACGGGGAGGGAGGAGCTCGACGGCTGGAGGATTGGCTAATACGGAGGTGAAAGAAGACAGACGTTGTGACAGTTTTACAATGGGGCTTAATCTTCTTCTCATTGCTCTTGTTATACCTTTTGATGGGTTTTAAGAAACCCATAGTCATGTCTTGCTAATCTTTTTGGAACTAGGGTTTATATTGAAACCACTTTAGGGTATTAGACTATTTTTAATTAAATTGAATTATCAAGTAATAGACCATTATAATTTGAATTGATTAATCTTTGAATATTGTTTATTTGATTGATTGAAAAATGAGTTGTTGCATTGCCGGCTATGTAGAACCTTTGTGCATAATTGTTAGGATAACAAATATATTTGTCTTATTGTTTGATATTTCATGCTTGGGTTAATTCCTTTGATGGGGTATGCTTAGAATAACCAGATATTATTTGTAAACCTATATTTAGTCTCGTATAATTTTCTCACTAATACAATTTGATGGTGCATGCTTGGATTTAGTCTTTTGATGTGCCATGCTTAGGGTGTCCTAGTGATATTTGCGAATCTAATACATATAATAGGTGATGTCGACAGAACAGACGATAAATACATATTCATGAGTTATGTTTTATTTCAGTAATTGAATAGAAATAGTGGTGGATACTATAAACCCTGGTTACCGACTTTTCCATTGGTCTCATTTTATTAGTTTAATTTATTTTCTTTGTTTTTTTTTTAAATTTAAAGGTTGTTCTCAATTAATCTTTATTTTATTATAACTTAATAAACATTGAAACAGATTCATGAGTTATTACATAGAATGCAAGCGAGCAACAAGCTGCGCCGCAAACCCTTTTTGAATGGCAAACCCTATCCTCTTAAACACAAACTCTCTAGAATCGGGAGTCATGACATTACTGTGCATGACTCTTTGAACTCTCGCTAGAGTCCAACCGCCTCCGGAGCTAAATACCCAAAAGTGTCAAGGGCAAAGGGAATAAAAGCATGTCCATTATCAATACAAGCCTTTTCATGCTTCGTTATCTTACCCAAGGCAGCTTTCAAAGCTGCTTGTCCAACTGTGAAAGAGCCTTGCCCGATGCCTACTAATGGAGAAACCCCAGTAAGATATTGATTATTGGTATTTCCAAAAACATCATTGCTGGTTTCTTAATTGAGAATATTGATTATTGGTATTTCCACCGCTCCTCATGGGATCGACACGTACTTGCATCTGTCTACTAGTTAGACACCGTGCGATTGCGGTTTATAATATAGGCACCTCCGGATCCTATCACCGACTGCCTGGAAACTCTTGCTTCTAAGCTGCAATTTGAAGGAGAAGAGAAAACAATCACTGTACAAAGGTGTACTGTTTTATCCACATGGCTTGCTCAAACCGAAGACGTTCAAGCAGACGATTGGAGAGCACCTATCATTCATGAACTGAACAGTTCTCTTTCAGAAGGGAAAGTCAGTCTCAAGGAATTAAAGAATTAATTTTTACTTCATGGAGCTTTATACTATCGAAACTTTGATGGGTCATTATCACGATGCCTTGGAAATGACGAAGTGGACGAACGACTCAAGCGCATACATGAAGAAATGTGCGGACAAACGCTGGTAGTAACACTCTATAGAAAGCTTCAAAGAATGGGATACTATTGGCCTTCCATGGAGGCTCAATCAAGAACTCTGCAAAAGTCATGCCCTAATTGTCAGATGCCCCCTCATCACTTAGAAGCTCTGACAGCCCATCACAATGGGGACTGGAGGGAACCCTACATCAAATATCTTCGGGACAATGAACTGCCATCACAAAAGAAAGAAACAATCAAACTCATTCAGATGGCTAAGAGATTTGTCTTTCTTGATGGAATCTTATACTGCAAAAGCTTTGGTGGAAACTTGCTGAGATGCTTAGCTGAGCATGAAATCCCAAGGATTTTAAAGGAGATGCATGACGGAGAACATCAAGGAAAAAGGAATTGTTTCTCCAGATTCATGAGAAATATTATTGGTCGACCATGGAAGACGATGCAACTGCACACGTTCAAAGGTGTCATCAATGCCAAGTCCATGGTAACCTCATTCATACTCCCTATCTTCCATTGAATTCCGTGAATAGTCCATGGCCTTTCTATAGCTGGGGACTAGATATCATCGGGAAAATCAATCTAGCATCTTCGAAACAGCATGAATACATCATCACTGCAATTGAGTATTTTACCAAATAGGTTGAAGCTGTTCCTCTTCGAAGAACCACTGGAGTCACGATTGCAGCCTTCATAAAAGAATATATAATATGCAGATTCGGTGTTCCCAAACACATTGTAACTGATAATGGAACTCCTTTTTCCAACAAGCAGGTGACATAATTGCTCGAGGAATACGGCATCAAACAAATTTTCTCCACATCGTACTATCCCCAAGGAAACGGGCAAGTAGAGAGCACTAATAAAACTTTGGTCTGTATTCTCAGCCGAACAGTTCATGATAATCCTCAAACCTGGCATGAACAGTTTCCTATGGATTTATCGGCTTATCGAACCGTACCAAGAAGCTCGATTGGAACTTCACCATATTCTCTCGTCTATGGAGCAGACGCCATACTACCGGCAGAAATCAAAATTCCTTCAGCACGGATTGAAACATCCAGTGGCGTACAATGGGACGAAGCTGAAGTGTCCAACTCAAGAATTGTTGAACTGGACATGCTCGAGTCGAAACGGGCTAAGGTGGAGAAATATGTAGAAACCTACAAACAAAGAATCTCCAGAGCCTACAACAAAATGGTAAGACCTCGAACATTTCAAGTAAGGGATCTGTTATTAAAGACAGCAAAGCACATTCAACAAGATATGTATGCTCACAAGTTCTCTCCAAAATGGGAAGGACCATACGTAGTTATCAAGGAAGTATCCAGCGGATATTACAAAATCTTAAAGATTGATGGAGGAGTATAAGGAAATATAATCAACGGAAAATGGCTCAAAGCATATTACGCCTAATCCATAGAAGACAACTACCTTTTCATCAATTCATCATTTCAAAGCATTTTCAGAATGTAATTTATTTTCTTCTAAAGAGCGTGCAAAATGCTCCTTTGTTCATTAATCATCAATCATCCTACCTAAGAAAAGCCTAAACCTATTCAAAAACAACAATCATAAATTCTCATTCAGAGCAAACCATCCAGCAGCGGATAATCCCTATAAGAAGCTTTGTCAAGTTTCTTCTAAAAGATCCTAGTCTTTACCTTCAAATCCTAAACTGCCTTCTCGACCCTTGATGATTCCAGAACCAGTATCTTCTCCTCCTCCAAAGATGCGATGGTAATGAAAATTGCATCAGCAGCCTCCGTCGCCTTATGAATCTTGATTATCTCAACTCGACGACGAATCCAGCTCACATTAAATTGCAATGTCTCATAGTTTGAGATCATCTCATCCTATTTATGCAGCTCATGGTTCTTGACATCTCGCAAGTGCATCTGGTTCATTTCCTCAATGATCGGAAACAACCCAGCTACTGTGGTTAAAGGGGTTGGAAGAAAGCCTTTCCATACTTCTGTAGTGGAAATATGGCCATACTTCTTCCATATCTTAGTATACAAAGGCGCGTGATACTTGGGAATGACGAATCCACCAACCACTTCATTGTCCTGGAAAGTATTGATCAAAGGGGCTTCAAATGGGAGTCCAGCTGTGGGATATTCACGAGCATGAACACTGTCTCCTATCTCCATGGATTCTAAATAATATTTACCAAACCGGTCGTTGTTATCTTCAAACTCAAATACAGTCCTCGGACTTTCCGCTCCTTCTCCGTCCTGGCATCGACCCACGACACGGACATCCGCCTTCGACGAAACAAAGGAGAATTTAAATTCACTGGAGCACAGTGGGGTCTTAAGAGTTATAATATTACTTACAGATGATCCAGCATCCTATCTATACCGTACATGAGCTCTAACAGTTCTCTTAGGCCTCGAAATATGAGAAGAATCAATATTCTTATGATTATCTTTGAATAAATCGATTTCTTATGATCAATAATCTTGATCAGACAAAGATGAAAAGAGATACTACTTACTCGAGGTAGACACTTCTATTTCACGCTTCGATCAAGATCGTCTTGAGAAGAAATACTACGCTTGACATAGCAACAACAAGGTATGATCAAGAATTCTCTGCACGATAGAACTGACTCAGGAATGGGAGAAATATTCGCGTAGAGGATAGACTCAAAGTCTTGAAGACATATGTATTAGGTACGGTGAAGGTTTATCTTCTGCGAATAGTCAATGCAGCTACGAGTTTCACTGAAACCCTAAGTTTCAAAGGGTGATACTGAAGACGCGGAAGAAAATAACACAATGTGGACTGACAATGACATAGTCAAAGGAAAGCCACGCGGTTTTGCACGTGTCATATGTCTCTTAACCGTGCTATGCTACTTCTCATAAGACGAAAATTATCGGAAAAGATTATGATGGATTTTGACGCATGAACATTGGTTCATTTCATTTGATCAAAAAGAATCACCATTAGTAAAGTGTTTATTTAGAAGAAAACCTTAAATCTGAAGCAGAATTCGTTTAAATCATCGAAGAAATGTCTACTACGAAGCCTAAGGAACATTCAAATGTTTAAAAAGGAAAAGAAGATGGAAATAAAGCTACTCATCAGACTCGTCATCACTATCCTTCTCATTATCTGAGTCATCAGAGTTGTCATCACTATCTTCCTCTTTATCAGAATCAGCAGCGATGGAGTTCGTATAAGCTTCGGGATCATCATCCGAGTCCGAGTCATCTTCCGCTTCAATTTCGGCTTCAATTTTCTTCATGGTCTTCTGAAACTCTCGTTCATATCGATCAGGCTTAATCTTGTGCTCTGGTACCTCCCATGTATCCTCTTCTTCAAAAGCATCAGCATCAGATTCAGAAGGCTTCCCGTCCAAGAATTGACGTCTCTCTTCAGCCCTTTGTGTTTTGCACCGGATTCGATCCTTTTCACGCTGACGAGCCTCTTTTTCATCATCCTCAGCTTTTCTTTTCCTAAGTTCAGCAAAAGTGACCCTTCATTCATTCAAGGGTATGCTAAGCTTCTCTCCCTCATTCTGAGTATCCCTAGCTTTCGATTTCGCTACAGGAGCTTTGGAATCCTCATCAGAAGAGCTAGAGGAAGAAGAGTAATACCAGTAATCTTAATCTCTGTTGTCGGACATTTTCTGAAATCAGAAGCACAAAAGATTACCAACATGCAAATAGATCCATCGGCAAAAATGGTAACTCTTAACTCTTACCTTTTACGCTTCCACTAATGGTAGTGATAGTAATTCTAGAGTTAACACTCCAAAAATCGTTCGTCTCGAACCTACAAAAGACGTTCAAAAAATTCAGATTTTTCATAAAATCATGAATATTTCTACTGTGTGAACATTCACCATGGAATTATGAAAACTAAAACATTATTTCATCATAAATAATTGTTTACTTCTAAGTAATACTACACAAAACTCAAGTTTTGATTTTAGAGAAAATAATATATATTTGCATATATATATATAAAAAAAACGTGATTTACTCACGTAAATATATATATATATATATATATTCTTTGACGTGAGTTAGGCTCACGAAAAAATAATATTTGTGGACACTCCACGGTTTCATAAAAGTCCTTGAATAGACCATGGATTTATAAAAAAAAAAAAAAAACTTTTCCTTCGTATCGCCATACGTCTTTGAAACGAAGGTTTATTTACAATTTTGTCAAACATACACATTATGAGATAAAGTTTTGATTTATATGAAAGCTCATAAACAAAATTTTATCACTGGAAACAAGTTCATATATATAAAGAAGAAAAACCCTTTCTTCGTATCATCGTCATTATCTAAACGAAGATTTGTTTCGGTTTTGTGAAAATTCACCTTTTCATGATAAAACTTTGGTTCACATGAAAGCTCATAAACTTAGTTTTATCACTGGACCTAGTTCTGCATATACAAAGAAAAATCTCTCCTAAATCAGGGATTATTATTATTAGTTTTCAAAAACTAACGATCAAACGAACATACGTTTTCAAAAAACAAGGGTTTTTCAATAAAGTCCTACTCACATGCATAAATATATGGTTTCAGCATGATCACTTCATGAAACTCATAAGAACATCAGCAAACAAACAAAAAAATTACGCTTACCTGGTCGGCGCCGGCCGGAATTCGGCTGACGGTGATTGGACGGCGATCGGTGGCAGCTGCTCCGGCGTGAAAATTTTCTTCCTCTCCTGTGCGCGAGTGTGAAGATGATGAAGGGATCAAGGTACTGGTCATGGGAAAATAGTTTTAAAAAAAAAGAGAGGATTAATTCCTTTTATACCAAATTTTATTTCCAAAACCTAATTTTCTAAGGATTTCCTTATTGGGCCCGGCCCGCAAATCCTAAACGACCAAGGTCCCGTCGTCCAAACCAGCGGTTCAACACCAATTTATGTTCACCGAACGACAATCTATCATGCCATTGAGATATCCATTCAATTCATGGTATGCTCGTACTATCGAAGTAATCCGGTAACATCTTAACTTGCGACTAAGTTCAATTAGTGATATTTTTTATGACCGGAAAATCACCATTCAATATTGACTGAGGAACACGGCTTTCCTCAATAAGCATGGGACTTAATGTAGATGGTGGATTTTTGACAAAGGCTAAAATCGTAAACCCATAATTATACGAACTTCTGATCCAGCAATCATATGTGAGTATTGAGACACGGGTCTCTCATCAAATCTCTGATTGAGAATATTGTCTCTCAGAGTACATGAAGATATGTAGTCTCTCGGCTGGACAACGGCATATCTCATGAATACTGAACACTTCAGTAATTATTTCTATATAGAATCACGAGATTGACGGCTCCTAGATAGCTTGCTCTGCTAGTATAGAGCGATAACGTCTTCAGGATACAAACAACAGTTTTCCATGACTATATAAAGGATATGAAGCTCCAGCAAGCTCATGTCAGAATAATTAATGCTCCTAGATAGCTTACTCTGCTAGTATAGAGCCATCAATTAATTATTCTTAAATTCTTGGATTCATCCACTGAATTTCTAAAAATATTCAAATACTTTTATAATATTTTGTTACTTCAATCCATGGTTCTTCCCAGCAAAATTCCATGGGTTAGTAATAAATATTCAACACACGGGCATCTAAGATACCTCTGAGTAAGCCCCGACTCAAATGGTGCAAGTGTACTCGACGATGATGCACAAACATTCACCGTATGAACAAGTATTTCAAAATACGACGAGACGATAAACCTATGCAAAATAGGAAGGAAAATAATAAATAATCAAAAATTGACCAAGGCGCTGGGAGCATGGGCCCATCGAACGCAACGGACGTGTCGTGGTCAATTCCACGCCAGTTTCATATTTTTTGTTATTTTCCTTGAGTTTATGAAAATCCTTTCACTTGAACAAATATCTTTCGTTTTGAGGAAACTCCTCAGTTTCATGGTGTTTCCCTCACATCAAAGAAATAATATAAAATTAAGGAAATATGGTAGAGCTGTGATCATTGGACAACCAGCCATGTCTTGATCCCAACCGGGCCCACACTTCATGGTTCCTCATTATTTTATTATTATTTCCCTAATTTCATGAAAACTCCTTAATCTCATGATATTTCCTTGATCCCATGAAAAACAATATAAAATTAGGGAAACTCGTGTGGTCGGGCCCTAGCTGGCCGGTCAAGCCCTAGCTGGCCCTATATGTCCCATTTTATTATTATTATATTTTTTATGTTTCCTTGGTCCCATGGAATTCCTTGATTTCATGATATTTCCTTCAAACTATGAAAATTCCTAAAACCATGAAATAATACATAAAATTAGGAAAAACGCACGGGACCGGGCCCTAGCCGGCCAACCATGCTCAAGCCGGTCCCACGCGTCCCTTATTTTATTATTATTATTTTTCATGTTTTCCTCATCTCATGGAAGCTCTTTGATTTCAACGAAACTCTTTGATTTTAACAAAACTCCTTAGTTTTAACAAATTCCTTGGTTTTATCATATTTCCTTAAAATCATGAAAATATTAAAAAAAAAAAAAGGGAAAACATGTGGGATTGGGCCCTTTGGCCGATCGGCCATGCCTTAGCCATGCCTGGTCCCACACTTCATGATTCTGTCATTTTTTTATTATTTTCCTTCATCTCATGAAGTTTTGACGGTTTTATAAAAAAATCCCTTATTTCTTCATATTTTCTCAAATGGATGCTCAACTGCATGCCAGAAAATATCAAAATTCTAATAACTAAGATACGAACACTTTGACGACGTGACCTTGACCGACCAGGGTTGTCTCCTTTGCTCGTAATGAGCCGGTCCTGTGTATTTTCACGGTATGACTTAATTTGCGCAATTGCACGTATTAGGTCCAAAACTCTTCCAAATAATTTTGGGATTTTCATGGAACGATCAATATTGGATCCCGTGACCATCCAGGGCCAGTTTCATGACCCCTTGGTCGGTCCTACACCTCTTCATAATTAATTAGGTTTTATCACCTAAGGCTCGGACGAGCATTTTCGAATAAATGATTAAACCAGCACACTAGTACAAATATGGGCTTTGATGACAGTTGAATATCCTATACTGTTACGAAAGAAAAGGCCATGAGATATAGGTGACAGTTTCTTACCGAAACTGACGCCAATAGTGGTCATCACTTGTGACAGTTTTACAACTGTTATTGAACAACCATACGATAACAGTTTTTTTAGAAAAATGTTGATGTACATTGATGTACAATAACAGTTATAAACTCATACTATTCCTGAGCTATTTTGACAGTTGCGTACAAAAACTGTCATGGAAGTGTGGACTTATAGATAACAGTTGTTTTAATTACCGCCGCTTCCATTTATAGTGATAGTTTTGATTTAAAACTGCTACTATTCATACAATCTACATAAAGCGTTCTCAATTGACACACGATGTTGTTGGTTTGAGTCCTTAATTAGTTATACTACGTACTAGCAAAGAAAATGCTAAGAGACAGATTGGTTAAATATGGGTTTTGCTGAATCAAATATAAAATAAGTGATGAATGCGCAGTATGAGCAGTTGAGGAACTCTAACCCCAAATATATAGAGAGATAGGAAACCTATATCTATTTAGAGTCCGGGTTACACTCAATTACTTGGTCCCACTTTATGAAAAATTCATATCAAACTGGTTCTCCGTAATTTGTTGCTGTAATCCGTAATTTATTGCTATATACTTGCGCCTATCTTCTACTCATCATCTATTTCATTCTTTATCTACTTCTAAAAGTTCAATTCAAATACAATCTTTATCTTGTTCTAAAAGTTCAATTCAAATACAAGGTAGCAAAAATCTATTTCTTCTAACAGTTTTAAGCCAAGGTATAAAATTCAGTTTATTCAGAAAATTGTTTCATTGCCTCGATCAATATTGTCTTTTGTTTTTATATACCTGAATATATGTTTGTCTAATATGCATTAGGTTTGGAATTTAGTAGTTAATCGGCATCAGTAAGTTCTGTTAATTGAGGAATTTTTCCTCTTTACGGATCAGGTTTTGTAGGTGTATATTTTGACAAATATAATACGATCGTTTTCTTTTGATCACTCGCAGCCTTATATATATATATATATATTTCCCTTTTTGCAAGTAATCCTTCTTCTTTATGGTTATGGTTAGTCTATTGATTTTTAATTTTATTAGAAATACGAATTCTCTGTGTTGTTGCATCAGTATAGGTATGTTTTCACTTTTTTTTGGTTCTGCTTGTCCTCTACATGATTGTTTTATGTGATGTCTGTATAGGTTCAGAATGGATAAATCCTGGATGAGTAAAGATAGGGTATCACCAGAATACGCTGAGGGGGTTGAGGCCTTCTTGAAATATGCCACAGATAATTTTTCCGAAGCTGGAATAGATGACGGAGCCACTCATGTTTCCATATTATGTCCGTGCAAGTGGTGTATGAATGGTGGTAAACCACTAACAGTGCATGAAGTGAGAATCCATATGTATGTCAAGGGCATCAATCAAAAATACACGACATGGGATTCACACGGAGAAGAAACACCCCGTGATGATAATACCAGATCACATGCTTCACATAATGCTGATGTTCAGTATGAGTTTGGAGATTATGAAGATAATGAAGATTTACCGGATGATGCAGCAGCAAAGAAGTTGACCGGTTCAGGCTATACACGATGAGTTTATAGGACAGAGAATTATGAAAAATTGAAAAAAGATGCGAAAAAACCACTTTATCCTAGCTGTAAATCCCATACAAAGATGTCGGCATTGCTTAAGCTCTTTAACATGAAAGCAAAAGGTGCATGGTCTGATAAGAGTTTCACAGAATTATTGAAAGAGTTAAAAAATATTCTCCCGCCGGACAATGAATTGCCTACGTCTCTATACGAGGCTAAGAAAACTCTTATGGCATTAGGAGTGGATTATGAAAAAATACATGCATGTCCCAATGATTGTTTGCTTTACAGGAAGAAATACAAATATGATAATTTTTGCAAGACCTGCGGAGTTTCAAGGTGGAAAGAAAAGAAGGCGCCATCAGACACAAGTAAAGGGGTGCCTGAGAAAGTGATGTGGTATTTTCCACCTATACCTAGATTTAGAAGGATGTTTGCAAATCCAGAGACAGAAAAAGACCTGACATGGCATAATCTTAAAAAAGTTGCAGATGGTAAACTACGTCATCCTGTTGACTCCCCCGCATGGAAACAAGTTGACAGTAAATGGCCAGAGTTTGCCCAAGAACCCCGAAATTTACGGTTAGGCCTTTCTACAGACGGGTTCAATCCAAACAATATCTCAATTGGTGGAAATTATAGTTGTTGGCCTGTCATGTTAGTTACTTATAACCTTCCTCCTAGCTTGTGTATGAAAAGAAAATTCATTATGTTAACGATGTTGATATCGGGTCCTAAACAGCCTGGAAACGACATTTATGTCTATTTGGCACCACTCATTGAAGATTTGAAGAAGCTGTGGGAGGAAGGATCTGAAGCTTATGATTCCTACAAAAAGGAGAAGTTCAATTTCAGAGCCGTACTTTTATGGACGATAAGTGACTTTCCCGCCTATGGTAATCTTAGCGGTTTCCCTAAAGGAGGATATAATGCTTGTCCAATTTGTGCTGACCGTACTTCTTCGATTAGGCTTAAATACTCCCAAAAGAATGTTTATACCGGTCATAGAAAATTTCTTCCGAGAAAACACAAGTTTAGAATGGAAAGAGAGGCTTTTAATGGTCACCAGGAGCTAGACCCTGCTCCAAAACCTTATTCTGGTGAAGAAGTATTCAGTCAGGTGGAAGCGATAGAGAATTTGTGGGGAAAGAAAGTGAAAAGTAAACCAATCTACTGGAAGAAGAAGTCGATATTATTTGAACTTGAATACTGGAAGTACTTGCTAATTCGCCACTGTTTAGACGTCATGCACATAGAAAAAAATATATGTCAGAGTATTGTTGGGACATTATTGAACATACCCAAAAAAACCAAAGATGGTTACAATGCTCGTAAAGACCTCGAAGATTTGGGGATGCGGCCGGAATTGGCGCCCAAGGAAAATGGTAAAAAAGCGTATCTCCCTCCTGCATGTTTCAGATTAACAGCACAAGAAAAAAAAAACTTTTTGTAAAACCTTGTCCGAGTTGAAGGTTCCCACAGGTTACTGTTCGAATCTGAAAAACCGGGTTTCAATGTCGGATTTGAAGTTGTATGGTCTAAATTCGCATGATTATCATGCACTTATGCAAGAATTTCTTCCTTTAGCTATACGATCCATTTTGCCTAAGCATGTGCGGTATGCTATAATCAGATTATGCTTTTTTTTCAAGGAAATCTGCACCAAAGAGGTTGATGTCGATCACTTGACAGAAGTACAAAACGACTTGGTGGTTACCTTATGCTTATTAGAAAAATATTTTCTTCCGTCTTTCTTTGATATCATGGTTCATTTAACCGTGCATCTAATTCGAGAAGTTAGATTATGTGGACCAGTTTGCTTCAGATGGATGTATCCCTTTGAAAGATTTATGAAGGTTCTGAAAGGATATATTCGAAACCGGAATCGCGTAGAAGGCTGCATTGCTGAGGGATATATTGTGGAAGAGGCGATGGAGATTTGCTCTGAGCACCTAAATATTGTAACCATCGGTGTTCCTACCGATAAGAGTGCTCAAAAACCCAAAAACGAAGAGAGTGCAAGCCTTATTTCTGAAGGGAAACCATTATCGACTCTTAAGCAACATAAAGTTAGTGACACATTTCTGAACCAGGCACACCTAACTGTACTAAATAACTCAATGGATGTGCAGCCTTACATTGAGTAAGAACTCTGATTATTCGACTTTGTTCTACTTTTGAAGTATGGGTACCCTTGAAATATAGTTACCAAATAGATGCTTGTGAATTCATATTTCAGGTTACACATGTCGCATTTGAGGGAAGAGTCTCCGGATAAATCAGAAGCATGGTTGTTGAAAGAGCATAACAAAACATTCAGTGATTGGCTAGAGAAAAAAGTAAGTACAGTACGTACTTGTGCTTCATCTTACTTATTACTTTTGAATAATTTTTTTCATGGTGTCAAATCTACCTTATACACTTTAGTACCTGTACAAGATGAGGATACATATGTTGTAATATGAGAATTTGTATTGGTTCTCTGAAACTAGTCCAAATCCACACCATAGTTTTACTCATTCTTTTCACAAATGATTTCTGATTATTTTGTACTTACTAATCTGATTTGCAGGTAGAAGAAGAACTACAGAATCCAAATAATGATATTTCGCAAGATTTAGAGTGGATAGCATGTCGCCCAAGTCACTACGTATTCAAAGTTGAAGGATATGAAGTCAGTGGTTATCGTTATCACACTGAGGACCGGGATACTAAAAGAGTTAATCAAAATAGCGGGGTAAGCCTTGTTGATGAAGATAATAGTTGTTACTATGGTATGATCCAAGAGATATGGCTTCTCGACTATCATATGATAAGGATACCTGTGTTCAAGTGTGCATGGGTTAATCAACGTGGAATAAGGAAAGACGACTTGGATTACACACAAGTTGAACTTGAGAGGTTAGGCCATAAAAATGACCCCTTTATTATGGCTTCCCATGCCAAACAAGTGTTCTATGTGCAAGACCAACTTAACCCGAAATTGTCGATCGTCATATCAACACGTGACAAAGGCGTAAATGTGGAAGAGTTTGTAGATGAGTCACTGGTCTTTGAGGGTAATCATACTTTTGAAAACACATTTCCAGCTGCGGATTCGTTCGACAACAATTATGAGTCTCAGTCTGTTCTCTTGCGTAACAATGATGGTGTCTGGATTGAGGACATTACGAAAGAGCTGAATAAAAAAACTAAGAAAAATGTGAACCCAAGAGAAGAAGATAATCCTCTGGACGATGAGAGTTCAACAGAATATGAAAATTCAACGGATGATGACAGTTCAATGGCAGGCGATTCAGATTCAGATTATGACTAATTCCCTAACCTGCTAGTGATTTTCCCTAGAAGACATAATTCAATTTGAATAAAGGTTTTCTTTTATTTAATTATTATTAGTGTAATAACCAAGTATGATTTCATCAAGTTGAATTTCTAACTGGAAAGGAGATGGCCAATTGTAGCTCTGGCAGGAGGGGCAGAGACTTTCATGAAGTCTGCTTTATTATGTTTTTTCTTCTTTTCACACTTTTGCCTTCCAATATAGACTATATAGTGTTGCACTTTGATGTCTCTTCCGGTGATCATTTAATTAAACAAAAACTGCATCAGACCTTAAAAGAAATACTGCTTAGCACTTTCATACCTCTTACGGCCTTGCCTTTGAATGTAATTTGAAATTTCATGCCTTCTCATGTTGAAAACATAATATTTTAGTACTGTATTTGGCAAAAACGCGGGTTCATATCGTGGGGATTATCCTAAGGGTCGAAATGATTTGGAAAAGCTGAAAACAAAAAGGCGTCCAAAAATCCATTGCACCCAAGTTCAAGTAGCGGAAGAATTGACCTTAATTGTTAAGGAGGTCAAGAAGTTCATCACCATGAGTCCGTCGCGCCACGAAAAATGTGTTATGCAAACTAACATGCTGGTTACTGTAACCCACGGTTCCTTGGTTCCTTCACACACACGACCTAACAACCGCTCTCCACTCACACACGACTATTTCCTTCTCATATTTCATCTCTTTCAAGACTCTCAAAACTCTATCTACAGTTTTTTTTTCCCTAGATGCTCCCTTGTATTTTTATCTTAAAACAAAAATCACCATTTCTCCTCTCTTCAACCAAGGTCTGGTGTCTGTACCGTCAACACTAGTAGGTAAGATTTTTTTTTTAATGTTTTTTTTCTTCTGTTTTCTATGAAATCAATGAAAAGTGAAAATACGTAACCATATTTGTCTAGGGTTTAATATTTTTGATTGAGATTATGAATTATGTATATTTTAATTTCACATTTAGGGTATTTTCTTTTTAGATACTGACAAAATCAGTTGTTGTTCTTTACCTATTTATTATTTAATAAATAATCTTAACCTATGATGTTGTTAGAACATATCCAACATCACCTCTTGTACAGTCTGTAAACATCCAGGACAAGACTAGTTTTTCTCATTGAACACTTTTTGACAAGAGGGGCTAAAGTAAAAACAGAATAGGCCTACTTGATATCTGAAACCCTTGTGTAGTGCCTTGTTAGGATGACGTTATCAAAGTGCCTCCTGCAACTGATGTTGCTCCACTCTACCAATACTCTTTATGATTCGTAGTATACCCATGTTAAACCAGTGAGTGGGTTATGATTTTTAGTACCCTAAATAGAGGCTCATGTTAAACCAGGGAGTGGGTTTTGGGGTGGGTTTTCGTATAATTTTTGAGTGACTGCACCACATTGTGATGTGGAAGTCTTGAGTAAACTGCCAGGGACTCTGCAATTCACGACATGCCAACATTCTTTTGTTACTGGAAGAGGTCATTATTGCTTCTGGTACATGGAATAGGTCAGATACCCACTCCTCAAGAGAACATGGACAAACTGGATGCCTTTTGTTGTACAACTAGGAATAACCCGTGCCTGACGTTTTTAGGCACCGTTAGTTAATTGATTAAGAAACCTACAGAAAATTCCTTATTCCAACTGATGTTCATCAATTTTTCCAGTTGCGTACATATGGTGTTGGTAAATACGGTTGTGCGATGTTGTATTTGGGACGTTAATAATTGCAATTCCTTGCAGTGTTCAAGAAGATTCATTAATGTTACCTGAAAATTAATATTTAATTACTTGTACATGCTAAAAATTATTATTTTGTTTTCAAGCAATGGATGATTCGGAATCGGTTGAGCTGATTGAGCCTCAACCAGAGAACAGTCCAAAGAGTGTTGAGAAACATCGTAAGTTAATTAATTGGTTATTTCAGAACGTTATTAGCTTCGAGAAACCTGATTTCTTATCTGTTTTTGTTTGGTTACTACACTTGTTCTTCACAATAATGATTCGCTGATTGTAGCTAAGAAGACACCTCGAAGTACGACGAGGTTACCACTTCTTGTGAGTGAGAACATACCGGCGAAGAATCCGGTCCTTTTGAATGATGTCGGCATGCCAGTAGTAAGGGGTCAAGCTAATTTGAAAAGCTACATGGGAGTTGTTACAAGGGCGCATATCCCAATAGACGTTGACTATTGGAAATATGTACCTGCTCCAAAGAAGGAACAACTTTGGCAGTTGATACAGGTATTTGTATGAATGCATATCAAATTTTATAGACAGGAATTTGTATGAATGAATATCAATTTTGTACTATACTAATAAGTTTCTTGGATCAACGTGTTTATACTGCTTGGGTTAAGAGTCGATTTGAAGTCGGATCAGATTTGAAAAAAACTTTGCTGATCGGATGTGGAGAATTGTGGAGAAACTTTAAGTCTAGACTCACAAAACAAATTCTGAAGCACAAGGATGAATCTGAGAAACTCGAGAAACCCCCAGCAGAATATCCACAAATTAGGCAACAACAGTGGGATAGATTTGTGAAATCCAGATTGAGCGAAGACTTTCAGGTGCGCATTAATTACTTTCTTTTAGCTGTTTCCTTGCTGAACTTTTTCCAGTTATCACCTTTAATGCAACTTTGTTTGTGGTCTAAAGGAATTACATGCAAAGCAATCAGAGAAGAGATCAAAAAATATATACAACCACCATTCAGGCCGTAATGGTTATGATGTCCTAAAGGAAATATTAGTACGTAATTATTTTAATTTTGTTTTTATTTGTAATATGTAACTAGCAACATCTTCATCATTATGGATGTTCATTCACTAATTTTCAAATGAGTAGATAGAAAGGGGTGACTACACACCGGATAAAATTGATCGAGGTGTACTGTGGAAAGAAGCCCGAAAGGTTAATGGAGAATACAAAGATGAGGCTTGTAAACAAAAGGGAGACGAAATTGTAAGCCTTCTTATGTGTATAGGATGAGATTGAAAAGAGAGATAAAGGTATGGCTTCTGTTAATTTTCTTCTTTCTTCCTAATTTATAAATATTTTCTATCTGTGCAGGATGAGTTTGAAAAGAGACGTAAAGATGGGACACTTGATGAAGATAGCGATATTGATGCGATAACCAAGGTTTTTGGTCCCGAGCATGCAGGAAGAGTCAGGGCTGCTGGAAAATACATCACACCAAATGCTTTTTTCGGTAAACAGAGAAGTCGCTTCCAGAGTCACCAAGGCACAAAGACGAGGCGGTCCTAGAGGAAAATAAGCATTTGAAACTAGCAAATGATGTATTAGAAAAGGAGGTTCTAGAATCTCGACAAAGTCATCAAGTAAGAAACAAATTCAATTTTTCAAAATTCGTATGTTCTTTGTAGAAGGAAATCTGGATATTTCTTATGTGTCAAAAAAAAAGTTGGATATTTCTTGAGTGATGATACATTAGAAATTATCTTGAGTCTTGTACTGAGTATTGATATTCTTTTCAAATTTTAGTCATCTGTCGCATCTCGCCCCTATCTAGCTCATTAACTTTGTATGAATCGTCAAGAAGTCCAAAAATTAGAAAGGTAGATGTTACCACGTTTTTTGTTACTATTTTGTGGCAATTTTTTAATTTCTTTTCTTTCTTTTGGTACTCTAATTTTAATTCAAGCCAACTGAATTTGTTTTCCAGAAATCTGTTACTGCTACTACAAGGAGTTCTGAAGTTGAGAAAGCATCTGGGCCAATCTAGCTCAATAGCGATTATGCGAAACGTCAAGAAGTCCCAAGATTATAAAGGTAAATGTTACCACGTTTTTAATTATTATTGTGTGATTTTGTTTTCTATTTATTTCTTTTGTAACTTTGTTACGCTAATTTTAAATCTTGCTGTTACTAAATTTCTTTTCCAGAAACCCGTAAATGCTAATACAAGGAGTTCTGAAGTTGAGAAGGTATGCCTTAATAACATTTGTTTTTTTTCCCTGCACGAAATGGTGTACATACATCTGAATTGTTTTTAATTATTCAACAGTTTGACCAAACTGTTTCATTGATCTCATTAGTGATTCTTAGTTGAATTTTGAACAAAGGATTTCTGTTTTCAGACAACGACTAACTCGTTACTAAAATCAAATGTTCATAAGAGGAAGAGATCCGGGAGTGATATGTTGCTCAATTCTAAGCAGAGGAAGGTAAATAAATATCCATTATCCAATACATAGTTGTGTTCATTGGCTTACTATAATAGTTGATAAATGGGTCTGTTGATGGTACAATCAGGTTTCTGAATCGCCTACAGATGCTCAAAGATCTGGACTTGGGGAGGTAGTCTTTGACATATCCCATGGTTGGGTTGTAGTATTCTATTTGTTTGTGTTTTGTTTTTTTCATTATTATTTTGTAGAAGCTAATTGGTTAATATCATATAGGGCACACCATGCAAGTTATTCACAGACTTTGATGAGGTGGCAGCTGGAAATGTCTTCGACAGCACCCCCGGTGAAAAGGTACATACAGTTAAGTTGGGAGAAGACAAGCTTTGTGTCCAGGTCCTGACTGCTAAAGATCTTCAAGCATTAGTCTCAAATTACTGTTGAAGATGAGATAGTTATCTAAAGATGCTCTTGGGGGATTCTTGGCGTGGCCCAAAAGACTTATAGTCGTAGAAAAAGAAGTATGCGGCTAATGTTGCATTGTATTCTTGTAAATGTTTTATTAGTACTACTTATTTTATATTTATACTAATGAATCTTATTTTGTAGGGAGAAAATATAACATCTTCTTCGGATTTCCTTGAGAAATTTTTGCAGCAAGCAACTTGCCATTTAAAAAAATTAGGGGGGGGGGGAGTTTATGCTACAATATAGGACAATGTTTTCAGGACGGAAACCAAAGACTCTGTATATATTACAGAGGGAGATATTGAGAGTATCTGCAAAACAGAACTACGGGCATCTGTTACAGATGTTGTGATATACATTAGGTAATGGTAGACGTTATCCTGATATGCTGTATAATCAACAATTTAGTTGGCATATAGTCTTATAGCTTTACATGGTTTGTTTTCAGGTATTTGCATCAAAAAATTCTCTCGGCAAGAAATCAAAACAAGTTTTCCTTTATGGATCCTACTGCTATAACTGCAAGTGCATCCAGTTCTCCAAAACTGACTCGTGATTTGACAGCAAAGATGGACAAAACAAATGCAGAACTAGTTTTTGTACCCTATGTGAAGAAGTAAGTATTGGCATTTGTTGTATGTTTCAATAGTAGGATTTAGCACACTTAATTATATTTGGTTTGAGAATGTCGTCTCTTTTCATCTGTTGAAGAAGGGGATGTCGGAAAATGAATTATGAAGCCCCAGATATTTTCTTGTTTACTGGAAGACAGTATTAACTTCGGTTGTTTTGGATTGTGCATTACAGCCATCATTGGGTCTTAATGGTTGTAAATTTGAGTATTCAAAGGGTATGGTGGCTAGATTCGCAAGGGGTGCAGCAAGATAAAGATATTGACAAAATCATGTGAAGGTCAATTAGATTTCTCTTTTCATATTAATTTTGTATTTTGATTAAGTGTCTTCGTATTTACTTAAACTTAGTTTCATCCAGGGTTGTGGAAGGATGCCTTAAAAAAAGACGTTCGAGTGGTTCTACTGTGTTTGGTTTCCCACAAGTAAGTGCACTAACCTAATTATGATTATAAATTTCGAAATTTGACATTGTTAACCCATATATATGTTGCCTGAATATGTAGCATATCCCAACATAAAAACAATTGGGAATCTGGATTTTATACAATGCGATTCATGAAAGAAATCATAGAAGGGAAGCTAAAACTGAATAGTACAGTAATGGTTAGTACACTTTTGAAGTTTTCTTGTTCTACTTCAGATTTTCATCTTCTTAATTAGTTGTTGATTTTATAACTTTCCTGTGTTTGTCGAAGGCTTTGTATCAAATACGTTTTTCTTAAATGCTAAAACGAAACTTTTTAGCCAGAACTTGATATGATTGTTATACTTCTAATGCAATATCACCCTGGTTGATTCCATGTTCTTTTCGCAGAGGAAGTCCTGAGTACGAAGAAGGAGATATCATGGAAGTACGAAGAGAATGGGTGAACCACGTGCTACCGTTATTGGTGACATGAATTGGCAGGAGTAGATTTCGATCAGCACTTAACGAAAAATGAAGTGGTTTCCAATTTCACTGTTTTTTTTTTTTGGCTAGTACGAAGAATACTTTTATAAATCTTTTGAATTATGTAATACTTTCGTTTTGCGCTTAACTAATTTCAACTTACTAGTTCTGTACTATCTATCTGTTAAACAGTTTATCGAATTTGATGACAATGTTAAGAATCGTTTACAATTAATTGTCTTTTAATTGTTACTGAATGCAAAAAATCTTTCCATGATCACGTGGGTATTTACATAATAGGATACGAAGTTCCCTACGTTTTTTGAATAAACTGTTACCATAGTACAAGAAATTAAATTCTCTATGACAGTTTTATTTAGAAAGTGTTACCTTTGCTCGCCAACAGTGACAGGTTTAAAAAGAAATTGTTACTTAAGAATAAGAAACTAAGTTTTAGATGGCAGTTCTATCTAGAATACGTTACGGTACCTTGTTACTAATGACAGGTTTATGAACACACTGTTACCTTAGTTTAAGAAATTGAGTTTTGAATGACAGTTTTAATAAAAAGATGTTGTCGTAAGTAGTCAACGATGACAGGTTTTGGAAAACTGTCACCCAAGTACTAGAAATCGACTTCCCAATGACAGGTTCTATTTATAAATTGTTACCATAAAACGTCAACAACAACAGTTTTTATGAAAAAACTGTTATCTAATAGTCATGCTACTGTAACAGTTTCTTTTAAGACCTTTCGAATAGGGCTTTGGTGACAGTCCAAATATTTTTCAAAACTGTCACATAAGTATTTAGGTGACAGTTTTAAACTGTCACCTAAGCCCATATTTCTACTAGTGGCATTTGATCATTCTTTCATCAACGAATCACCAACTCTTCGAGAGGCCTTAGTATTTGCTCACATGAGCATATGGGAGCTGCATGGTCGACCCACAGTCCCATGAAGTCGGTTCTCCTTCATTCCATGGTTAATTTTCAAATAAACCATCAATTGGTCATCAATTGATCAAATTAGGGTTTAAGTCCAAGGATTATAATTCCAGATTCAAACACTAATAATTTTATGACGATCTCATGATCAGTATTCTTATTAATTATGCTCAGTTCAACTACCAGTATTTTAATTAATGCTTTATTTTGGTCATGCTACCAATAATTCATCAGACGAGCAACACTTGCTCATACGAGCAATATTTGCTCAAACAAAGGAATATTGGTTCAACTATTAATATTCAACAATTCATCTAATGATCAACACTTGCTCACTTCAACGTCAAAATTTTATCTTTGTCTCAGCAGGCACGTTCATTTCATGAGTTTCTGAACATTTTTGCAAATCATGTTCAACTCAGCAAATACATGGACTCATTGTCCCATTAAATCATGAAGTCCGCAAATGACTAATTAACCAAGAGACGTCAATCGTGTCACTTGGGGGGATATCAACTAGGGTTTTGGTCTAGCTGTCCACGGCATGTGTGTTCAAACACACGATGGAATGTGAGCAAGTCGTGCAATCAGTTGAAGGAGTTAACAAAGTTGTGGATTGGAAATCAACCAAGTCTCCGCACGATGAGCAACTGGTTTCAAACATGATTTCCACTTCCCCACTATTTGATTCCATAAATTGTCACACTTCATGGGATCATGGAGTCTATAATTCCAGCAATATAAATAAGTCTCTGAGTCTTTATTGAAATAACAACGACAAGAACAACAAGAATCTCACGTCTCATAGACAATACGAGATCAACAACTCATCAATTGAGCAATTACTCTCAACTGAGCAATTTCAATCATTCAGAACTTATCATATTCATAATTTACAACACACCAATAATCTTTGATTACCATTGATTCCACATTTCTCGGCTTCCTCCTACATGGACCCATCCTCTCTTGTGACCGAATTTACTCGGAACGACCATTGTCTTGGTTTAGGTCTGAGTACTACACATTAATATCTCAATTCAAAGCACTCCTTCTTGCACTTCATCTCGTGTAAGGTTGAACATTTCGCTTTGCGGTTCAAGGAGTCTCCTCCGTACGGTCGTCTCCTCAATTCCGTAAAAACCAAAGAAATCGTTTTGCCCCATCTACACATCCATACAAACATATTTCCCATTCTCCCGCTTAAGAACAAGGATATCAAAGGTTTTAAATCTCGCCATCATCCGTCTGGAAGACCGAGAAAAACCTTCTTGCATACAGTACATTGGCTTTGTAACAAATGTCGAAGATAACATCACGAACAACATCATGAAGAAACTTATATCCAATATCTTTAGCACAATGAAGTGCATGATCTCCAAAAATTTCCATAGATTTTTTGTAATTTGTGCATAAACTATTCTCAACAAATAAAGGAATACCAAGGCGATAAAAAAAACACAGCTCTAAATTGTCTAGGTCTGAGGCATTGATTAAGCCCACTATTGGGTACCGCCAAAAGATAGTTTTTTGCATGCTTGACACAGTTACATTGCCATAGAATGGAATCTCTTTCAGACATATGAAATTGGTTTGGGATTTGCTTCTTAACTGCATCAAAATAAACTACTGCCATGGAATGCATGGAAGGGGGCAGTATCATCGACACGATGAAGACTGTAATCCAAATACCTGGGTGAAGGTCTGAAGAGCCAACTGATAAGCTTAACCTTTGTCCGTTGCTAAGCCATTGATAGTTTTGTCACTAAAATTGACAAATAGAAAGATTGTGAGAGCACTGCTATGTCGAACTCGCAAGCATTGCTATCTCAAGCTTGTTGTCAATTTTAGTTTCCAAAACTATAAGTCTTGATTTCTATTCTACTTATAGATAAGTCTCAGACTAGGATAGAAAGTGTAGTTGAGCTCTAGACTCCATGGCGTTCATCATATAAAGATTTAAGAACTACTCAATGAACTGGTGGATCTTCATCGACTAAAAGGTATATGGAGATTTGAACTTATCTATCACTCAAAAGTATATCTATTATATCTCCTATCTTGAGATAAAAGTCATATTGCGATATAGACTTCGATTATACAAATTTTCTATTTCGAGCCGAGTTTATCTCGCTTATATTTTTTCTCGAAATATGTGTTGGTAAGCTTATGCTTTGGCCAAGTTCATCTTTACAAGTGATGAAAGTCATGTTGGTTATTTCAATATCTTAAAAATTGCTTAGATGAAAAATAGTGTGTGAATAACCTCTATTTAACATCCTCTAAGAATGTTTCAATGATTGAAATGAGAGTTTAGAATATATAACCTTGAATGGATATAAACATTGTATGTGAACTCATAAGTGTGTAAGTCTTAAATCATTGAACCAAAGAATTCTTACTTTGCTGCTTAGGATAACCGGAACTAAAGTCCGCGTACTTCCGAAAGTTCACATCCCGTGAATTTCTGCTGGAGTTTGTGAACTGAAAACAAACTTAAACCAGGTACTTAAGTATGCGTACCGGTATGCATACTTGAGTGGGTTATTTTCTAAAAACGGTTTATTCGTGAACTTAAACTTATATAAACTAAGAAATCCATATTTGCAAACCGTGGCTATAAAGTTCATGAATTGATTCGAGTGAATCAAAATCGGTTTTGCTTCGATTGTGTCTTGTATACTTCTATGAGATCTAAGCAATTGAACAACTCTCTAACTAGTTCTTTTGAGTCATTTAAACTATTATGGTGAAGATGAATATGGTTGCTATGAAAGTTCTCATATGGATAACCATTTGGCTAACTATTATTGAACCAACTAGGTGTACACGTTTAGGTACGGTTACACAAACCTAAATGAACGTGTATTTTATTTGTGTATAACAAACTAAGTTCGATCTAACGGTTGAAAGATATTAGCTTGAATATAATAAGGTTTTCATCTAACAGTGAACATTGAATGCTTTGTTACCAAGGTAACTTAGATTGCAAACCCTGATTTGGAGACTATATATAGGAGAACTCTAGCAAATAGGAAACCTAATCCCCATACCTCATGTGTGATACTAGTTGTATAAGCTAGAATCGATTCTTCTTTAACCTTAGGTTTCTACTGAGACCCTGTAGGTTAAGGACTTTAAAACTTCATTAGGATTGTGAAGCCAGACCCAACTATTTTCTCCGTAGTTGCGTGATCTGATTTTGTTGTTTTTATCATATTGAGTACAATTGTAAAATTGGCTCGAGATTAATTTCTCTGATATGCAAGATAGAAAAGTAGTCACAAACATCTCAGTCTCATCGTTTGTGATTCCACAATATCTTGTTTCTCTAGTCGATTAAGAATATTGTGAGGTGATTGATAATTCTAGGCTGTTCTTCGGGAATATGAGTCCGGGTTATCAATTGGTTCATGTTTACCTTGATTTATCAAAAGACGGAACAAAACTTGGGGGTATTTCTATGGGAGACAGATTTATCTATTCCTTTAGACTTTTCTATGTGATACAAATATTTTTATTAAAGTCTTCGACTTTGGGTCATAACAACTCTTAGTTGTGGGTCAGATCAGTTAAAGGAATCAAGTGCGAAGTATCCTGTTGGGATCAGAGACGTAAGGAGAGTAAATGTACCTTGAACCAGTGTGAGATTGATTGGGGTTCAACTACAAATCCACTGAAGTTAGTTTATAGTAGGCTAGTGTCTATAGCGGCAATACAAGTGTGTTCAATCTGGACTAGTTCCCGGTTTTTTCGCATTTGCGCCTCATTAATAAAACTTAATGTCTCGTGTTATTTCTTTTTCGCATTAAATTTTTTATATAATTGAAATATCATAGGTTGTGCATTGAATCAATCAATTGGGAATCCACCTGGGTTGTTGATTGAAATTGATTGATACTTGAACATTGGTCTTTGGCGTTCAAGTTAATTTCTCTTGTATTCAATTAGACTCGCAGATTTCTATTTGCTTGAGTAAGTATTGAATCGAGAAATTGAGATATAACTCTTTGGTATACTTTTTATTAAGATTGAGTCTGAATGTCTAGTTGATTCTCTTAAAAGTATATTTGAGTTATTCCATACAGATTGCTAAGCTAATTATTGGGTGAGTTTGTTGTACCCCCACTTTTTCAGTTTTCACCAGTATGTAAGCTAGTATGCATACTGCCATGTATCCAGGTTTAACGTAGTTCTATATTTCCCTCTAAATCAATTCGAAACATTCATAAATAACATCAATGAGACATATCACTGTTCTAGGGTATTTCGAATGATAATCTTGAATTATGATTTAGGTTATGAACAATAAATTGTTCTTAACCAAAATTCATCAAGTATGAACAAATGTTCATTAAGCTTAGTCATATATATTTTGAGAACTAACTACCAAGATAAACTTGACTCGAAATTATTGTTATGCTTGCAATAGACTAATTTTTTATGCGACAACGTCTCATAGATAAAAGGATGAATATAACTTGAGAAATAGGTGGTTCAGTCTTCACTTACCTTTTGTTGAAGAATTTATCCAAAAGCTTCGGTTGATCTTCGACTTCAAATGGTGGAACGCAATTATATTCGATTCTCAACTACATACTTTTATCTTAATCGGAGACTTAACTAATCATTGATATCTCAAGCTTGTTTGTCAAATTTATTTATCAAAAGTATATGTCTTGATTTCTAGTCTACTTATAGCTAAGTCTCAGACTAGGATAGTTAAGTGTAGTTGAGCTCCAGACTCCATGGCGATTATTTTACGAAGACGGAGAACTACTCAATAAACCAGTGGAACTTCATCCGACTAAAAGTTATGTGGAGACTTAAAATTATCTATCACTCAAAAGTCTATCTACTTTATCTCCTACTCTTGAGACAAAAGTCGTATAAGTATGATAGTTTTCATACATAAATATTTGTTATTTCGAGTCGAGTTTACTCGCCTATCTATTTCTTGAAATATGTGTTGGTAAGCTTTCTCTTTAACCATTTTTCATATTTACACGTGACGAAAGTCATGATGACGTTTTAATCTTGAAAATAGCTTTGATGACGATAGTTGTGAATAACGACTGTTATAACATTATGGAAGAATATTTCAATGATTGAAATGTAGAGTTGATATTACATAACCATCTATGGATATAATCATATATAGTGTGTTCGCACATTAGTGTATAAATCCATGTGCCAGAAAACAAGTGTGTGCATATGTATGCATGATGTATTGCTGAAGGAGACAGGTTAGGTACGCGTATTGGTGGAACTTTTCCTCCCGAAAAAAATTCTCTTTGAGTTTGAGTTCTGAACTCATAAACCAGTCACCTTAGGTACGCGTCTTGGCGGAACTTTTCTACCCGAAAAAAGTCTCAACAGTTTGGAAACTCAAATTTGGAAGCTAAGGTACACATAAATGCACGCGTACCCAAGATGGTTATTTCTCAAATCGGTAGTTCATGAACTTAAAGCAATAAATTATAAGGAATGCAATCTTTGCAAACCGTGGCTATATTGTTCATGAATTGATTCAAATGAATCGAAACGATTTTGTTTCAATTGTGTCTATGCATAAAGACCTAAGCAATTGAACAACTCTTCAACTAGTTCTTTTGAAGTCATTTGAAATAGTTATGAGAAAGATGGATACGGTTAATATGAAAGTGCTCATATGGCTAACCATTGGTTAACTATTTGTGAACCAACTAAGTGTACACGTTTAGGTATGGTTACTCAAACTTAAATGAAATACATTTCATTTGTGTGTGGCAAGCTAAGTTTCGATCTAACGGTTGAAAGATATTAGCTTGGTTGAATTAGGTTTTTCATCTAACGGTGAATATTGAATGCTTTGTTACTAAGCTAACATTGATTGCAAACCCTCATTTGAAAACTATATAAAGGAGAACTCTATCAAATGGAAAAACTAATCCCCACAACTCTTGTGTGATACTAGTTGTTTTTGCTAGAGTCGATTCTCCTTAAACCTTAGTTTTCTTATCGAGACCCTGTAGGTTAATGACTTAAAGACTTCATTGGTATTGTGAATCCAGGAGAAACTACTTCTCTTGTAGTTGAGCAATCTGATCTTGCCATTTTCTATCGTACGAGTTCAATTGAAATATTGGCTTGAGATTATATCTTTGATATGGCAAGATAAAAAGAAATCACAAACATCTTCGTCTCATCGTTTGTGATTTCGCAATATCTTTTTTCGCTACCATACAATTAAGATTATTGTGAGGTGATTGATAATTCTAGGCTGTTTCTTCAGAATATAAGTCCGTTATCGATTGGTTCCTCGCTCACCTTGATTTCTATCAAAATATGGAACAAACTCATAGGTTTATCTTGAGAGACTATATCTATTATCGTAGACTTTTCTGTGTGATACATATTTGTTTATTCAACTCTTCGACTTTGGGTCGTAGAAACTCTTGGTTTTGGGTGAGATCAGCTAAGGGAATCAAGTACGTAGCATCTTGTTGGGATCAAAGGCATAAGAAGCGCAATTGTACCTTGAATCAATGTGAGATTGATTAGGATTCAACTGCAGTCCAGACCGAAGTTAGTTTGTAGTAGGCTAGTGTTTGTAGCGGCTTAATACAGTGTGGTGTTCAATTTGGATTAGGTCCCGGGGGTATTTCTGTATTTGCGATTTCCTCATTAACAAAACTTCGGTGTCTCGTTATTTTTATTCTGCATTATATTTTGTTATATAATTGAAATATCACAGGTTGTTCGTTGTATCGATCAATTGTGAAATCCAACCTTTGGTTGTTGATTGGAAATTAATTGATCCTTGGATATTGGTCTTTGGTACCATCCAAGTCTATATCTCTTGTATTTGATAAAGACTCACATATTTCTATTTGTTTGAGTATAAATCAAATAGAGAGATAGAGATATTAACTCCTTGGTATACTTTTTATTAAGATTGAGTCTAACTGTCTAGTTGATTCTCTTAAAAGTATATTCAAGTTAGTCCATATAGATTGCTAATCGAAATATTGGGTGAGGTTGTTATACCCACGCATTTTTAGTGATGCCTAGATTTTGTTAACATGGGGTTGGATGAGCAAAACGCTCACAAACAATTCCGGCATAACAGTCTTCCGGTTATGTTTCTTCATCCTCAAGGTGATGAAGAGATGATATTCCATAATCATCAGGAGTAGTCAAATCTTGCGAGAAGTGCAAGTTTTTTCTCGACATGCCCAAGTTTTCAAGACTCATAAAAAGATTTATTAGATTGAAAATTATGAGGGCATCTCCTTACTCAAGATCAAAGCAAGGTGTTCCAAGAATTTAAAAGTCTTTTCAAAAGCTAAAAAGATCTTCGCCAACATACTCTCTTCTTGCATTCCTTAAACAGATCATTTATCAATCCTTTAAGATAGTGTATCTTATTACTTTTAACATGACATTTCTTGTTTTTAACCTTTGCATAGGACTCTTTAATTTTTCCTAACGATTATTTACTATTAACCATGATACTGAGTATCTTGAATGAATCGAGAGCATCATGTGAGATAAAAGGTCATGAGGAAAATAAACTCCGAAGAATCTTTAAGGAATTCTGGTGTATGTTACAGGTAGACATAAAGAACTTCCTAAAGTAGTTTCCCATAAGGATATATTTTCAGGATCAAAAAAACACAAACTTGTTAGGTTTTCCGTGTTTCCCACTCCTGATACCAATTCAAAACACCGGGGTATCAAAATACACCACCAATTGTTTTTAGGCAACATGTATGTAAAAAACCTAAATATAATTCTGAGAGTTCAACTTAATGAATCTCAATCGAGGAATAATATCCATAGTTATATCTCTTTCTCTCACAATCATAAAGTTGACAGAACCAAATCCGTGAACCTGATTTACGTGTGAGATTTCTTAGACGATCTCAAAAATCAATATCCAAAAATCAATCAAGTCGTATCCAACAAACAATGATGGATGTATCTTCTTAGATTGATTTACGTACAACCTATGATATTTCAGTTATAAAGATAAACAATGTAATGCGAAAATAGAAATAACAAAGACACCAGAAATTTAGTTAACGAGGAAACCGCAAGTATAGAAAAATCCCATGACCTAGTCCAGATTTGAACACCAAACTGTATTAAGCCGCTGCAGTCACTATCCTACTACCAATTAACTTCGGACTGAAATATAGTTGAGATCGAATTAAACCCTCACAACAATTCAGTTACTGTCGCGTTCCTACACCTCTTGAATCCCAGCAGGACTCTGCACAAATGGTTCCCTTAGCTGACGTTCTTTACATCCTAAGAGTTGCTTCAACTCAATTGAAGACTTTAAACCAATCTACCTCCTACAGATAAGCCTATATATGGTGATTTCTGTTTGATTATAGATCAAGGTGAAACTGAAATCGATAGCAATAGAAAAGTCTAGCTAATCTCAAAATCCGGACATATGCTTCTCGAAGAGAAGCCTATATTATTATTCACATTACAAGTATTAAACATATGGATCGCAAGTCTGAGACGATAGAAACTTTATAATTTTTATCTATTTTGTTCAAGTGAGAAACTTAACAATTGAACAAATCCGGATACACAAACTATCAAGAAAAAGGGTAGTTAGACCTGTCTTCACGAATCCCTGTGAAGTATTTTTAGTCGATAAACCTTAAAATGGTTTTCGGAAGAGGAAGACTCTAATTTACAAATAGGACACTACGATTCAAAGATCCTGGTTGTTTGAGGTTCCCCTTTTATAGACTTTTAAAGTATATGTTGCTTTAGATTTAAGCTAAGATAGATTTGGAAACAAGCAAACAATATCCACTGTTAGATGAATCTTTGAAATGTGATTAACATAACAAGATATACATTCTGGGTAGGATCAACCGTTACCGAACCGTGTATAAAGACATTGTTCATGAACGTTCAGTTGAAACTAGCTTATTGAACTATAAGCTTAATCATTTTCATAAACACTTAGGACTTTTAACTTTGAATCAGAATCATAGGTTATAATGTGATCAATCACGTCTATATAATGTTCTTAGAGATTTATTCAAAATCTAATTATCTCACAAAAATAATTGTATGTGCATCTGAAAATATTCGGCAGGGAAAGTACGTGTACTCATCCTTGTTCGTGACTATATTTGTCATGGTATATGTACCGGCATGTGTACCCTTAAGACAAATATGAGTTCCGAGAACTTACAAAACTTTTCCGTTTGCGTATCGGGTATGTATACCACGCCAATTTCAAACCAACCAGTTTTCTTTTTCGGTATGCATACTAGGTATGCGTACCATTCCAGGTTCATGAGTTCACAGACTTTTTTTTGTATGGATACCGGGTATGCATACCGCTAAGTCACTGTCGACATATAGCTACTCCGGTATGTCTACTGAGTACATTAACTATGGTTATGGACCTATAGCATTTTTCACCAGTATGTAAGCTGGTATGCATACTGTCATGTATCCAGATTTACAGTAAATATATATTTCTCTATAAATCAATTTGAAACATTCTCAAATAACATCAATGGCACATATCATCGTTCCATACCATTTTTGGATGATAATCTTGAATCACGATTTAGGTTGTAAACAATAAATTATTCTTAACTCAAATTCATCAAGTATGAACAAATTTTCATTAAGCTTACTCATATATATTTCAAGAACTAATTACTAAGATAAACTTGACTAGAAATTCTTGTTATGCTTGCAATAGTCTAATTAGTTATGGGACAATGTATCATAAATAGAAGGATGAATATAACTTGAGAAATAGGTGGTTCAGTCTTCACTTACCTTTTGTTGAAGAAGTTCTCCAAAAGCTTCGGTTGATCTTCGACTTCAAATGGTAGAACGCAGTGATGTCCAATCCTCAACTACATACTTTTATCCTATTCCGAGACTTAACTAGTTGTATACTAGAAATTAAAAGATAGTTTTGACAATAACGTGCTTGAGATAGTAACACTTGTGAGTTCGACCGAGCAATGCTCTAACACTTTCAGTATCCACTCCATTCACCAATATACAAAACTGAGCTGAAGTAACACACTACTGAATTTTTTTAGAAGCACAAGCAAAGAGTGTCAATTCACATTATCATAATCCTTCTCCATGTCAATCTTATAAACAATGCCCGATAACTTTTGTTTCAGCCTACTACTATCAATGCACTCATTTGCAATTGGAATCTCATTCAATATTTGTCTTTCTTTTATGAAAGCACTTCGAGACTAGGAAATAAGAGCTGGTATGACACACTTCATTATATCATCTAACAACATAGAAGCAATTTTATAAAAGCTACTAGTTAAGTTACTTAAGTGAAATTCTTGATATGATGTGAATGGACTCCATAATATGTAAGTGCTAATTAGACTTTGCATAGAGACCATACTTAACAATTTGATCATGAATCCATTTAGTGTTAACCGAAAGTTATTTAATCTAGAATATAATTAACATTTTCCTAGTAAAAGTGTCCCTAATAACAATTCATGTCAGATACCAGTTTTATGAACCCGCATTTGGAGATATTCCCAAAAACTGGGGATGCTCATGGCTAAACAATGCTAAAAGTACTGATACGGGGCGTTCTCAAAATCTAAAAACACAAAATTTTCCTTTTGAAGTCAACATGGACTTTAGTCTTGAGATCCATGTTGACTGTTGAGTTTGTTTGTTTTGTTTATAAACATAGTTTATACTCGATTTTAGATTGATTATAAGTCCATTTTCACTGAATCGCTTACTCACTTTAAAAGTGAGCATAAATTTCAATCTTAAATCGCATATAAACCTTAAGCGTTGTAGTTACAATAAACCGTCGCATAGTTTAGTTGATGCCATGTCGACCAAACATGTTGTTCAACAATCACACTATGTATTGTTGAACCCCATTATTATCGATGAGGAAATTATAAGAAAAATAATGTAACAATCGGCATGGTCGAAAATTATGAATCCCTATGTAATTCTACTTGGGATAACCAAATATCCCAAGATATAATTTATATTCTCTATGGAATAAATGTAAATTATATATCTCCCACTGATTACAAAGAGAATGAATGTTATGTTGTGATTCCAAAGCAGGAATAATTAAGTAGGAATTCGGGAAATAGCTAAACCCTCATCTTTCTAAAAACTTGAGATAAGAGAAAACCAGAAACCCTAGCTTCCTGGCGGCTCAGATTTGCTCCACGAGAGTAGATCCGAGCGACCACCTCCAAATCAACCTTGTTCTTCATCTCCTCGCCACTCGGTGATTTATACTTTCTTTGTTGATAGATTTAGGTTATTCTCGTTTTTTATTTCTTCCCCCTTTTACTTCTTCTTATCAAGTTTTCTATAGGGTATGATATCTCCTACCCTTAATTTGATTACAATAGTAGTTTTAGGTTTGATTGTTTTAGTTTAGATTTGGGTTTTTGCTTTTGGTTTTTTCCTTCATTTATGAAGAGTATGTTCAAGAGTTGGCACATGATTTTCTATGGAGAAAAATCTATTGCAACAAGAACATCATCAACCTTAGCATCGGAAATAAAGACAGCAAAATCAGCAACAAAATCAAGTTCGTCATCAACATCATCTGCTACAGCAACAGTTACGAAGACTCCCATGCCGATTCAGCTCGACTTAGGCCGATCCAGACCTCTTAATACCGATTCAGAAGACCTATGTTCCTATTACTTTGAAACCTTTAGTTACTATTACTTTGATTCACTTGTTCTTAGCAAAATTTGGTTGGATCTAACAAAGGTCCCATTACTGCTATGTGCAGTGATGCAAACTAGTCCAGTTTAGCTAGTTTGGCCACCTGATATGGTTATTACTTATTAAAAAAACTCGGTTGAATCTTCTCAAGATCCCATTGCTTCCCTGTGCAGTGATGCAAACTATACTTGTTTGGATAGTTTGGCCACCTGATGTGGTTTTTTCTTTTTGGAATTCTGAAACGGTTGAAATGTTTGTAAGGGAGAGAATTGGGGGAGATACTATAAATTGGATGAAGACTGTATTGTGAACTTTGAAAAACTCTGTAAGGTTTTCCGACTACCAAAATCGGATGTATGAATGAATGTTCAGAGGTTTTTTCCTCTTTTATGAAAAAAAAAATGCTAAACCCTCATCTATTTTGGAACATAAAAAAAACCCTAAAACATATCTAAATTAGTAGAACTTCGTTATTATGAAAAATATATTGATAAGGGATTTAAAAATTATAACATTCCGGTCCTTGCAATTGGTTAAGAATTGAATATAGTGTTTTTCATTTTTTACTTAAAATACGTTTTCTTTTTTACTGGCACAAATCACGGGATCCCATTTAATGCTTCTTCTTTCATTTTTTTCCGTTTTTTTTCCTCACATTGAGTTTTTCAGTAAGAGTTTGATAGATTCCGGTATAATCACAAAAATTGGAGTAATTATGAACATCATTTCTTTTGGTTCTGATATTGATAGGTCAATTTTTCTCTACTATTTATGAAACTCAAAATAGCTTGTGATTGTGATTTCTCCTGTTGAAACCGTGGATCAAACAAAAGAAGAAAAAAAATCCAAATCATCAATAGCACTTAGAGAGAGATCATCATTGAAAAATGTAGACATTGCTAATTTGCTACTACAGAAATCTACTTCCAAAAGCTTCTAAGTAGTTATACTTTCTTCTCTGTTCAATTCTTTTTTGTTCTTTCGATGTCTGTCTAAATACTGGTCTTCTATGCCAAGTGGATTGAATATACATATTATCTTTTATGTCCCCTTCAATCGTTTGAACTTCCAGAGAAACTGAAGACCCAAAGCAAAGACGACATAGGTGTTACTGTTATTAATGGAGATTTCTTTTTCAACGGAATTTTAGGGGAAAATATAAAATAGGAAAGAGAAACGAAAACCACTTGCGAAAATTTCACCCAATTACAATGACCGGAATATGCATCCGGGTTTTAGAAGGTGCACAAAGTTGGACTCGTAACAAGTAGAGCACACAAAATCAGCCCTCTGCAAATCCAAGGAAAACGGGCCCACTTTTTTTTTTTTTTTTGAATAGACGTTTTTAACTTGTCTGGGACTACGGTATGTCCCAAATTGTTGGAAGGGATTCTTAGTTTTACTTTAAAATGTTTCTATTTTATTTTCTATAGAATCCCAAATTTGTAGGAGTTTCCCCAAATGGGGTTCCTTTTTCATGTGAATGATGCGACTCTTTATATGAGCTCGTTTTGATTTAATTGATAATGGCCAACATGATCCTTTTAATCATAATTTTTTGTGTTTCCTGACCAAAAGTTTGTCAAAATTATGACAAATTTTCTAACATCAATCGAACGATTGTTCATCGAAGAGTACATCTCAACCCTTGTTCATCACAGTGTATATGTCACTAACAACAACATTACAGAAATGCAGCTGCAGGGAATATCCCGATAAAATCTTAAAGTAGTATGTATGGTCTTGTTTCGTTACATATAGTACGTATAATAAGTGTAATCGTATATATATAGAGAGAGAGGGGCAAACCCTAGTTAGCAATTCGGGGTACGGGAAATGTTCGGAACGGTATACGTACGTGTATTATTCGTTTCAATAGAAGGTAAATTCGGTCCACTATTCGGTCAACCATTCGTAGTTCGGGGATAATTCGAACGCATCATAATGACGTATAATTCGTTTTAGATAATTGAATTCGGAACGGAAAATTCGACTTGTTAATATAATTAAATTAATATGTATTTGTGAATTTGATAGCCTAATTTTATCATATATATATTGCAGCAAAAAAATACTACCTTCATTTTTAGAAAAATGTTACTTTTACTTTTTTAATTTAGCCTATGTAGTAACATTCTAACAATAGTTCATTGGGGGACATAGCAATTCTATGGTTTTTTATATTATCTATAAAATATATGCTTTAGTAAACAAAACTGAGCTCATGGCACTGTGGTTTGATAGTTAGCATAGGAGTATGGACTCTCGGGTTCAATTCCCCTCCCTTGCATTTAATTTTTTCTACGAAACATTAGTAAGGGATGAGTCAGCGACTTGACTCTGACCAAGTCAAGCCAACGAATTTACTAACCGAACTAACCGCGAATCCGAATTATTCGCATATAATTCGGAAACCTCATATAATGCGCGTACAAGGTTCGGTAGTTGAGTAGTGCGCGTATAATTCGCGATACGTACCGATTCGTAATAATTCGCGAATTATTCGGTGAATTGCTAACTAGGGGCAAACTAAAAGTAAATTGATGACTGTTTTTAAATAGCTAGAGAGCAGCAATACTCCAAAATTGACCAAGCCGGGTCCAGTTAGCCAGCTACAGCCTACAGATGTTAGCTCTCTTTTCATCATCAGCATATTTTTTACCTGCGCGAAAGTTAAAGCAAATTAAAATGTGTACAAGCTACATATAATGCTAGGTTTCATCTATTTTACATATGAGTCATAGGGCTGATGATAAATAATTGAACTAAGACATGTAGAATATGTACCCATGCAGGCATGATAATAATGGAACATTCTTGCACGGTAATAATAAGCTTAAGACAGGACACATACCACTGAAAAGTTGAGAATATGTGCACTGAACTTAATTCCAAGTCACAAATAATTGAATAGAGTTTCTAAAACGGGGCTGCTACACGTACCGGGGGAAAACTCCCCCAAAACCGAGCCCCCACAGTTTGTGGGCCCCGGGGGGGAGTTAACAGAGGGCCGGGTATAAAAGATGTGGGACCCACCACTTTTTTAACCCACCACGGTTTCGTCTCTGTTTTTCCCTCGGTATGTCTCTCTTTTTTGTTTCTAAAACACGTACCATGTAAATATATGGATCACTGGGGCCTCCTGCGCCAGATCTCTCGGCTGCTTGCGCCTTCAATAACCTGCACATCATCCATTATTCATTCATTATGATGACCCACTAGTTATTGCATGCAGCAGAACCACACTAGCATAGAACTATGAAACTACAAATGCAGCTTTACACTGATTAAGCACAACATAAGACTGAAACTGCAACCCATCACAAGGGCCATGGATTTGATCAATGGACCCCTAGACAACCTTATAAATCAAATAGTAGAAATAATTTTTGTTATGATTGACAAGATCTGATTTTGATCTCATTTCTAGAATTGTTAAAATCTAACAGCTGTAAATTTCCAACAACTTCTATGCACTTAATAATTATGAAACGAGACAGGCATATGCATTCAAGTCACATGATACGTACTAGCTAGTACCACTACTCCTGTGCAGCTAGGGGCTAGGGCTGATGATCAGTCCTTATGACACGCTGTATGTGTACACTACACACCCAATCTTCCAAACATGCATTGAACGCTATTATTGAAAGCTATATCATGAATAAAACTTGAGGAAACTTTGGCAGTTGTAGAACTGAGAAAATGCCAATAGTACTACTACGATATGTCAATATCCATCCATATAAGAATAACATAAGTAAGACAGAATCGTTCAGTAACGTGCCATATAAACATAAGGGTCCCTAGAGCCTCCTGCGCCAGACATCTTGACTGCTTTTCCCTTCAACAACCTACAAGCAAAATTATCAGATCATCCAACAAGTCAAATCACAATCACATGACACGTATCATTTCATGACTGTACTGTATTCTAGTGAATCAAAGAAATTGGCAGTAAATATTCAATGGTGTGATTGTACGCACATTCTTAGAGCTTTACTGGTGGTAGGGTTGTCACCAAGTACTTGACGAATATCAGTCTCTGAAGCAGCAATATTGTCAGAGAGTACCTTGAGTATGGCTTCAGCTTGGCGCATAATGTAAGCTGATGGGATAACTAATAATTCAGGACTAGGTGGGGGACTGGGGATAGAAGAATTAATAACATTATTATCAGGAGATTCAGGAGGGGTTGTCATCATAATCCTCCGCCTCTTCTTCATCATCATTCTTATTTTCTTTCTTGCGGTGTGACAGCTCCTGTCAAAAGCATACGACTGACGGCTCATCACACTCGGCTCACTTGATACTGTTGATGTAGCCGACTCAGACCTTGAAGTTTCCTTTAATGGTGCCACCGCCGCCTTGTAGTTCTTGTTTTGAATATCACAGATCTTATACACTTTTGATCGGCTTTTCTTCACCACCTGAATTAATCATCCCATCGGAAAAACAGAAGTTATAATAATTGATAAGACTAAATTCAGAACAGAGATATCTAAATAATTGATTTATGAACCAAAGAATTCATACTGAAGAGAGACCATAATTTCACAAAGAAACATTGATTTCAATGAATTTGTATAGATGAATTACTTTACAGAGAGAAAGAAGTCGAAATTAGATTAGGTATCCTAATAGGGATTTGAAAAATCAAAAATAAAGAGAGGCGAAAGATTTTTTCAGATCTAATGCAATTCTGAGTACTAATAATACTGAAAAAATTGAATTAAGCTAAAACGTTCATGAGGATATTATTCGTCATTCAGATCTAGTTTTAAGAAAAACTCGGAAATTAATCGAGATAATAATAGTAAATGAAATATTAAGGATGAGATCAGACAAAACAGAATCGTCGATTATCACCTTGAGGTTACTTAATTCATTAAAATTAGCTGCAACTGAGAGAAATCTTAGTGGATTATCAGGTGTTGGTGATACCGAATCTTCAGATGAAATAATATTAGCTGCTTCTTCATAATTATTTGTTGTCAAAGCTGAAGAGGAATCAGATTTTGAATCACTGATGAACGACGACGACTTATTCTTAGCTTCTTCATTTCTGCTGTTGTTGAAGATCTTCTTAATTCCATTGTTAAACCTGCACAACAAGTAAATCATAACGAAGGTTTAAAACTTACGCTACACACATGAGAAACAGCAAAGAAGAAGAAATTTCAAGTTAAAGAGAACCTTGAAGAAGACGAAGAAGATGGAGTTGAAACCGAAGAGATGAAACAATAATTAGTTGTAGAAGATTTCTGAGTTGATGATGAGAGACTAAGAAGAGCTGATGAAGCTGTAATTTCAGATTCAGAAGGAAATTCTAGAGTTTCCATTTTTTCAGATTCAATTTTTTTTTTAATTTTCCAAATCTTGGCGCGTAAACGGTTTTGGTTTTCAATTTTTGAATCTCATAATTAATCTGGACTTGAAAATGAAAATGAAAATGAAATGTTTGAACCTAAATTCCCTATATAACCCTGCTCGGTGTAAGTTTGAGGTGTGGCAGCTGGCAGGGTATATAATATTGTATGCTTTGGGCAAACGTTTTCTGCTTTCAATTTTCTCTATGGGTTTGGAATGTTGGAGGTTGGCTTTTTGCCTCTCCGCTGGTGAGGGCCGTGAGGCCTAGGCGCCTCTCATTTTATTTAAAAAAAGTAATATGTTCACGTCCAAATGTAAATATTGGTATATTTTCTTTTCTATGTGCTGCTAATAAGTTCATTTTTGTTCTGTGTTGCGAGTTCAAGTGATAGTTGAGAACCTGTTTTTGGTCTTGTCTTATTAGTTAGAGCAACTGCGGTAGTGCGAGTATAACCAAAGATCAAAGGAAAAAAAGAAAAGAAAACGACCAAATTTGAGTTTAGTCTATAGTGTGATGCTACGGGTAGAAGACTAAATTTGGTGGAGCGTAAACTATACGTTCGCCCGATGGGCCGGAGATACAAAAATGAATAAAAAAATAAAATTGGGCGGAGGTATAAAGCCTGCCCTACTATAAAGATAATAAAAAAAGAAGAATAGGGCGGAGGTATAAACCACGCCCCACACTAAAGAAAAGAAAAAAAATTGGGGCGAAGGTATAAAGCACGTCTGGTGTAGGGAGTGGACTTTATGCACTCCTGGTGTGGGGCGTAGATTATATACCCGCCTGGTGGTGGGGCGAACACTATACGTTCGCTCGACTATATTTGGTTTTGGTCTTGTTCCGGATTTTAATCGATAGTCTGTCCCGTCGTGTCTCATTTTTTGACCAAATATTTGGTTATACTCGCCCACTGTGGTTGCTCTTAGAACCTCTTTTATGCATCTGGTTTGCTTTTCTAATTGTATTTTTACCTACCGAATATCTGTGTCCAAATGAAGACTTAAGTCCTCAGTTTCCAACCCTGAGTTTTTTTTTTTTTTTTTTGTAGTGAAAATTACAAAGAACACAACAACAAGCAACAAAAAACAGGAGATATCAAGAGATATCCGCTGAAAAACTATCAAGAATATAATGGGGGATTTGGGCAGATGTCCACCATTTCTGGATATTATGCAGCACGGCATAAGATGCGAGATATCCACCTAAACTATTGTTTTATATCCTCTTTTCCAAGTTGTTATCATTGCTTTTTCACTCATTTAATTCCATTGCTATTTTAGTTTGTAGTTTTGCTTACTATCTGTTAAAGCTAGAGACTCATCTGCTAAAGACTCTCAACCAAAACAACTAGCATACCGTGTATGAAGGAAAGGACCGAGTATTTTGCACCTGCATTTAGATTAGTCTTACGGTTCTTTAGTCAGCATTAAAATAGCATTTGTTGCTTTTGAATAGGTTGAATAGTTGTAACAGCCATTGTATTCTCTCATATAAATAACAAGTCGACTCCACAGTTCTAAGTGTGGAAGTCATTCCCCCAAAAACCTTTTCTAACTTGGTATCATCCTCGATCCAAGCTACGCTTCCAAAAACCACAAAAAAAAAAATCCATTACAGAATCATACCATGACAACAACCAATCAACTCAGAAGTGTCCAGATCCATCATCTGGTAACCTTAAAATTAACAGAAATGAATTACTTGCTATGGAAAACACAATTAAAACCGATTCTGAAGGGCCATGGATTAAATGGCCTCATCGATGGCTCAAAACCAAAACCAACTGCAATATTACCAAATTCTGAAGCTGTGATTTTACAGCTTATGAAGAACAAGATTCACTGCTGGTTGGCTGGCTGAATTCGACTCTCACTCCTGAAGTTTTAGGGAAAGTAAGAGGTTTAGACACAACAAAGGAAATATGGGATGCATTGGAGGCAGAGTTTGCTCCAAAAATGAAGGCGCATCAAATGCACCTAAAGAAGCAGCTTCATTCCCTGAACAAAGGTTATAAGTCTCTCAAAACTTATTTCAATGATGCTAAAACATTGTTTGATCATTTTGCAGCAACTGGTTATGTTGTTAATGCTGATGAGAAAAAATGGTGCATAAGTAATGGGTTAAATCCTAGAAAGTGACTAGTATATAGTGACTTACAATATTCCAATGTTATATTCTAAAATTGAATTCCTAGAAAGTATTTATATATTTTCATCAAAATAAGTTACTAAATTGCATAATTCCTTAAAAATATTATATTATATTATATACTATAAGGACTTATCTTAGTGGTTCTTGTATTTCCCCATCCACATAACCAAAAAAATAAGTGAAGATCAAAATTGAATCAAAATGATCTTTCCACAACATATAATTGGTACAATCAAAATTGAATCAAATTGATCTTACACACAAAATTATTGATACTAGTGAAAGGTAAAGAAAAATTCAGGGAGGAACTACCAGAGTGGAAAGAATATGCAATGGAATGATTGAATGTTGTTCCCCATGGAATTTGAGTGCATTATTTCGAGGATTGTTGTTGTTATTTTGAGACATGCTTCTTGTTGTTGGCATTATAGATTTTGACAAAAAATTAAAGTAAAAAATGCGAAGAAAAGTAAATCCAAAATCAAGAAAATCTTTGATAATCAGAAAAACCTCGAAATCGATATTGGATTGGTTTAATATTTAAATTGATAAGAAATAAGACTTAATCTTGAATTGATATTGATTTGACAAAGAAATGTTGAACTAGATTGAAAATATATCAGATATCATGTCAGGATATGCAGAATAGAGAAGAAATAGAGAATGATATTTGAGAAGTTTTAGTAGTCATACTGATAGAATAATATCTATACAGACAGAGAATGTAAAAAAAAAACAGTTGTCTTTGACTAGGTCAAAGTCAAGTGAAAGACTATTCCTAATACCTAATGTTTTATCATTTCCAAAGAATACTCGTGACAATCATCAAAGCCCAGGCATGCCGGTAACTAGTGAAGATAATATAACTTACATTATATTGAAGAGACATTGTTCATTATGGATATATCTGCAGTGGCATGGATGAACTATACATCTTCAAAGTTGCAGTCGACATAGACGGAGATGGTGTTATCATCTTCATGTTTTTCGATAGCAAGATGACCGATTAAGATTTAAGCGAGTGATAGGTGTAGAATACACCGTTTTTACTATCTAGAGTTTATGATTTCTTTGTTATTTTTCCTTGTAAATTATGTATTTTACGTGTGTTTTTGAGTTATTAGGTACTTTGGAGTCATACGGAGGAAAAGAAGAAGAAATCGTTCAATTTGAGCCGAAAGAGAAGAAAGGTCATTTCACAAGCAAACACTATCTGGAGCCCGATAATGGTTAAGGGGCAACTCTTTTGGAGAAATATTAAAACCAGCCCAAACAGGTTAAGGGACCATCCACTGTGTGACCATATCCAAGCATAGTGGGTGCAAATAGATGTCCCACTTTTATAACCCTAAACTTGATTTCCTCTCATTCATTTCCACACCTGAAACCGAGAGAGAGACAGAGAGTTGCCATGAATTGCAGATCGAAGAGCATCTAGGATTTGAAAATTCTGTAAAATCAGTCGAACGAAGAACAAAAAGGGGATCTGGTGGATGTGATGATGAATGGGTGATATTCATATTTCGATTCGGTTCAATGGGTTGTGGTTATTGTTCAAACAACAGATAAAAAAGGGGATGGGGAAGCCGATGTTGGTACTGGAGTTGGATTAGGGGAGGATCGAATCCATGGTGTTGTAATGGTGGTGATTGAAAATGGGTTAAACTTGGATTGAAGTTCGTGTTGATTGGAGATCGATTGGTTGGTGGCGCTGTTGAAGAATGGATCGAGATTAAACTGTGGAAGATTTACTGAAGCAGTGGTGGAATGAGTTCAAGTTTAACATCAGAAGAATGGTGGCGATATAAAGGTTTTCTGAAGCAAAAATTATGCAGTGAACTGGCAGCAGTTTGTGACATTAGATGTATGTATAGGAATGTTACAGGGAAATGAAGAAATAATAGGCCGGGAATTGGCCGGGAAACACCAAATTACAGCCAGAACTCGGCTAGTTTTCTGATCTGGCAATTTGACTCGGTGACAGTGATGATCGATCTAGACGAGTCTGATGACCGATCCAGATGAATGACTCAGTGAGTAAGCCGAATCAGCCTGACTCAGAAGCTGACTAGAAGTTAACTCACTCTTTGCCTTGACTCCCTTGACTAACAGAAGACCGTCTTGAATGTTAAGTTTGACGGTGGACTGACATAATATTCCTTCAACGGAGAAGAATCTCAGTTAGCCAGCGGTGACGGATTGCGGTCAACTTCCGGCGAAAACCCCAGTTTTCCGACGACGGTTTTTGGACATAATATTACATGGGCTTGGTGGACCACCTGGAGATGGGTTTGGAGAAGACCTAATATTGGAAGGAGTATCCTTTATGGAAATTGAGAAACTTATAAAAGAGAAGACTTTTCTCTAATCTTATATCATCTTTTATTTTTGTTTCTAAGGTTTGGAATATGATATAATTTCTCTTTCTTCTTGTTATGAACTCCTTAAGCATGAGTACTTAATTTTATTATTGGTTATGGAATAATTGGATTTCACAAAATATGCTTTTTGATATGATAAATTAGTTTTGTCTCCATACTTTATCGTTTATGATTCATCGTTTATATTTTTACATGATTTGAATGCTTGTTTGGTCGAGTCTAGAATCGATTGAGTTTGTTTTCATCTCTATTGCTAGATTAGGGTTTGTTATACATAAAAGTGATTGATTCCTGATTACAAGTATCATGAATATGGTTATAGATTGTAGTGATGCATCCTTATGATCATATGTGAACCATAACCTTTGTTAAATCGGATTAGTGCGCTTTCCATGTTCGATTGCTTTGATTGGCCTGATTCATAGAACTTAATGCATCTAGGGAATTAAACTTGATTAGTGCTTTTACACGTTAGGTTGTTCTCTTAGATAGAACTCATACTCGCATCTTTTAATGTGTTTGTTGATGACAAAAGGATATTGCCGGGATATTATTGCGATCAAGGTATCCTAGGGCTTTTGATAAAAGTTGAGATTAAAATATCAACTCTAATTATTATGACAAGAATATGTATGTGAATGAAGATGAATCCTTAACCAATATTTGTTCTATTTGATTTGTTTGATTATTTCTTTCTTTGCTTTTATATTTTTTTACTTTACAAAAATCAGAAAATCCCCGGTGTTTTATAAAGGAAACTGAAACAACTTGACAACCTAGACCTCTCTTTGGGAACGATCCTTTCTTTCCCTTGCTATATTTATATTTTGAGTAGTGAGAAAGTGTAATTTTTGACGCCTACGACAGCGATCAAATTTTGGCGCCGTTGCCGGGGAGGCAGCGGTTGTCACTTGTTTTTTGTTTCTTATTTTTGTTTTTTGTTTTGTTTTTATTTTTTCTTATTTTCTGGTTTTGACATAGTTTTGAGAACTCTTGTTTTAGGTACTTATTGATACATGTAAGGAGCATATTGGAGCAATGGATATGATTTTCAACCTCATCAAAACTATGACAATTTCCCACCATCTATGGAATGCAATCAAAACCAATTTATTGGCTATGATGCATATCCTAGAGAACCTTATGGTGATTTTCATACATACCAACAACAACCTTGTAGTGGGTATGTAATTCAAGCACCAAGGTGGGATAATTCTACTTCTAATTGGCTTCATTGTAGTTGTATGCAGATTATGAATGGATTGCAAGATATGCAACAAGGGATAGACCAACTTGACCGTGATAGAGATAATGTCGCACAAACCAATTTCTGCAACACTTTTTCTTACCCGACTCCAGATCGTAGTTATGATCATTCACCCATTCAAAGGGAAGAGTCATGGGAAAGAGAACCTATTGTAGCTAATGGTGGTAAGCGTGTGAACGTCAGAAAACTTGCACATAAATTATACAAGTTGGAAGATGATGGAGCCTCGGAAGAGCTTGTCGATGAAATTAGTAGGACCATTCATATGGAACTCAAACGACGTCGTGATAAAGGTTGGGAAACTGACGACGATTCTGATTTCGGTGAGTCTGAAAATGAAGACGAAGATGATTATGTTGAAAGGGACCAACCTTTGGAGATATTTGATGACGTTAGTGTGGTTGACTCAACTCTTGATCTTTATAATGATCAAGCACCTATTCAAAAGGTACATGAGTATGATGAAACTAGTGTTTTAAAGAACTTTTGAACAAGGTTTGAGTCTAATGAAGAGGAGTATGTTGAGAATATGACCGAAACGGACGAAGAATGGTTGCAAGGTTTGATAGAGGACCATGATATACAAGAGGTGAATAATTCACTTGAGTTTTTCAAGGACAAAGAGGATTCCGTAATCCAAGAGATTGTAATAGGTTTGTCTAACCCTTTGCATATTGAATCTTCTCCTTTACCTCTTATTGGTTTGAATGTATGTGCTTCGAAAACATTATTGAATGACTTTGTTTCTCGATTTCTTCCATTAGAGGAACTTGATTCTCATACTATGCAGGTTTGTGAACAAGAAACCGTGGAAGTACCCAACTCCTATATTCTTTATGCACTTCCAAGTGTGGAAAGAATAAGTGTGGGTGAGACTCTTATCGGTTAATAGCTTCAATTCTGTTTTCTTGTACTAATATTTGTGTGAAGCTAGTGTTTGCAAAACAGGTGCTATGGGTGGATCCCCAACTTTTTCGATTGTTAGTATATGGGGAATGAATCGTACAAGAAGCTAAGACGGGCCGCCGACTTTAAAACTAGCGCTAAGTGGGAGGCAACCTACCGGTTTTGTATCTCTTATCATTTTGCTTTTTATTTTCTTTTTATTTCGTTTATTTATTTTTCTTGTTTCATATCATATTAGGATTTCCCACCTTGACTTTACTAGGAGTATTTAATTACATTGAGGACAATGTAAGGTTTAAGTGTGGGGGGTGTTTGGATGTTTTTCATATAGAGGTTTTAGCCTTTTTGAGTCGTTTTTTCAAAAAAATTGCATAAAACCTCTAACTTGTAGAGATTTTAGAGTCACTATCATCCTTCTAGGTATGTTTAGATAGATAATTCTGACCGACATAACTGAACTTGGAAGTGTTAGGGAACTACATTTGGATTTCTTACGAATTGGAGTGTTAAATAATGGATTTAATCATGCCGGTGATGCAAATTAGGAGCAGAGAGAAATGCATTATTAGAATTGCTGATCAATCATTAGTGGAGACTACCCATTTTCATATCAACCAAGGCACCGACCAGAAATTCTTCCATGACTAAAGAGCTTCTTTTGAGTGTGTGTCACCGTACGTTAATTCCGGGTAGAATGGTGAGCTACCCAACTTCACACTGATTTCAGCACTATTTTTGATCTCTTGAGTGCTAATTTTTGTCAATCATGAGGGTGACGTCTATGGATGAAAGCCTCCTTCTTGTATTTCGATTTGCAGTTAGCACCATTCTCTCGACAACAACGCGTCCATAGAAACACCACAATTATCAACAAGGAGGGACATCAAAATCTAAAAGGAAAGTTGAAGACGTTTGAAGGTTTACAAGCAACGGAACAAGAAAAGAGAAAATTTCATATTCAAGTGAAGCAACATACAATGAGCATATTTTTACATACAAGTTGAAGACTTATTTACAAGAGCAAAGAAAATCAAAAGGTGAGAATTATTGAAGTTTATGATTTCGAGGCGATATAAGTTGTGAAGAATCAAGCGGTAAAGTACTTTTCCACGGCCATGGTTTGTTTTATTTTTCACTTTGTTTTGTATTTTGTTTATCTTGTCAAAAATAAAGAAAAAAATGAGAAATTTTATTTTTGTATATGTTTAATAAGCCATGGGGAAGGAAAAATCTATAAGGAAGTTTCAAGCGACAAGAATTTTAAGAAACAAGGTTACAAATTGTCAAGGATTTGCAAAGTTCAAGAGTTGATCATCAATAGTTGAAGTTGAAGACGAAGACCAAGAAGATGAGGAGCGGAAGACGTTTCTATTGGATGTCGTGAGAGTGGTGTTATCATAATTGGCAATCGGATGTGAAGGTGAGTAAGTAATCTCATCCTCGATAATAGTGGTTGATTTCCTTTCTTAGAGATCGTCAGAAAAATGGTTTTTCAAAATATTTCGGAAGTTGTCCTTCCCACCATTCAACGTGTTACAGGAATTCTCTCTTCAGTCCTACTTGCACACATTTGAGACCCATAAAAAAGCCGTCTTTTTGAGTGCAATTTCATAAAACCCTTTGGTGAGGCTGAAGTCGAGGCGAAATGCTTATTGATCGTTTCTCAAACACGCGTTCTCTCATTATGGTGTGGTTATTTCTCACTCAAGATTTAAGAATGAATATGTTCTTTGGTATTTTTAACTTCTTATTACTAGCATGCAGAAACTTTATGTCCTCATAGATCTTTGGATGCTTGGGACGCTGGAACGCTTTGAAGTTGGAGTAGGTTTTGTGGGTATATCTCTAGTAAGCCCTCACGAGACTATAACTCGTCCACTAGGGACACCTATGGGTTTAAAGGCATGTTATTCATGCTAAGAGTAACCGTATCCTCACATCACGGAGTTGTATGTATGTTTTAGAATTATTTTGTTTGATTTGCTCGAGGACTAGCAAAGTCTAAGTGTGGGGGAATTTGATAGGTGTAGAATACACCGTTTTTACTATCTAGAGTTTATGATTTCTTTGCTATTTTTCCTTGTAAATTATGTATTTTACGTGTGTTTTTGAGTTATTAGATACTCTGGAGTCATACGGAGGAAAATAAGAAGAAATCGCTCAATTTGAGCCGAAAGAGCAGAAAGGTCATTTCACAAGCAAACACTATCTGGAGCCCGATAATGGTTAAGGGGCAACTCTTTTGGAGAAATATTAAAACCAGCCCAGCTGAGGTTAAGGGACTGTCACTGGGTGACCATATCCAAGCATAGTGGGTGCAAATAGTTGTCCCACTTTTATAACCCTAAAATTGATTTCCTCTCATTCATTTCCACACCTGAAACCGAGAGAGAGAAAGAGAGTTGCCATGAATTGCAGATCGAGGAGCATCTAAGATTTGAAAATTCTGTAAAATCAGTCGAACGAAGAACAAAAAGGGGATCTGGTGGATGTGATGATGAATGGGTGATGTTCATATTTCGATTCGGTTCAATGGGTTGTGGTTATTGTTCAAACAACAGATAAAAAAGGGGATGGAGAAGCCGATGTTGGTACTGGAGTTGGATTGGGGGAAGATCGAATCCATGGTGTTGTAATGGTGGTGATTGAAAATGGGTTAAACTCGGATTGAAGTTCGTGTTGATTGGAGATCAATTGGTTGGTGGCGCTGTTGAAGAATGGCTCGAGATTAAACTGTGGAAGATTTACTGAAGCAGTAGTGGAATGAGTTCGAGTTTAACATCAGAAGAATGGTGGCGATATAAAGGCTGTCTGAAGGAGAAATTGTGCAGTGAACTGGTAGCAGTTTGTGACATTAGATGTATATGTAGGAATGTTACAGGGAAATTAAGAAATAAGAGGCCAGGAATTGGCCGGGAAACACCAAATTACAGCCAGAACTCGACCAGTTTTCTGATCTGGCGATTTGACTCGGTGACATTGATGATCGATCCAGACGAGTTCGATGACCGATCCTGATGAATGACTCAATGAGTAAGCCGAATCATCCTGAATCAAAAGCTGACTAGAAGCTAACTCACTCTTTGCCTTGACTCCCTTGACTAACAGAAGACCGTCTTGACTGTTAAGTTTGATGGTGGACTAGCGGAATATTCCTTCAACGGAGAAGAATCTCAGTTATCCGGCGATGACGGATTGCGGTCAACTTCCGGCAAAAACCCCAGTTTTCCGACGACAGTTTTTGGACATAATATTACATGGGTTTTTCTCACACATGGGCTTGGTGGAACACTTGGAGAAGACATAATATTGGAAGGAGTATCCTTTATGGAAATTGAGAAACTTATAAAAGAGAAGACTTTTCTCTAATCTTATATCATCTTCTATTTTTGTTTCTAAGGTTTGCAATATGATAAAATTTCTCTTTCTTCTTATTATGAACTCCTTGAGCATGAGTACTTAATTTTATTATTGGTTATGGAATAATTAGATTTCACAAAATATGTTTTTTGATATGATAAATTAGTTTTGTTTCCATACTTTATCGTTTATGATTCATCGTTTATATTGTTACATGATTTGAATGCTTGTTTGGTCGAGTCTAGAATCGATTGAGTTTGTTTTCATCTCTATTGCTAGATTAGGGTTTGTTATACTAAAAGTGATAGATTCCTGATTACAAGTAGCATGAATATGGTTATAGCTTGTAGTGATGCATCCTTATGATCATATGTGAACCATAACCTTTGTTAAATCGGATTAGTGCGCTTTCCACGTTCGATTGCTTTGATTGGCCTGATTTCATAGAACTTAATGCATCTAGGGAATTAAACTTGATTAGTGCTTTTACACGTTAGGTTGTTCTCTTAGATAGAACTCATACTCGCATCTTTTAATGTGTTTGTTGATGACAAAAGGAGATTTGCGGGATATTCTTGCGATCAAGGTATCCTAGGGCTTTTGATAAAAGTTGAGATTAAAATATCAATTCCAATTATTATGACAAGAATATGTTTGTGAATGAAGATGAATCCTTAACCAATATCTTTTCTTTTTGATTTGTTTGCTTATTTATTTCTTTGCTTTTATATTTTTTTACTTTACAAAAATCAAAAAATCCCCGGTGTTTTATAAAGGAAACCGAAACAACTTGACAACCTAGACCTATCTGTGGGAACGATCCTTTCTTGCCCTTGCTATATTTATATTTTGAGTAGTGAGAAAGTGTAATTTATTTTTGACGCCTACGACAGCGATCAGCGAGTAATAATCTCATGGTATGTTGATATGTAGTTATTCATCTATCGTAATACCCAGTCGGGTATTATGCGAGAATCAAGGAATACATAAGATAATTATAATATAATTCTTCTTCTTGGAGCCAGAAACTTTGATAATCGGGGATATTTAGATTTCTCTGAGTATCTTTCTTAAGAAAATAACAAAGAGAGTGATTTCGACATTTTAAAATCAAGCTTCCATAGAGGTGCTGATGTTATTAGGTTTATAAACTCTCAAGGCTTGGTAGTCCATGGCATCAATCAAAATGTAATGGTGCTTCATCAGGCGATGAGTCGAACTCGCCTTTGTTTAGTCTATCATCAGGTACTGCAAATATAAAAGAAGCAATTTCGAAACCGCAGGCTGACAAACAAGCTCTTGAGAAACAAGCTTCTGACTTAAAAACGGAAAATTAATTATTAAAAGTCGAAATGCCACTCTTATCCTAAGAAAAAACGAAAGTAAATGATAAAAGAGATCAATATGCATGTACTTGATCAACTGAACCAGGAGAAGAAAGATAAGAAAGCTCTTGAGAAACAAGTTCTTGATTTTACTTCAACACTTAAAGATTGATATGGTATTGATATTTGAAGCGTTTCTAGGCTTATCTCCTAGTGACACCAATTAAAATGAGAATTAAAGTCAAAAGCAAACATCAAAGGAAAACATCGGATTATAGATTTGGAATGCAAACTCTCGAAGAAACTAACACAAGGGTTTGTTTATTTTCGTATAAAAGACAATATATATATATATATACACACACCATGATTTTAAAACACCAATACCAAGACCTTTTGTTGATTTAAGATCCAAGACTAATATGGTGTTTGGACACCAGAAGCATAAGTTAATCCCATAATTCCAAAGAAACAATATTTTGATGCACAAAAAGTTAGCTTTTTTACTTCTAGAAGTCAATTTCTAATTTTATTGCAAACCTAACTTTTGATTGTTTTGCTTTTATAAGTCGAAAAGTTACTTTTAAGAGTGTATCCAAAGCACCCTCTAAAACATCTATAGCTTTTATTATCTTTCACTTTGAAAAGTATATAAGTTTATGGTTCCTATGATAAGAGACTACTTTGGATTGTAACATAATGTTACAATCAACACTCAACCAAAATGAATTCTGACATATTTGGCGTGTAATTGTTTCCCGACAAGGTAATAATGCAAAACCAATTTCTTTTCGGAATGTAATTTTTTTAGTGTGAAAAAGCGGGGGTCTAACAACCACACCCAATATTTCTCTTAGCAATATGTACTGACTAACTCCAATATACTATCAAGAGAATCAACTAGACATTCAGACTCAATCTTAAGAAAAGTATATCCAAGAGTTATATCTCTATTTCTCAATTCAATCTGCAATCAAACAAATAGGAATTTTCGAGCCCGATTGAATATAAGAAATAACTTGGGCGGTATCAAAAACCAATATCCAAGTGTCAATCAATTTAATCAACAACCAAAGGTTGGATTCACAATTGATTGAACTTACGCACAACCTGTGATATTTCAATGATATAGAAAATATAATGCGGAAAAGAAATAACACAGACACCTGAAATTTTGTTAAAGAGGAAACCGCAAATGCATAAAAACCATGGGACCTAGTCCATATTTGAACACCACACTGTATTAAGCCGCTACAGATACTAGCCTACTACAAGTTAACTTTGGAATGGAATGTAGTTGAGCCCTAACCAATCTCACACTGATCAAGGTACAAGCGCGTTCCTCACGCCTCTGAATCCCAGTAGAACTCTACGCACTTGATTCTCTTAGCTGATCTCACCCACAACTAACAGTTGCTATGACCCAAAGTCGAAGACTAGATAAACCAATATGTCTCTCACAGAAAAGTCTATTGAATAGATAAATCTGTCTCCCACAGAAATACCTAGAAGTTTTTATTCTGACTTTTGGTAAATAAAGGTGAACATGAACCAATTGATATACCAGACTTATATTCCCGAAGAACAACCTAAAAATATCAATTACCTCACAATAATCTTAATTGTATGGTAGCGAAATAAGATATCGTGGAATCACAAATGATGAGACGAAGATGTTTGTGACTACTTTTTATCTTGCCTATCGGAGAATAAATCTCGAGCAAATCTTAGAGAAGATAGTACTCAATCACAACATGCAACTACAGATAAAATAGCTAGGTCTGCCTTCACAATCCAAATGAAGTCTTCAAGTCGTTAACCTACAGGGTTTCGTGAAAAACCTAAGGTTAATGGAAAATCGACTCTAGTCGCAACTAGTATCACACATGAGGTTTGGGGATTAGGTTTCCCAGTTGCTAGAGTTCTCCTTTATATGGTATTCAAACCAGGGTTTGCAATCAATGTTACCTTGGTAACAAAGCATTCAATATTCACCATTAGATGAAAACCTGATTAGACTCAAGCTAATATCTTTCAATTGTTAAATCAAACTTAGCTTGTTACACACAAATGAAAAGTGACTTCATTTAGATATGGGTAATTGTACCTAAACATGTACACCTTGTTGGCTCAACAGTGGTTAATCGAAGTTAGCCATATGAACACTTTCATATCAACCATATTCATCTTAACCATAACTAGGTCAAGTGACTCAAATGAAACTAGTTCTACAGTTGTTCAATTGTTTATATTCTCATAGAAGTATACAGGACACAATTCAAGTAAAATTGATTTTTATTCACTTGATACAATTCATGAACATTATAGCCACGGTTTGCAAAAGATTGCATTCCTATTATATAAAAGTATTAGTTCATGAACAAACCGATTTTAGAACCCAACCTACTCAAGTATGTGATGGGTACGCATACCTAAGTAGCCGGACCAAGTTTGGGTTCGCCAGTATGCGAACAGGAACGCATACCTTCAAAAAACTCAGTTGAATTTCCGGAACTTGAAACTCACGCTAGTACGCATACCGGTATGCATACTAAGTTCCCGGACTTTCATAACCAACCAGTACGCATACGCAAATGCATACCATGGTTCCCGGACTTGGACAACACATATGCAAGTAAGCATACTGTGTTATATCCAATCATGATTATTTGTTCTAAATTCCCATTTCAATCATTGAAACATTCTCGGAAGACGACAATAGATGTCTCACACAAACTATTAGCTTCAAAGCAATTTTCAAGTGATCGAATGATCAATACGAAACATTCCGAGTCTTCATCAAATGATTGTCTCACACAAATCATGTAAGATGTTACAAGGCGAATTTCACATGATCATCTTTTGACTTTCGTCAAGAATATAAGATGAACTTGGCTAAAGCGAAGGGTTACCAACACATATTTCGAGAAATATGTAAGCGAGTTAAACTCAACTCGAAATATCAAATGTGTATAATCGAAGTCTATATATCTATACGACTTTTGTCTCAAATAGGAGATAAAGTAGATAGAATTTTGAGTGATATATGAGTTCAAGTCTCCACATACCTTTTGTTGATGAAGTTCCACAAGCTCCCCTTGGTAATTCTCCGTCTTCAATCGATGAACGCAATGAAGTCTAATGCTCAACTACGCTGACTATCATAATCTGAGACTTGGCTATAAGTAAACTAGAAATCAAGACTTATGGCGACTAAAATTGAAAACAAGCTTGAGATAGGAACGCTCGCGAGTTCGAATGAGCAATGCTCTAACAATCTCCCCATTTGTCAATTTTAGTGACAAAACTATCAATACATATGGATTACAAAATAAATAAACTTTGTAGCTTCTCATCCAAATGCTTGATTTCCTTGGTTCTTAAACATTACTCGAAATCTTTGTCACTTCCAAGTACTCCAGTGGTTCTGAACTTGTTCAACTCAACATCATAGTTGTCGAAGATCCATAACTATAAAAATGAGAAAACAGTAGCTCTCAATCATTGTTATACAGTGTCATAGTATCATTACACAACATCAAAGTCCAATCATATCACAACTTTGACAACAATACTATGGTGATATGTATCACTCCCCCTTAGTCAATACTTTATCTCACATGAAAACCACTCCCGCTTACATAATGATCCGTAAACCATATGTATTTGTAGTTTGAACTACACATTAATTCTCCCCCTTTTTGTCAATATAAATTGGCAAAGGTACGAAATCTAGTGGGATCATAATAAAATTCCCATAGAGATACTTCATGACTAAAAGAGAACATATCAACTTTGTTTCGATGATTTCACATAGTCTAAACTTAGTGTATTCATCAAGGAGTTTATAAAGATATAAGAAAACTCATACAATATTCCACAACCGCACTCCCCACAAAGATTTGACAACTAATCACAAGTTCAATTAAGAACTCTCCCCCATAAAATGTCATTCTCGAAAGAATAACAAGAGCGACCTTACTTTTACAAGAAAATAAAGATTTCTTTGGACAATAACAAATTACATGAAACATAAATTTGTATCCATAAAGATCAATTAAATTAACCACAAGAGAACCCATGATTAATTTAATCGAAAATGCTCAACATAAGAGAACTTATGGAGCCGCATAATATTTTCACAGAGAAGTGGATCAAGGAAATATCAATACTGTGGAATATTCAAAGATTCATTCTATTTTTCATCAATATTTGCATAAAGACATATAATAGACTTAATCTTTGCAATCAAAAGTTCATCTTATCTTCATCAATATTTGCATGATGACATAATAGACTTAACTTTTGACATATATGGGACAATCATAGTTCACGGACGCAAACACACATATCCCATAATTTTTTTTGCAATATATAAACCCAATAAAGATTAATACTGCAAAATCATCTTCCAAATAAACTTTAGAATTTTAATAAATAAATCTAAAAACATTGCAAGATGAAAATCATTGGTACAATAATGGCTATTCCAAACCCTAGTTATCCTTCTTAAAACACTAGAATAAATTCTCATAAGAAGCTTCCTAGACAAAATAAAAACAACAAGCTAAATACAACGAAAAAAAACTCTTAAACCATCAAAACCAATCATGAACTAAAATTAAAGAGATTTTCCGGAACCCTCACGAGTCATGAGACTTTTGAGCTTGTGATTGAAAGCATCCACTGCTTCTTCAGAGAAGATATCCTCATTGAGAAGATCTTAAACATGTGTCTTCATGAGAACAAGGTCATAGTTAACCTATTTCAACTTGGTTCTTAATACATCGAGACCTTTCATAGTATCAACGAGCTACAGTTTTGCTTCCTCAAAGTATTTAAGAAAATCGTGAACCACTTCGGCAGAAACCATATCCTCATGCTCTACATGTTGATGAGAATATGCATAGTAGCATGATACATCATCATAATCTCCAGGATTTTGATATTTGATATCATCAACATCTACTTGGGTTATTTTCTTCTTCCCTTTGGATCTGAAACCAATACCTTTATCAAGAAAACCTCTTGCAAAATCATAAGTGCGAGAAGTTGATGACATTCCTGACTAGATAAAAATAGCCTAGAGTACGTGAACGTGACTCAATAGTTTTGGTATTTAAATGGTTTCTTAGGGAAATATTTTAGGGTTTCTAAAAATTGGTTCGTGACAAGTCAAAATGGATACTCGTACGAAAACCAATATGGTCCCCAAAACAAAACTTAACAACTGTAACAAACCTCCTAATAAGGTAAAAGGAATATAACAAAAATTTTGCTATGTGAAAATTTTATTTCACAATTTTTGGCTCAATAAATTTTATAATCTCCTAGGAGAAAAATTTAGAGCACAAGAGTAGCAGACAACCAAATTAAAAATAAATCGAAGTAATTCTAGAAACAAAAACAATACTCAGACAAAGCTATCCAAATATAATAGTTTAGCTATGAACGATAAGAAATTAGCTCAACTAATCAGAAAACATTTTGCCAAAAGTATACTGATTATTTGAAACACTTTCTCAACATGATTTTTATGAATAAGCATTCAAACCTTGTGATTAATTAGAACAAGTATGAGCCCTAAGCTCATTAAATGAATAGTGTTCACAGTTGAGTCTCTTTTTTCCTTCCAATTCTAGAAGATAACCCTTTTTTATGTGAAAAGTTATCTTAAAACTTGTCGTTATTAAAATACGAGACTAAGTTTGAATCATTACCAGAAGAAGTTTGTACGGAAGAATTTTACAGCATGTTGATAAGATTATTATATCCTTCAATTATCAAATTAAGGTTTTCCTTCATATCTCCATTGTAGCTTCCATTTACATGAACCTTTTTCACATCTTGAACATCATTCTTCATATTAGTTTGAGAAGCACCTCTCTGAAATCTCCTTGAATGATTTGTATTAATGTTACAATTGGTTCAAACGTTCGATGAACATACTTGACTGACTTTCCTGGAAGAATCTGCAGGGTGGGTACTGAAACCAATAGGTTTATACATCCGAATGTCAATTATACCTTTGAGTATTAAATCTAAGGTATGCTGAAGTCGACCAAAGTAATTGTCATTCAGTTTCAGTTTGCTCTTTTTTTGAACATGTCATTTTGAATAACAAAAAAGACATACTTTTCGATCATGGGAGTGATTAGAGTGTGTAGTATTAAAAACATCGTTAGAAGATTTCTTCCTTCCATGAGTCGTGGTAAATCCATGATTAGTGGAAGAACCAAGCACTACGTTATCAATAGGAATGGTTTTTAGTTTAGCTTCTAAAGCTATTTTTATTTAAGAAACATGATTAGAATTAGTCACGTTTTCAAATATCACAACAGAGTCAGAAGTATTTGGTATGACAGACTCCTCAGAACAACTTTTATCTTAAATAAAGAGATTACTCAATAGTCGTTCCATTTTACCGGAATCTTCATTCAGTTTAGCTTCGGGTAAGGTTTGTGATGAACTAGCCATAACATTTTTTTCACGAAGATCCCTTAGTTGGGAATCACGATCTTTTATCATACCAACCATAGTATTAAACTTGTTCTTCAGTCTATTGACTTCTATAGCCCAAATTCTAACAAGTGTTAGAATCACTGCACTCTCTCGGGATGCTTCCCTTTCTTTTTCAGACTCAGACTCGTAAGAAAGAAAATCAGGGTAACACATATCAATACTTGTATGTTCCGTATGAACAGAATGTTCATCTGTATGTGAGATTGACAAGAATTTCTCTTTAATATATTTTATCGAAACAGAACTTTTGTCTCTTGTGATGCATTTGTCAGAGATAGTATTAATGTCCATAGAGTCAGATCGCTACAAACACAGACTTATGATATGAGATTGACAAGTCTTTCTCTTTAGTAGATTTTATCGAAATAGAACTTTTGCCTCTGGTGATGCATTTTTCAGAGATAGTACTATTGTCCATAGAGTCAAATCGCTACAAACACAGACTTACGAGGTCTTAAACGTGTTTGCCTGCTCTGATACCAATTGAAAAAGCGGGGGTCCAACAACCACACCTAATATTTTGCTTATCAATATGTATGGACTAACTCCAATATACTTTCAAGAGAATCAACTAGACAGTCAGACTCAATCTTAAGGAAAGTATATCCAAGAGTTATATCTCTATTTCTCAATTCAATCTGCAATCAAACAAATAGAAATTTGAGAGCCCGATTGAATATAAAAAATAACTTGGATGGTATCAAAAACCAATATCCAAGTGTCAATCAATTTAATCGACAACCAAAGGTTAGATTCACAATTGATTGAACTTACGCACAACCTGTGATATTTTAATTATATATAAAAATATAATGCAGAAAAGAAATAACACAGACACCAGAAATTTTGTTAACGAAGGAAACCGCAATTGCAAAAACCCCCCGGGACCTAGTCCAGATTTGAACACCACACTGTATATTGCCGCTACAGACACTAGCCTACTACAAGTTAAGTTCGGATTGGAATGTAGTTAAGCCATAACCAATCTCACATTGATCAAGGCGCAGTCACGTTCTTTACGCCTCTGAATCCTAGCAGGACTCTATGCACTTGATTCCCTTAGATGACCTCACCCATAACTAAGAGTTTCTACGACCCAAAGTCGAAGACTTGATAAACCAATTTGTCTCACATAGAAAAGTCTATTGAATAGATAAATCTGTCTCCCAGAGAAATACATAGAAGTTTTTGTTCCGTCTTTTAATAAATCAAGGTGAACATGAAGGAATTGATATACCAAACTTATATTCCCAAAGAACAGCCTAGAAATATCAATCTCCTCACAATAATCATAATCGTATGGTAGCAAAACAAGATATTGTGGAATCACAAACGATGAGACGAATATGTTTGTGACTACTTTTTATTTTGCCTATCGAAGAATTAATCTCGAGCAAATCTTAGATAAGATAATACTCAATATGATAGAAAATAGCAAGATCAGGACATGTAACTACAGAGAAAATAGTTGGGTCTGGCTTCACAATCCCAATGAAGTCTTTAAGTCGTTAACCTACCGGGTTTCGTGAAAAACCTAAGGTTAAAGGAGAATCGACTCTAGTCGCAACTAGTATCACACAAGAGGTGTTTGGATTAGGTTTCCCCGTTGCTAGAGTTATATTTTATATAGTCTTCAAATCAGGGTTTGCAATCAATGTTACCTTGGTAACAAAGCATTCAATATTCACCATTAGATGAAAACCTTATTAGACTCAAGATAATATCTTTCAACCGTTAGATCGAACTTAGCTTGTTACACACAAATGAAAAGTGATTTCATTTAGATATGGGTAACCATACCTAAACGTGTATACCTTGTTGGCTCAATAATAGTTAACTGAAGTTATCCATATGAACACTTTCATATTAACCATATTCATCTTAACCATAACTAGTTCAAATGACTCAAATGAAACTAGTTCTAGAGTTGTTTAATTGTTTATATTCTCATAGAAGTTTACAAGACACAATTGAAGCAAAATCGATTTTGATTCACTCGAATCAATTTATGAACATTATAGGAATGGTTTGCAAAAGATTGTATTCCATGTTATATATAAAAGTATTAGTTCATGAACAACCCGATTTTAGAACATAACCTACTCAAGTATGCGAATGGGTACGCATACCCAAGTGGCCGGACCAAGTTTGGGTTCGCCAGTATGCAAACGGGTACGCATACCTTCCAAAACTCAGTTGAATTTCCGAAACTTGGAACTCACGCCAGTACACATACCGGTATGCATACTAAGTTCTCGGGCTTCCATTACAAACCAGTACGCATACGGGTATGCATACCATGGTTCCCAGACTTGGACAACACATATGCAAGTCCGCATACTGTGTTATATCCAATCATGGTTATTTGTTCTAAACTCCCATTTCAATCATTGAAACATTCTCGGAAGACGACAATATCTGTCTCACACAAACTATTAGCTTCAAAGCAATTTTCAAGTGATCGAATGATCAATACGAAACATTCCGAGTCTACATCAAATGATCGTCTAACACAAATCATGTAAGATGTTACAAGGCGATTTTCACATGATCATCTTTTGACTTTCGTCAAGAATATAAGATGAACTTGGCTAAAGCGAAGGGTTACCAACACATATTTTGAGAAATATGTAAGTGAGTTAAACTCAGCTCGAAATATCAAATGTGTATAATCAAAGTCTATATAGCTATATGACTGTTGACTCAAATAGGAGATAGAGTGGATAGACTTTTGAGTGATATATGAGTTCAAGTCTCCACATACCTTTTATTGATGAAGTTCCACAAGCTCCCCTTATTAATTCTCCGTCTTCAATCGATGAACGCCGTGAAATCTAATGCTCAACTACACTTACTATCCTAATCCGAGACTTAGCTCTAAGTATACTAGAAATCAAGACTTATAGTTTTGGAAACTAAACTTGACACAAGCTTGAGATAGCAACGCTTGCGAGTTCTACCGAGAAGTGTCCTAACATAGTGTATCATGTGGAGGTTCCAAAACTTCAATAAGTATTTCTAACAACTCTTGCTAAAACCACAATAGAGACCTATAAATAGTTGTTTACAATCCAAATAGCAACTGAAGAGAAACAAGAATATTATCTATTACTGATTTTTTTAAACAACTTTTTACTTATTAACCTTTTTAATTCTCGTACTAGAGATCGAAATATAAAATATGTCACAAAAATCTATTGACTTTTTTTTAATACATTTACCAAACCCATCCTTTATTTTCCCCATTGTTTTTCCTCTAGAAAAAATGACGCTTAGATAACTATAAGAATATGCTATACTTACTAACTTTATTTCCTATCCAATGTTTTAATGAGAAAAAATATCTCGTTGGTAGGGCCAGAATAGTTCATACACGGATATTTTGTTACACCTCCTTATTTTTCTACCGCACAAAACTAATTTTTTTTATTATTAGTTAAGAGATTTGAGATTACATTGTTTAAAATTTCAAATATGTCGACTAATCATGAACACATGGAAATAACGCTCAAGGAGATGGGTTTGAAATTATATAACTACGATTTGATATGTTAAAAAGTTAGATGAATAAACTAAGGCTTATCTTCTCACACCTTTTGGACATAATAGGGCGGTAAGTACCTAAAAATATGCTAATATCATTATTCCATGAATGTCTAAAAGAGCTTGGGAATCCAGTTGCACGAATTTTATTGAAGAATAATTGTGAAACAGCGAAATTTGCAAACTCTGATGAAGCTAAAGGGTTACAAGAAATTTTATTGTTGATGAAAAACTTATCTACAAATCACGGTTTGGTTAATGGCTCAAGGGGAGTGGTTGTGGATATTATGTACGAAAATGGGGTGAAGTCACCTACTGACATGCCTATTGTTGTTATGGTGTACTTCGATAGGTATACGGATCAAAAGTTATACCCGAGATCAAATGTGATTCCAATCATGCCACAAACAACAATTTGGATATCTGCATCACAAGTGACATGCCAGCGAATTCAGTTACCCCTTATTTTGTGTTGGGCAATCACGGTTCACAAAAGCCAAGGATTGATACTTGATCAGGCCGTGATAGATATATGACTGAGAGAGAGTCTCGGTTTGACATTTGTCGCATTATATAGGATAAGAAAACTAAGGGACCTTGCATTTAGTCCCATGTTCACTTTCAAGAGAATTGCAAGAATAAGTGCTTGTCATGGCCTTCCAATAAGACGCAAGGAAAAAGAGCGGCTAAGATATCTATCAAATGCAATGACTTGATTACTGTTTTTTTGTAAAACTGTTTTTTTTTTTTGTAGAATGTCATGTCTGTTCAATATATTTATCTTAGTCTTTATTATTGTGTCCATGTATTAAGTTTGTAACTTTGTTTTTGTCGACGATCTCCCACCGCGAGCGGTTATCTAGTTAGTATTCTTTCAAAAATAACTACATGGCACATAACACGATCCTCCAAAGTAAAAATATATTTATGGCCATAAGACAAAGGATTAAAAATATCTCATCTGTCAAAACATATTAATAAACATGTGTTTGGAAAAATAAATATGAAAAAAAAATGATCCTCATAACCGTAACCATGATTAGAAACAAAATATTCAAACTAAAAGTTTTACGCCATAAATCTTAAAACTAATGTAACAATTAATTGAACTCTTGAAGATGAGTTGAAGTTTTGATGTCTTGTACAAGGAATCTAGAAATAAACTACCCATAAAACACTCAGATTAAAAACAATTGTATTAATTGAAAATGAGGAGTACTCTATATGGAAAGATTCATATGCATTTCTCTTCACACCCAGTTTCGCAAACCTATATATATATATACTCAATATGATTTACTTAAGTAAAGTAAAAAAAACATATCTCATTCAATTTTTTTTTTATTCTTTCACCACCCATATTCCTCAATTTATCCTTTATGTTAATGTGGGAGAAAGATATACGATAAGGAAATTCAATATCTTTCGCAATGACATTCCACTTTTTTCATGTCTTTTAACACCGGATTTAAGGGTCTTTTCTTGTGTTGGTATCCATTTCTTAATCATTCACCTAAAAACTCATAACCCTTGTTAAATTCATGCAATAAAATGATAATCATTTGAGTAATACTTAAAAACGCGGGGGATACCAAATACATCCAACTTTTCATTTGACAACCTGTATAGAAAAATTTGATACAATAGCAAGTAGATCAACTGAATAATCCTTGAAAATATGTATATAGAGTTTATATCTCAAATCTCAACTCAATCAGTATGTGTATAGACACAAAGTCCGTGAAATTGATTGCTACACAAAGTACTTGGACGATCTCAAAAATTAATATCCAAGATCAATATAGTCGTATCCAAATAATCCAATCAGAATTCTTCCAAGTGATTAAACTTATTATCTATCCTTCAAGATACAAATTCTACAAGAAACAAGTCTCGTAATCGATTACAATTAAGCGGACGTATCCTTGAATATATACGAACCTGTGTAAATCCAATTATAAAGATAAGCAATATAATGCGTAAAAAAAAAAACACAAGGCACCAAATTTTTTGTTAACGACAAAACCGCAATAGCAGAAAAATCCCGATACCTCGTTCAGATTTGAACACCACACTATCTTAAGCCACTACAGACACTGCCTACTATCAGACTTCAGACTAGAATGTAGTTGAGGCTGAATCCACCCTCAAAACAATTCAGTTATAGTCGCACTTCTTACGTCTCTCGAACCTTGCAAGGCTCTACGCACTTGATTCCCTTTGCTGATGTCCTTTACATCCCAAGAGTTTCTCCAGCCGAGTTAATACTTTTGATAGCAATCTGCCTCTAACAAATAAGCCTTTTTGATTTTTATTTAGATCAAATACTAAGGTGAGAAAATATGTTTGCAATAGACAAGGCTAGCAAACCTCACAAATACGAAACTTACCACCGCTAAGAACAACCAACATTCTTAACCACCTCGCAAGATTTTTTTTCAAAGGATCAATTAAGATCAATTTTCAAATATTCATCTTGACGATTTACAAAGTTTGAGACAAACAAAAATTTGCGACTATCTATCTTGCCTGAAAGAGATTACAAAATCCTCGATAACAGAAAAGCAGGATAAGGATACAAAACCTAAGTCAACATAGGACGACTCTAAAATCAACTAGGAGACAAAGTGTTTGGGATTTAATTTCCCAGTTGAAAGAGCATCCTTATTTATAGTTTTTCCAAGACCAAGAGTTGCTTAGAATTCAAGCTAAGATAACTTGAAAATCAAGAAAACTTTATTCTTGAAAAATACAATAGAAGAATATACACTTTTGTCTGGTTACAAAACCGTGTATAATATCTGTTCGGTTTGGAAACTTAGCTAAAGAACTAAAAACAATTTGATGTTCATTTAAACACCTAAGAGTTTAATCATAATGCATATACATAAGTGTTTAAGTGATCAATGAAGACTCAGAAGTGTTCGCCAACCTTCTTGTATTTTTGAAACTCAGATACGTATGGTTTGCGAACTGGTTGGCCAACCTATCCTATATATTATGATGTTTGAAACATTCCCAAGTGAAAATAATTTGCATGGGAAATTTTCAATTGATCCACAAATTAATTCATAAAATTAATATTTCTTAAGGACCGTTGAATATCTTTGCTGAATCATATTCAAGATTTTTCACAAGACAAGCTTGACTCGAAACTTCTTCTTTGTAAATATACTAGAAGTCATATGACATAGTCTCAACAGATAAAATGGTAAGATAGTGAGTAAAATATAGTGGTTATTTCTTCACATACATGATACAAAATTTCTCCAAATGTCTCCGTCGATCTTCAGTCTTCAAGGGTGATATCTGATACTCAACTAAAAATTCTAACATGGTGTGAGACTTGAATTAATATACTATAAATCAAGATATATTTTTGATCAACTAATATTGACAACTGATAGGTGTAGATTACACCTAATTTACTATCTAGTAGTTTATGCTTTATTTGCTATTTTTCTTGTAAATTATGTATTTTACGTGTGTTTTTGAGTTATTAGGTACTTTGGAGTCGCACGAAGGAAAAGAAGAAGAAATCACCCAATTTGAGCAAAAGGGCAGAAAGGTTATTTCACAGGCAACACTATCTGGAGCCTAGCTACGGTTAAGGGGCAACTCTTGATGGAGGAGTGCTAAAAATAGACCAGCGGTGGTTAAGGGGTTGTCATTCGGGTACCCTTATCATTTATCCGAGGGTGTAATTATCATTGGGTGTAATCATCCTCCCCTAACTTATAACCCTAAAATCGAGAGACACTCATTTGTTTTCACCTGAAAGAGAGACGAAGAAAAAGCAGCATATGCTGCTGTTGAAATTGATCAATAGAAATTAGGGTTTGTGATGCCGTGAAGATGGATCGGGACAAGATAGGGAAGATGAAGGAGATTTGGTTTGAGATCTCAAGAGAGAAGAACAGTTATGGAGAATTAAGGGTTTGCTGTAAGAATCAGATTGAGATAAACTTGACTGACGACGACCATTAAGTTTGACTTTTGACCGTTAGTCCTAACGGTGGACTAGCGGAATATTCCCTCACCGGGGGAGAAACTCAGGTAAGCGGCGGTGACGGATTACGGCCTATTTCCGGCCCAATAACCCAGTTTTCCGACGAGCAAAAGTTGCAGAATTTTGTGTGGATTTCTCTCATGGGATGTGAAGACTTGGACTTGGAATTGGATGAAGAATTTGGTTTGAATATGGAAAGAGAAGATGGGAGATTTGAGAAAGGCTTGGATTTGGAAATTGAATTGCTAAAGGAAAGGGATTCTATTCCTTGGAAGATATGGAGAGCATTGAAGCCTATAAATAGAGAAGTTCTCTACTTTTCTATACACACATATACACTTACACACACTTTTGTGCACATATTTTGCACACTTTTACACACACAATACTTTTCTATTTGTGTGAACTCTTTAGTATGAGTAACTAATTTTATTGATTGAGGATGAATTCCTAGTTCTTAATATATGATTTGAGTTTTTTTTCAATTCTACTTTGAAGTTTTTCACATGATTATCGTTTGTTTTTACTAATAGGAATGTTTATACATTCATGGTTGATTGATAGATTGTTTAGGTGCGCAACTAAATTGATTTGTTAATTTGATCTAAATCTAGTGAAAGTTAGGGGATAAGTAATCGTTTCTTGACTATTTACATAAGTAGAAAACACAAGACCTTGCGGAGGGATTTCGTGGAGCAATTGTGTGTGAAAACAACGTTAGCAAGTGGACCTTGATCTAAGAGTCTAACTCCTAATATCAACCTAATAAATTCATAAATCTTAATGCGTTTAACTAAATTACATCTTGAGTGATCTACTACTAGGTGGTTTGGTGAATAGAATCCGGTAGTCAAGAACTTCCGTATCCGGTGATATAAGGGATTTTGGGGTTAGCACTAATCTAGCTGCTATACCTACGGTTGGTGATAATTTGTGACTAATAAAAAGTGGAAAAGAACATAACTTTAATCATTGTTTTGCAGCGAAGAAGGATTCCTTGATCTAATTTCTCTTATTGATTCCTTTTATCTTTTTAATTGTTTTGTTTATTTATTTTATTTTCTTTTACTTATCTAAAACATACCCCCCTTTGTGACATTATAAGAAAACTAGAATCTCGTGCTCCTCGTGGGATCGATCTTGACTACCCTATATTACTTGTTAATTAGGTAGTAAAGTATTAATTAATTTGTTGTGGTTACGACACGCATACAACAACAAGCTTGAGATAGCAACTTGTGGGTTCAACCGAGCAATGCTCTAACAATACTGATACTTAGAAATTAAGTTATAATAAAAATCGTTCAAACTTATCCGATTATCTTTGAATGACTTATAAATGGAAGCAATGACTGACTTGTTGGCCAAGAGAGGAGATTCTACTGGGTCTCAACGGTGGAGTAAGTCACCACGCTTTATTCTAAATGTGTAAGAGTTATAGATCGAGTCTGTCTGTTTATCATTTCAGATAATTATATTATTTTTTTCTCCATTCTTTTTTGCATTTCTCCTTCAGAGTAGGCCTAGCACCCCTCATTTCTATTTTCTCTATTTTTTCAATATATTCTCCTCGTGAGCTTGCTTAAATGAAGGACATACCAAATAGTAAACATCTCTTTATTTTTTGTTCGGTAAAAATATCAAAAGTAGTGTTCGTGCAATATCTTTCAATTATTCAATTATTTTTATTTATTTTTTAACCGAAACTAAAAAATTATTAATAACAAAGAGAGTTTAAGAATACAAGCCCAAACAACCAATGGAAAAAAAAAATATAGAGCATAAAAACAACAAAAGCTAAGCAAATCTATAATAGGGTTGGCCAGGAACCTCCATTCTAGCCAAGTTGTTAAGTCTTTCATCAAAGCATAATCTCTACTCCTTACCAAGGTATGCTCCTTTCTTCGCAAAGTGACCTGCTGAGAAATTAATCTCCCTGTAGACATGCCTGTATTTTAAAGATTGAAAGCTATTATAAACTCTTTGCCATCTTGTAAGAAGGAACCAAGGAATTTTCTGCTGCTCAAGAGAATTTATACAAGTTTTTGAGTTTGATTGGATAATAATCTAAAGTTTTTGATTCTCAAAGGCCCATTCCAAAGCTTTGATGCTAGAAATAAATTATGCAATAAAATTGGTAGCAACACCTAAACTTCCATATTCTACATACACTAACTCACCATTATGACTTCTGACAGTAAACCCATAACCAGGTGTACCAGGGTTGCCTCTAGAGGATCCATCACAACATAGAAGTACTTCATCCACACCAGGCAAAGTAAAATATATCTCTGTAATTCTAATTCTTCTCATCTCTCTATGATGAATTAAGAAGTACTGCATAATATCACTTTCAACAGTAAAACCCCACATTTTCCATTTCATTATATATTCACAATCATGGGCCATCTTCCTAATCTTTTTTTAAATCTTGACACAATCAGATTTCTCCTCTTCATAGTAAACATCATTTCTCATAAACCATAATTCTACCATGAGAGTAAAGGAACAAACAATCCATATTGAATTTTTGCAAGTTTTAAGAGTATCTTCAAAAGAGAGAGGGTTTTTATAATGAAAAATACCTCCTAGCCAACTCCAAAGTTTCTGACTGAAACTGCAATTCCATAGAATATGCTTCATGGAGTCTTCATTATTATGGAAGAGAAAGCATCTTGAAGCAAATTGAAATCCTCTTTTTCTAAAGTTTTCCTCAGTGGGGAAAACCTCTCTGGTTATCTTCCATATATTAGCAGCAGTAAAAGGTGGAACAACATCAACCCAAATTTTCTTGTACCAGTATAGTTTAGGTTTAGGAGAACTTATTTTCTTTATTGCATCTGAAACAGTAAAGCATTCAGAATGACCATTATACCAAATTAAAGTATCTTCTCCTTCTTTAAGAATATGTAATTGGTGATAATTGAAAAAGTGGAGGAAATCAGTAGGAACGCACCATTGGCCATTGCAAATCAGAGTACTGACTTTTAAAAGTGGGTGTAAAGCTATGAAAGGATGATCAGGGAATAACTTGATGATTGGCTCTTCATAAATCCAGCTATCATTCCACGAGGAAATTTTCTCACCAGTACCAACAATCCATCTGGTATTTTCATCAAAATATTTAATAACCCATCTAATTACAGGCCATACAGAAGATTTCTTATAGTAAGTGATCCAATAGCCATTCTTGTCAGTATATTTATGAAGGAAGAATTTAGCCCACTCTTCATTTGAATTCATCATTTTCCATAAAAATTTCATAAGTAGAGCTTTGTTCAGGTCCTCAAGATTTCTGATACCAAGTCCCCCCTCTTTCTTTGGAGTACAAACATTCTCCCATTTTAGAGTAACACATTTTTGATCTTCTGCATTTCCAGACCAAAGATAGTTTCTAATAATTCTTTCACAAGCATCAATAATCTTCCTTGGCCACTTATAAATGGACATATTGTAGATAGGAATGATGCATAATACATGGTTTACCGAAGTCAGTCTTGCCTGAAAATTTAATAGTTTTCCACTCCAAGCAGCAAGTATGGTGTGCATATAATCAACAATGTGCTATAAATGATAAGATTTAATCCTCCCTTGAACCAATATCACTCCTAAATATCTATCAGGTAAAGTAGATAGGTCCATTTGAAAGAATTCAACAATTTGTCTCTTTCTTGATTCAGAAGTATCATTGATAAAAATTTTACTCTTTGCAGTTTTAATAACTTGACTAGTAGAAGCTTGGTATTCAACTAATAAAGATCTCATAGTTTTAATATTTTTCACACCACCATTACAGAAAAGAAGAATGTCATCTGTAAATAATAAATGGGAAGGATGCATACCATTTTTCACAACCATAGGCTGGATTTTCTTTTCAAGAATCATATGGTGAATATTTCTGCTATGAATATCTTCAACAATGATAAAAGGGATGGGAGAAAGTGGATCACCTTGTTTAAGTCCCCTACCAACACCAAAGATCCAATAGGCCCTCCATTTAACATAATTGAAATTTTGGAAGATTTGAGCAAAACCAAAACCAAAATCCAGTTACAGAACTTAACAGAAAATCCAAATTTCTTCATAGCTCTATACAAGAATTCTCATCTCATGGTATCATATGCTTGTGAGATATCCAGTTCAAGTTAACTCCTCTTCTTTTAGTGACCATTTCATTAACAAGCTCAGATGCTAGAAGAATCTGTTCATGAATGTTTTTGTTTTTGACAAAGGCGCATTGTTGTGGGGATATGACTTTATAAAGGATGTTGGTGAGTCTCATGGTAATAATCTTAAAGAAGAAATTACTAAGGCCTATGGGTCTAAAGTTTTTGGCACACTTAGCTCCTTTAATTTTTGGTATTAAAACAAGGAAGTTAGAATTCATACCACTGGGAATTATTTTGTTCTTCCAACAGTAAAGAATAGCTTCCACCAAATTATTTTTTATTGTATCCCAAGCTGCTCTATAAAAAGTTCCAGTGAATCCATCTGGACCTGGAGCCCCATCTTGATTAAGATCAAAAGCAACACTTTTAATTTTATTTTCATATGGAAGGCCATCAATAAGAGAATTTATCTTCATCAGTAATAATTTGAGGAACATCATCAAAAATTGAATCTCTAATTTGCATAGGCTGGTACTCAAACTTCTTATTGAAATTTTCAATTAGAATGTCAGCAATCCCCTTCTGATCAGGGTTGATATTACCAGAACAATCTTTTAATTCTGCAATAGAATTTTGACTATGCCTCAATTTTATGCTTTATGAAAGAATTTAGAATTAATATCACCTTGTTTAATCCAATTAATTCTAGCTTTATCCCTCAGGAATGCATGGTAGTTATTAGCAGCAATGTCATATTCTCCTCTTGCTGTTACTAAATTGTTCAATTGAGTAATGTCAGTTGGATCATTCTCTAATTTTAAGGTCTTTTCTAAAACTTTTTCTTCATCTTTTGCCAAATTAACCTTGACATCACCAAAAATTTCCCAATTCCAAACTCTTAAAATCTTTTTGGGTCTTTTCAGCTTGTTCATGAAAATATAAATAGGATTACCTGAAATTTCTTCACTCCAAGAATCAAGTGGTAATTGAATTTATATCCCTAGTTTTTATGGGCTTTATAAATATCCCAATCATCAATATTTATATCCCTCAATCTTTAACAAGAATCTAATTTTATTAATAATCCAACAAATACCATTTATTCATTACTAAAGTTTATTCAACTTTCATTATTTTTTATTTTCAGATATGAAACTTTCTCTCTTCTCCTCGTCACCACCTCCGCCATCACCGTCTTCCACACCTCTTTTCCGCTGGACTGAATAATGATGATGGTGGTGGAAGAAATCAAATCACAATGACAACCACCACCACCACCATCATTTTAGAGTCACAGAAAAGATTTTAGGGAGGAGAGATTTAAGAGGATAGGGAGAGATCTTCAATTGAAAACCAAACCAAACCAAACCATCATCTTCATCGTCACCACCTTCGCTGCTGACAACTGGTTATTAATTTTCTTCAATTGATTTTTGGTGAGACTCGCGATATATTTCAGTGATTAGTAGTTGTTTTTAATTTTCTTCAATTGATTTTTGGTTTGAATAAAAAATATGTTTTTAATGGATAGCAGATATAATAAACAGATTCAAAAAAAGTTCATGTTTTCTTTATTACTACTTGATGTTACTGATTTTGGATCACAAATTTCATAGGTAGGAATAGATCTAGTGGCCGATTTGATGTCTCATAATCTGCAAACAAATAAGAAAGCATCTTTAAAGGTAATTTGTATTTTATATGGTTCATAGTATTTTCATGATGTTTGTAAAGGTTATGCTGGTTTGTTTGTTCATTGTTATGGTTATTCGGTTGAATTGTGAAGTGATTGTCCATGTTCATTGTGAAAAAAGATCTATGGACTTCGGTTTTTATGGGATCAACTATGGTTGTTGATCCATTTATGGGATCAACTTTTGTTGTTGACCCAATTTTTTACGGGATCAACTACCGTTGTTGACCCATTTTTTCATGGGATCAATTACTGTTGTTGATCCATTAATTCCTATAGTTGACCGCATTTCCTTGGATTAGTATAATTATGCTTGGATTTTATAGATGTAAATTCTTCAAATGTTGAATTTGTGGTGCAATGGTGGCATGACTGACTCCATGCTAGATGATGCATGTTCGACTAATGCCAAGTTCACTCCATTTACATGGGTCAACTACTGTTGTTGATCCCTTAAATTGGATCAACTTCTACTGTTGTAACTATTTTTATTTGGATCAACTACTGTTGTTGATACAAAAACATCAGAACTAGTGTCGGTGGAGGTGGTGGCGGCGGCAGTGGTGACAACGGTGGATTGGTAGAAACGTCGGTGGTGGCGGCGGTGGTAGACTAGTGGTGATGGCGGCGGATAACTAGTAGTAGTGGTGGCGGCGGCGGAGGACTAGTGATGGTGGTGGCGGCGGACTAGTGGTGGTGGCGGACTAGTAGTGGTATAATGGTGGTGGAGACAGAGTGGTGATGGCGGTTGGTAGGTGGTGGTCGTTGAACGGTGGTGGTGGTGATGCTAGTGGTGGTGGAATGGTGGTGGTGGTGCGGGTGAAATGATAGAGGAAGAAATTTGTTCCATTTTGAAATAAAAAAACATATTATATGGGTGAGGGTATTAAGGTAATATAATTTTAAATATATAAGGTTATTAAAAAGTAGGGATATATTTATTGTTGTATAAGGATATATTTGTAGGGTGTTAAAACTAGGGACATATAATTAATATACCCGAGAATCAATAACCACTTGCATAAAGGAAGGATGAGAAAGCCACATCTTTTGGAATCTAAAAGGAGTATTAAGGGCTCTAGGAATCACAGTATCAGATCCAACAAGAGGTCCATGATTATAAATCCTCCTAGCTCATACTTTATAATGCCAGCCATTAAAGGTTTCAAGCCATTTCAAATTAAAAAGAGCTATATCTAAATTGCAGAGAATTCTCTTTGTGCCCACTCTGCCATTACACCAGGAAAACTCCGGGCCAGACTTAGGAGCTTGAATAAGATCACAAAAATCAACGCAATAATGAAAATCTATCATTACAGAAGGAAGAGGACTTCTACCACCTTTTTTTTCATCAACAGATAGAACAGTGTCAAAATCACCTAGTATTAACCAGGGTTTGTTTAATAAAGTAATGTCATATAACTCTTGCCATAGCTCCCTTCTATTGACGGTATAAGAATCTGCATGAACTCCAATAATCAATACTCCACCAATTTCAACAGTAATACATTGGTTTAATAGAACTGTTCCCAAAGAGCCAAATGTTACATTTACTATCATCATGAGAATTATGAATAATTTTATGACTCATACCAGGAAGTTTAATAATATTTTTTTAAACTTTGAAATTGGTATCTGGCCTAAAGATTTAAGTTTATCTTTGGCCTTTTGTCTTTTAAGGCATTTGACAGTAAATAATTTTCATTGAAGAGGTGGTGAATGAGGGGGAGGGGAACTCCCTTTGTCAACCACATGCTTTAATATTTCCTTACTGCCCTTTCTAGTAGTCACTGTTTTAGCTGGCTTTAAAGGAGTTTTTTTCTTCATATACCACTAACTTTACTAGTTTCAGCAGGAGCATGAATAATCTGTATACTGGATACTACAAGATTGACCACATTATCAGTTTGAGAGACGGTACCAAATTTCAACAAGGCTGTAGTGTTAATCTCTTTAATTTCATCATCCTCAGAAGTATCAAAATCATTAGCATTATCTTGTAATATATCAAATTTATTGGAGATAAGAGTAATACAAGATTTAGACTTAAGAATTGTTGCTTCAGCTGGTGTTTGTACTTTAGTTGATGAAGAACTTCCAAAAGGAACTGAATTAATAATTGTTACTTCAGCTGGTGTTTGTACTTTAGTTGATAAAGAACTTCCAGTAGGAACTGAATTAGTTGGTACCGAGGCTTGATGTTTTTCAGCAGTTGATTGTGGAGCTGAAGCTACTGGATTTGAAGCTACAGAATGTTGTTTAGGAGGTGCACTATCATTGTGAACTTGTTGTGGTTTTAATTTACTTTGATCAATATGACCCTCTTCCAATGATGGTTTGGTTAATCGACATTCAGTGGGAAGATGTCCTACAATCTTACAATTGGAACAAAATTTGGGTAAATTAGATAATGTCACCCCTTGAGAGAAAGCTCAAAATCTTGTGATAATCCAAAGTTTATTTGGAATGCTCTTTGCAAGATCAATTTCAATGAGAACTTTAGCATAATATCCAGTATTGTAGAGTAGATGTATCAACTTTGATTGGGTTACCAATAGTGAACAAGGTTTTTTCATTCCAATATTCAAGACTTAATCCAGGGAACTGAACCCATACCATAGATTTTGATGTTCGTTGGTTTTCTGATCTAAAATTAGGAATCTGATTCCTGACGCTCAGAACTTGATCCATAACTTCCCATGTACCTAATTTGATGTACTTTTTGTCTTCTTCATTAGATAATTTGATGGCGAAGAATCCTCTACCCAGTGGTATTAACTGACATTGACCTGTTAAGCTCCATTATTTTTTTGAAATAGTTGTAGCATCTGAGAATTTAATTCGAAGAAGATCAACTCTTCCAATCGATGAAAAACGCCATGAATCATATCTATCATAATCATGATCATCAATCAAATTAATAGCAGGATGAATATCAGAAGTTTTTGAGAGATCGACGATCGAAGAATCCATTGCAGATCTAACAGTATTTTCTTCGAAGTTCATCTTTACTTCACGAAATCAAGGAAAAAGAAGAAATAACACTAAGTAGTAACTGAACTAAGAATTAAAACACCAATCATTGAGGATTATACTTATAAAAACACCTGAGTTTAATGGAGTTTCTCCCCAGAAACGATGAGTGAAAAGAATTGAGTTGATCACCGATTCGCAGAGCTCAACTCAGTCGCTGATTCAAAACTCCTTCCAATTATTCAAGGGGTATCAAGTAGAGATGATATAAATACTCTCTATTTATATGTGCCTTGCACAAATGACTGTGAAGCGTTAAAATATAAACTCAAGAAAAACGTATTTTTTTTATAGTTCCATAATTAACCTTTCCTTTATCTTTGTTATATTATTCTGGTCTTCTTACATCACCCAACCAAGAGAGAACCATTTTTGATTTTTTTTTATCTTCATCATCGACCTTGAGGGTATTTTTTTTTTTGAAAAGAAATTTTTATATTAGAAAAAAAGAAAACCATCCAAGATCAACCAGTTTGCCAATGTAGGCTAGATTACATATGAATTATCGTTTCCCAGTTATGCAGTATTTGCACACTGTCAACGAATTTAAAAGTGTCTTTCTGACAACTCCATAAGATTAGATTCTGCTTTATGTGCATAATTAGCTTATAAACCGACTTGTGCCCCTCCCCCCCCCCAAAAAAAAAATATCTCTACTATTCCTTTCTTCCTAGATGGTCCAAAACAAAGCATAATGGATAATATTCCATATATCCTTGCACCTCCCCGAAAAAATGTTGTTATCCCAAGCTTGAAACAACCCTAAGATTGTACCCGGAAGTGGCCAAGATATACGGAAAGCCTTAATGAAGTAATCCCATATTTGAAAAGTAGTATGACAGTGCAAGAATAGGTGTTCAGCCGATTCATCCATCGCACCACACATCACACAAACCGTACTCAGAATCTCCACTCCTCTGTGACTCAACATATCTCTTGTTAGTAATGAAAAATTAAAAGCAGCCCACATCAGAAAACTTACCTTAGGAGGGATTGAATTCTTCCACAAAAATTTATAGAAGTTGCACTCTTCCATATTTCCAGCCAGAGCTTCATAGCAAGTTTTTGTTGAGAAGTTATCCACAATATTCACCCGATCCTCCGTATCATTCAAAACAGGGACAACTCCCAAATATTGCGTCAACAGATCCCATTCAAGCTTTTCATTTGCATTTAGTGAATGTTTAAACGTACATGTCCATCGTCCCTCATGTATCATGTCATCCATTGTTGCTTTCTTGTTGACACACGCTTTGAAGATAACCGGAAAATGATCTTTGATGCAGCCCTCAACCAACCATTTATCATACCAGAATTTTATCCCTTTGCCATTACCCAGCTTAAAAGTCAATAAATTTTGAACTTCTGGCACCAATCTTGAAATATTCTTCCATACAGTCATTGCTTGAGTTTGATCAACATCAATTGGCAGAAGCACATCTTCAGTAACCTCCATTTTCTGTTGCATAATCCTTCTCCACAAAGCCTTCTTTTGATTAGAGTATCTCCAAACCCATTTTATTAGCAAAGCCTTGTTAGTCTGCCTAAGACTCCTTTCACCTAATCCTCCCGATTTCTTTGTGTTACAGATTTTTGGCCATCTCACCCAAACCATCTTCCTCCTATCTTGAGTAGATCCCCATAGAAAATTTCTCATAAGCGCAATCATCTTCTTTTCAATAGTTACAGGAATGTTGAATAAAGATAAGAAATATACCTTGAGGGTATTGATTCTCATAGTACCGCCATCGTCGTATCAACATGACTAGATCAAAAACAAACAAGTTAAGAAGTTACTCTTCGACTTAATTAAGACAAAAAGCTACAAGTTAGTTTGGAATACAATTTTTTATAATGAGTTTTAAAAGCAAAAAATATTAGCTTTTTACTAAGCATATCATTTTCCTTCTAATTTTTGGGAATGACTTCTGGAGAAGTATAAGCACTTATGTTTCTCCAAAAGCAAAAATAAATCTCATAAGTTAGAAGGGAAAACTATTTTACTTCACAAAATGTTTTTTTTTCCCTTTTAGGAGTCATTTTGGAATTATATAACCAAACTAATTTCTGATTTTTCGACTTTTAGAAGTTAAAAAGTAATTTCTGAATATGTATCCACACAGGATATGGTAGGTAGGGTGTTTTCATACACCTTAAGAAATTGGTTTTCGATTTCGAGAAATAAACTGTTTTCTGTCTTTTTTTTTTTTTTTTTTTTTTTTTTTTTTTGTCGAGGCACTAAAATCCAACCATTCTCCAATGACACTATGCCGTCTGCAATATTTTGGAGCTTCATCGTCATCAGCCAAAGCTATAAATTAAAAATTCGAAAAATGGGTCATTTGTCCAAAAAAAATTAAAACACGGTTCAAATGGACGAGTAAAAAAATTTATGGATGAAATGGACAAATTTTTTTTTGCAAGGATGAAACTGGTTTCATCCAGGCTTAAACTTAAAAAATAGCAAGGATAAAACTGGATGCATCCTGTGTAAAATGAAAATAAGAAAAAATATTTGAAAATGGGCAGGATGAAACTGGTTACATCCTGCCTATTTTTAAATTTTTGTCCATTTAAACAGTATCTAAATCTAACTGTCCATTTCACCCAGAAAATTTTGAATTTGGTCTTTTTAACCAAGTTTGTGTTAAAAATTCCTACTCACATGACTAATTTCATAAAAATTAAAATTGTTTAGTATGAAAATACTAGAGCTGTCAACGGGGCAAGCTAGGGTCAACCCGGACCTAGCTTGTCAACCCGTTGACAAGCTAGGGTCAACCCTAGCCCTAGTCCTATTCATCTACAAGCCCAAAATCCCAACCCTAGCTTGCCCGCGTTGGCTTGGCTTGGCGGTCACACGGGTTGGCTTGTTAGTTATCATAACAACCAAAAAAAATGTTGAAAGTTAAAAAAAAAAAAAAAAATGTTTAAAATTACGCTGTTAGGGAGGATTGAACCTAGCTTTCCACTAGTGTTCACTTAGCATAACAACCACTAGACTACAAATGAACACGCTCTATTAGCTAAAATCTTTAAAATAGATAATCTTAATGAAGATGACGGGTTGGCTTGTGGCTTATGGGTTGACCATAGCTTGGCTTGTTTTCTACTAGGGCTAGATATGCTAACCCTAGCCCGGCTTGTTTAGCCAACGGGACAAGCCGAGCCGGGTTAAAACAAGCCAAGCTAGGTCCAACCCGCAAGCCGGGTTGAAAATTGACAGCTCTAGAAAATACTATCAATTTTCGTATCTGACTAATGCGATTGTTTCTGGTATTGAGTGAGTCCTAGTTGATTCCGATTCGAGTCAAAACAATTTAGACACGAGTTAGGATTAAAGGGGGACTGGGGGACACACTACCACATTATCATTTCTCATTTGGTCCAAAGCCTCGCCTCCGTCTCTAGGAGCTTCTCTTCATCTCCATTAGGGTTTCAGACTGTGTAAAATCATGGTCGAAGTAGTGAGTAGAGAAGTATATGATGTAATGGGTAGTTGAGCTAAAGATCTTGATAAACCAATTTTAGATTACATAATCAATGTCTTAGCTGATGAAGATTTTGTTTCGGTCTCGAAGGTGAAGGTGCTTTTGATGCTATTGGCGAATTACTTGTTGATTCTGGTTGTATTGAAGATGATTCTGAAGGTCGTGAGGTACGTATATCCCCAATCACAAACACTGTATTTAGGGTTTTACCTTATTCTTAATCTGTGTTCTATCTCAGTGAAATTTAGTGTTTAGGAAGCTGAAAATTACAGCGAGTGTTGATTACAGATTCATGTTTACTCGTTTAACCTATGTTATTTCAAGCATGAATTAGTGTTGTATAGGATTGTTTTAGAGATAACGCTATTTGTACCTTGTTTCCCCCATCATTGGGCAAGACAGGGATCGGGTTCTACAGTTAGGACTCAGTTTGAGTTGCTACATCGCATTTTAGGATCTCATCTCTCTCTGTTTGCCTGTTTTTGGTTGAAGGGAGCTGGTGCAAATGGAATTTCAGTTTCAGGAACTACTGCCTAGGAAAAGCTGAATTTCTAGCTGTGAACACTCCTTACGGATAGTTTCATCTGTTCCTATTCTTAGGTAATTCATCCACGGCTAGGCTCCCAACCGCAGGTGGATCTGAAATTCGATGATGAAAATGCGTATAAACATATGCTCGTTTTAAATACGAGTATCAGCTTATACTGTATTACCTTATTCTTTATCACTATTCTTCGTGTTCTATCCTAGTGACAACTATAGTGGGTGTTCATTACAGATTCACGTTTTCCTTGTATTGTTTCACAAGCCTAAATTAGTACTTTATACGATTGTTTAAAAGTTATGATGATACTAGTTGTACCCTGTCTGCGTCATCAATTTGGCAGCTGTAAGCACTGGATCTTATTATCTCATGTATTTCTTCAGTAGTTGGATTAGTTTTGGGCATAAAGCTTTTTCGATGCTTGTTTTGAGATTTTGTATTCTAAGGCCTCAACCCGATAATTTTCTTTCTTATGGTTGCTTGTGCGTTGATTTCTCCAGGCAATTGAACGATTGGGCACCGTGGAAGAAGTCATAAATGACCCTGAGTATGCACTAGTTCCTTCGAGCACTACTAAAAATCTAGAACTTATAAACAATAAGATTTTGGATATTGTCAATCACTTGTTTGTTTCTCATGGCTTTCTGTATCTACTTGATTCCACTTGGTAACTTCCTTATACATATTGTTATGCAGCTACAAGTTTGAGTTCCCAACATCGGATGACAGACCAGGGCTCCTATTATAAGTTTCAGGCATGTTGTACAGTTTCGCTGATAAAGTTGTAGTGTAAGTTATCTCTGTGTTGTTGTCCCGTCTCGTTATTTGTTCTGTATGTTTGGGATTATGAAAAAACCCTGAAGTGTAGTAACTAGAACACATTGTAATGTTCAGTGATGAGTTTCCGGTGGATTGTATATAGACTGTCTGTTTTTTTGCTCGATTAATCATCTCTTTTTAATTTATTCATTATAAAATTATAATCTCCAAATACCAATGAAAACATATATAGACTATGTCTGAGTTGTCTTTGTAATTGTGGTGCTACCGTTCCAGCTTAAACTATCTTGCTGAAATCTGTTAAAATTCACTGGCCAATCTCTGACCAGATTTAGAAATTAGTCTATTTTTTTCTTCTTTTATTTATCATCTATTCTTTTCGTCGAGCACTCACACAAATTTGTTGCCATCTTAAGTTCTTAATATGTTTCACCTTTTATCACAGTGATGCATCATTTGGCTATCCTGGTGGACCTTTACGTTTAAGAATTTGAATTTCCGTATTGATCGACAGTCGGATTGCAAGTAAGGATCAACCTATTATCTTTACCTCTTCTTTATTATGGGGAAAAATTGTAACATACTGCTGATAATTTTAATTCTTCCTTTGTTGCAATTTTCTGAATACTGAAATTGCTTTGCAGTGGTGGGCCCAATGGAATAGGAAAATCAACAATTCTCAAATTGATTTCAGGGGAGCTACAACCGAGCTCTGGAACTGTTTTCTGATCAGCAAAGGTATACCCATATAGCCATATGTGATATTTCATGTTTCGTGCATGCCAACGAGAAAGAATGGAGAAGAATAAAAATTCTTGGATGCTTTAGATGTTGTTTCTGCTTTTACAAACCTCTAAACTTGCTTGAATTATCCGAGTTTATTAACTTGATTAGCTGTGTTGTCATGTGCTTAAAAAGGCTTAGCTCTTTGTTTACTATATGAGTTAGTTAATGATTTTCTTGCTATACCTGTTACCCTTACTTATCTGAATGCATAACTTCTGATCCAAGTGATGCATGTTGATCCGTTGAATGTTCCTTTATTGGTAATTTATGTATACTCTGATCTGATGAGTGATTTGCATTCTTCAGATTCGTATTGCTGTCTTTGGTCAGCAACTTGTTGACGGGCTTGATTTAACTTCAAATCCCCTTCTGTACATGATGCGCTATCCTGTGAGTTTTTGATCTGTTGTTTTGCTTTATACTGACGAATTCTTTCATGTTCTACCAGATATATTTAACCGTACACAGATACACACACATATCGGAATCACTGACTTCTGTGTTTTTCTATTTCCAGGGAGTCCCAGAACAGAAACTTCGATCTCACTTGGGTTCTTTGGGTGTTACGGGAAATCTTGCACTTCAACCTATGTACAGTTTGTCAGGTATGTCTCTTTCAAGCCTCATCTTTGTTAACAAATTGTGTGGATCATGTCTGGTGAATGCAGATGGGTAAGTTTAAAGAGCATGTTTGGACCTAGTGCTCAAGTAGTTGGAAACTTTTAGAAAGAATTGTAAAAACATGATATGCACTGTAGCAATAAAAATAAAGCCGGTCTGCTTCTATCTTGTAGATGAGAGCAGCTTGTGTATGTAAACTTCAATTTTTCATTGTCAAAACTCAAATGCTTGAAACAAAATTGCTTTGTAAGCATATAAATTGCAACAACCCAGTATTTTTCAATGACTGTTGACTGGAATGCTGAACGTGGATTTTAGTGAAAAAACATTATTTAGTGGTATGTGTCATTATGCTTATAATCTCACAAACTATTTCAACCCAAAAGAATGAAAATTTGAACATGTTTTGTCTAGCAGAGAACAACAAAAATGGGAGCATTTCAGCTGGAGGAGAATGCAGCAAACTTTTGCTAATTTAACAGGAAAGTCTGTCCTGTTTGGAGTTTGAGGTGCATGGTTGGCTCATTGGCACCACAAAGCAAGATTATTTAGTCTCTGTTTTGTGTTTTCTGTTTTCCTGCGTTACTATTTTCGTGCGTTACATGTGCTTGCGGCATGTTTGTATAGGTTTCGGAACAGAATGGCAGGCACATCTTGGGTGTGTCTTTGCTAGTTTGACTCCAATATGATGGTCGAAATTGAACCTCCACGGTGGCTGCAGCACGACTCAAAAAGATATCTAAACCTTTGAAATGTCTGGTCTGGTAATGCAGTCAGTCTTAGAATAAGGATCATCAATTAGATCACATACTAGAAAAAAATAATCAGCGATCATAATTAAACCCTAAAGTTTATGGCACATCTCTAAGACTTATATTAAGAATAGTTGTCCTCAAATTCTGTCTTCAACAGAGTCCCAAGCCTTCCCTTACCCTAAACCTTCAGCAGCCAAACAGATCTTAGTTCATGATCCTGATCCATCAATGGAAACAAAAATCTACAACAAATTCATATTCCATTCTTTCACAGCAGCAGCAACTCAAGCATAATGATATATCCTCTAGATCCACGTTCTAAACTTCTTCCATCGGATTCTTTACTGTCTTGCTTTCGTCTCACTAATTTATAACTTCTTCTTTGAGTCCTTTGCCTCCCCCTTCTATTATTATGGCACTGCCTTCTATTCCACTATCTTGCCAGCCGTGTACTACTCTGTTCTGAACCAGCAGTTGAGCTCTTTTTTTACCATGAAATGTTTATAGAAAATGTCTTCTTGTTCTTTTCAGTTTGAATATGAAAACCAAGTTATTAATAAAGGCTTGTTCATGTTGTTATTTGCCTTTATTTTCTATTTTTTCAGATCTACTGATGTTGTTATAATTTGTTACATTTGAATTTGTTGTTATTTGTTGCATTTGGGTGAGTTAATCAAATAATACTGCAAAGATTAAGGTTAAGATTAAGATAAGTAATGCATTTGTTTAGCCATTACAACAGCCTAGTTTGGTTCATTGGTTGGATCGACGATGTTGGTACAATATTTTTCGTGTCGTTCTTTTCCATTTGTATCCTCTCCATCTCCTGCACATCATCAATTATTTTCCGATTCTTTTGAATCAAATTTTCTACTAATTCGCGATCAGGCGATTGTAACGCACACGGCATTGACAATGAAGGCGAAGCGATCGACCCTTTCAAGAATCCCTTCTCTCTTTCATTTGCATAACAAAGAACAGACTCCATGCATACTTCTTGTGAAGTTGATGGTGGAACTGGTTTGAAGTTTTGGAGTTTCGAGTATTCGTTGATGAGGTGATACATATAGTCGTAAACTCGTTCCATATTCAAACTCCCCATCAAGTCTTGCGCTCCTTTACCCATTTCCTCCGCCTGCTCATCAACAAACATGTCAGTTATATTAAGTATGCCAAACGGACGGAATGCAGGATGCTAAAATGGGATTTCAGTACACTTTTTCGATCGAGTTGTAGCTTATTGCGTACCTTTGATGGGTTTGCGTTTCCCCAATCAACGGAAAATTTTATGGAGCGGCATAGATTTGAGAGAGTAACAGGCCAGTAATTTTCTTTGGGCACAAGGCCACGGCTAAAGAAATCTTGGAATACCGGATTTATCATCAACGGAAGTGAGCCGCACGAAAGAATGTACTTCAAGCTTACTGACCATGCAAACCCCTCGGCGTAAATTTTGTACCTAAATTCACATACAATTAAAGTTCACATCATCGGGAAAATGAAAGAAATGCGTGCCAATTTGGCCGTAAAACGCGCATACCTATGTTTGCACTGGCTTGCTAAATCGCATGTCTTGAAACCAGCTTGTTTTTCCTTAATCCAGTCCTGGATAAAAATCTCAGCTCCCCATAACTTAGTATTGTTGCATTTCAGTAGCTCCATTCGAACCGGCGACGCAACATATGGGTTACCTTTCCAGTATGCGTGAGCAGTTTTGTTCCTCCAACTTTGAGCTCCGCTTTCTTTCTTGATGCTATTGAATTCCTTGTCCCATGGTTGTATATTTGTTTCAGGCCTGCATCACATTTAATCTTAAGTTTACCAATCCAGTAAACTTAGTGGTAAAAATTATTTTACACGTAAAATTTGGCAACCTACTGTAACAATCTTGTCAGTCAGATACAAATAATTAGTCAAGATAATTTTTGACTTACCACCCCCAAAATGACCAATCGGGGAAGGGAATATCAAACTCCCAGTCAGTGGTGCAGTACCGGAACAGCGGTGGTGGCGGCCACCTTCTCCCTGGCCTATATCTCTTACGGCTGACAGAAGATCTGTCCATACAATCGAACATAAGATCAACGTCCGGTATCATCCCGGGGTACCTACGCAGAAGCTGCAATATACCCCATATCGTAAACATGGCACGCGTCTGCGTACACGCGTAATAGAAATCGACGTAAAGTTTTCCGCCGTAAATCACTCCCCGGAAAGCAGCATGGGCTTGAGCTTCCATCAAGTTTCCTACAGATATTTTGGATTGGGCCCAGGGTTCTAAATCGCGATGAATCCAACGGTAGAATGAGGGACACGTGGATGAGTTTTGTAGTTTATGATGGTGGTGTAGGGGTGTGTTACTGGGGTTGGAGCTGAACAGACAGGTGAAGTAAGAGCACTTTATCAAATTGGCAGCTTTGGTGTACTTGGTGTTATTTTTCTCGTCCAACTGTTTTGGTGGGAATTTATGCCATGGAGTTTGTCCCAAGTTGTGGCCTACAACAGTTTTTGTTCCGGTTGCAATTTGAGAAACCGTATCATCTACCTGTTCCAAAAATTACACCAACAAAAATGAGATGGGATAGGAGTGTCAGAGCCAAGATACACCAAAAAATAGAAAAATAAATTAATCTCATGAGAATAAACTAGACACCGGAAGCCGAACGTAATTTTGAAGATCGTGAGGTAAAGAAAATTGCTTCACAACACAAAATATTCTTTTTTACTCCCAAAAATCACTCTCATAAATTTGACTTCAGAGGCTCGAAATAATTTTTGAAAATTAGAGGTAAAAAAATTTGCTCCACGAACAAACTGTTTCTCTCACTCCAAAATAAATCACTCTCATAAATTTGATTCCCAAAGGCCTTAACAGTGCAACCATAAAGATATATTTTTTTATTTTTAAAAGTCATTCTTAAATTTACACTCAAAGTGTGACAGTAAATACAAGATGTTGAAACTATGAAGTGAGTAAAATGCAACAAGAGGCGCAGAAATTACCTTAAATAGCACCAGAGAGAAGAGTGAAAAGATAAACAAGAGAGCTGTGATTTTGAAGAGAGAAGTTCTTGAACAAAACCGATTTCTTGGCTGGGTCTTGGATAAAATGCCCATTTCTTTTTATCACTCTCTTTTAGCTTCTAAGCATTACTACTTCAATTTATAGTAATAATGAATGATGATGGTATACAAAAAAAATTCTTGTCAATTCTCGTGATGTTTTTGGTTATCACGAGATTAGTTCCACAAGTAAAAATTTCAAAACGTACATCAAACATATACCAGAGAATTTGTGCTTGCTTTATTTAGGGTCCCTGAGCATGGAAATGTTGAGCCCATTTTCATTATGCCTACCGTATCATGTTTTGCATGGACAAAAAAAAGAGAGAATAAAAAACCTTCCACACTCGACCATGGATTTCAGGGACAGGACATAACCTCTTCAACATTTTCTCCAGTAATGAGGCCAGAATTGCAGAGTTTATCTAACCGAGCAAACAAAGAAAATTTCTCTTCCTATTGTATTTAATTCTTTGATTCTACTTAAACGGCGAATATCTTTTTGACTTTCTTCATTTTCCTGCGACATATGGGACAAGTACCAGCTTCTTCTGCAATCCTGCAGAAACAATTACTTGACTCAGTAGCGTTCTAAATCCTTCAGACTTCATAAATACAACCAAAAGAAATACATGGGAACACAAAAATGGATATGGCATAAGCAAAATCACCTTGTTCCGCAAGTAAAACAGGTTGCACAATGTCCACAGGGGAGGAAAAAGCAGTCTCGCGGAGCATCAAAACAAATGACACATAGTCGTTGGGAGTTTCTGTTTTCTCCGTCTTTTGATGAGTTTCCTTCTAGGGAACCAACAATTTTAGAGTCTTCAAGATCCTCGTCGTCATGAGAACAAGAACAGTAAGAGGAACCCCAACTAGAGAGATCATCATCTTTGTTTACAAGTAACGGGGTTCTTTCGTGTCCAAGGTTAGTTCTTTGGTGATAGCTGTCGTATCCAGGGTTATTTCTTTGTTGATAAGCCGTTCCATCAACAGCGGATTGGCACTTGACACACATCTTGAACACCACTAACACGAGTACGGTCATTATGCCTACAAAGTGCAAACCAACCAAGTAAGAAAGAGAAATGAGGAAATTGCAAGGGTTTGATAATATGATTCAGAGGAGATAAGGACCTGAGCCAAGAATGTAAGACAGCCATCTTTGGCCAAATGAAAGTTTGACATACCAGTCATCGCCTTGTGGATCCTGAAGGGGAATCACAGCAAGTTCTAATGCATTAATAAGTAGAGTGATTTTCGAGGACGATTACCTTCAAACTTAAAAATATACCGCAGTTGTAATTACCTGTTTCGGATTAGAAGAGGTTAGGACAGCAACATCTGTTCGCAGAAATGAGACATACGACACACAAGGACCTTTGGCCAGGGAACATTTGAAATACGCCTTGGTGGTATTATACAGTTTAGCCTTTATATTGAGGTTCAAGTGCACCTGTTTAATACAGATTTCCGTATGAGTTGAACAAGCATGGCACCATAACAATATATTTGCGCGTATAACACGAGTGAAAATGGATAAATAATCACAAGATGAATGCAATAGGAAAAACTGATAATGGATTTTCATTACCTCAACCTCCGCAGGATCTATGTTTCCTACTGCAACATAATAATCAGAAGACGAGGAAAGTTTCTGTTGGATGACACCAGTCCCTGCAGAAAAAAAAATGTCAACTCTATTAAAGCTTTTGGATGATTAAAATATCAAAAATCTAGGCTTTCAAGTTTCAACCCTTACCCTGAATGACGTTCCACGAAAATGTGATATTAGGATATGAAGGATCCTGTGTCCATTCAATAAAATTTTCTTTTCCTGCAAATTCACATATGGGGCAATTTAAGATTTCAAGTAGAGTGGTCCAACTGGCTTCAAGACTAGCACTTTTTGAAGAGCAACATTACGACTTCACAAGACATCCGGGCACAAGAAGAGAATCATCTACTAAACGTGCGATAGATAGAAAAGAAAAGGCTTCTCTGAGCACTGATACATAAGAACTTTTTACCCTACCTTCAGCAATCACAAGGAATAAAACGGAATCCTGAGAATTCACACTGTATGAAATGTTTATCTCAGACCCTCTGTTTAGAAAAAATATCCACTCCTGCAACGGACAAAGCACATTGATTTCATCCGGTCAAACATTGATTTCATTTAGTAGAATATAACTAAACCTCAATAATAGAGCTCCTCAAAAAAACTTAAAAGAAGGCGAAGACAAAGCACAATCCTGAGTTCACAGAACAGAACAAATGCAAACTAGTTGTTTCAAGGAAACTAGGATAAATATGGGGATATAAGCTTTACCACATGTGTAAATGCTGGTAAAGACTCATTATAAGTTTCAGACCATGTCGTCTCCACATCTAGTGGAGGAGGTTTGTGAAAACTGTACAGCATAAGTCCATCTGGCGGCCCTGCTAATTCTTGAACCTTGTAATAATGGAAACAAAGAAAATCCGTTAACGCCACCCCCAAACGAACATAATTGTTTTCCAACCATGATGAGAGAAGAAAAAACCTTGATGTCACTTATGAAGAATGAGTTCATCTGTATGAGGCGGGAGCAATTAGGACCTACTCGCAAGTTAAGAGGTCCATAGAAACCCAGAATCACAGTCATGGATGCTGGTAAGAGGAAGAATATCAACTACTGTGCTTTTACGAAATCACAACAGCAATTTTTGTCACGCAACAAAATCCAAGGTAGATAGTGTAGAGAGACGAACCGAAGAACCAGAATGTGAAAAGCATCGCAAGGCATGACCAAGAATCATCATTCAATGGTTCGTTAAGATAACGAACGATTGATACACGAGAGGAGCTTGTGTGAAGTTGCTCTTGTTCTTGTTGTTCCTGCTGGTTATCTTCTTCTTCTTGTACCTGGGAAGATGCTGAACTCGATGAAGTACTAACTTCTGGAACTTCATTTATGGACCCGCTGGAAGACGCAGAAGAGACAGGTAAATGGTGATGAATTTGTTCTTCATCCATCTTAATATTTGCAAGAAATCAAGCTCTGGAAGGCATAAAAGACTAATTCACCATCCAAAGATCAACCTAACCAATGAATGGAGAATTAGATGGAGGACGTAAGCCAGAGTTGTTAGGTTTGGAAAAGCGTTAACTCTTCTCACCAAGTAGTCCACACTCCACACGCTATATTTTCTCTCTGTTTCTCGTCTGGAATGGTAGCTAGATAAATTCGTTATAGGGACAGTTGGCTTGTTGTCATGTTATAAAACCCCAGATTTAGAACGGCGGATGACAACTTTGGCGTTACAGGTTTTCTTTAGAATCACATACACTCTCTTGCCTTCGCCTAGCATTTGTTTGATTATTTTTTTTAATCCAGCCGAACTGACTCGTTCGGATCCGACTCAAAAGCATCTGGAGGAAAAACAAACGATCTTTTTTTTTTTTTTTGATAAAGAAGAAATATATTAAGAGGGAGAAAAAAACAGAGGACTCTTGCAAGAATTAAGACAGCAAAGATACATGAAAGATCGCAAATATAGCATACAAGATTACATAATTTACATGAAAATTAGATCAAAAATGAAGATTATGCTACTAAAAAACAACCAATCTCACATCTGAGATTGACGGATTCAGATCCCTTTTCGTCAACAATTATACCATACCCATAGATGTACCTCTAGCCAGTAGCCAGGAAGTAAATACGAGCAGACACACATCATTAAATGATTGAATCAGCTGGTTACGGTGCAAGTCCAGATTGATCTAATCAAGACAATGTTAACTTTTGAAAAGATCCAAACTGCCATTTGGTCAGAGAATTGTAGCTCAAGAACAGTTAACCAAGGAACTCAAATTGCCTAGTGTAATGGTCTTGCACACCCAGACTTCAGTTGGTTTCCAGTTCTTGGCTAGAAACAGTATCGTAGCACATTCAGAGAGTAAACAAAGAAATGACAAAAGGCATCATCACTCAGCATAACTAACAATTAACGACCCTTCGTTTAGAATATTTCTCATCATCACCCTGAACACCAAAGATTTCCAAACTTAAAACTCAATCCAACTCTGTCACAAGAAAGGGGTTGTTTTCCCACTGACGAAGACTAGACTTGGTAGTTTTCTCTCAATTTTTTTCAAATTTCACATACTGGGTACCAAAACTAACTCTTCTGTTTTATATCTTGAAGTTTGAATCACACTTCCAAAACTTACAAGACATTATCATGTGAAATTAGAATTTAACAAAACAAAACGTGACTGTGTTCGGCAACAATAGTTCATATATCAATAACAAGCACTCCTTAAGATTCCATCATAATCCAAAACTAAATTAACCATTTCAGACATGAACAAACTCTTTCTAAACATTCAAACACTATTTACAACTTCCATTTCACACTTTCCAGAAACAACAAAAGGTAAAAACATAGTCAGAAACTCAATATCCAATGACTGCATCATATATTACCTTTGCTTGTTATTAGGTCCTCGACTGCATATTAGTAACAAAAAGCAAGTACTACTCTTTCTCTTATTAGGCCTTGCACTGCGAATTAGTAACATACACAAAGTACTGCACTTTCTTTTTTGTTATAATGGAAAAAATAAAAGGTTCTAGCACTGCGTCAAGAGCCACCTGCAATAACAATGCATACAATCTATAGAACAACAATAAGGTATATCACATCCATCAACCCGCAACATATAGTTTGGTGTGCTGACGACCCTCAATCACAAGCAAACAAAGTGCAACTTATGTTAAAAAGATCTCACGGAAGTAAAAAAAAGAGCAAGGAAGCGGGGTGGTAATTATTAAAAGTATAACTGAATCCAACATAACATAAAAACAAGAAAAGCTCTTTTAGTTCAACGAAGTTTTGTACCCAGCTTGAGATGCTAGAAAGACATTTAAGTTCATAACACTACTACATATTTTGGGAGAAAAGTTGCCATAAAAATATAGTTTCGAAAGAAGAAAAACTGATCTCCAATTCAGATGCTTAGATTCTGTTTTTTAACAAGAAAACAGTAATACTTTGTAGAAAAACAAGGTTTGCCTTGACATGAGCTCTTGGAACTTCAGAAGAATCACCATTCCATAATAAAATATTTTTGAAGCACCTAAGAGGAATCTGCAAAATTGAATAAGTAAAATATAAAGCACAATTTCAAAAGGGAAAATGAAAAAGCGAGATCTTTTCCAAGTTAAATTCATCCATGCAATGAAAAACAAGTAAACTTAAACCCAGAGTTTGAAGTTTAATTTTGTAAGGGTTCCAATATTTTTCTACTCCTTGTGCAACTACAGCCTCATTTTATTAGAACAGCAAAAAAATCAGTTTAACTACATATATTAGAACAGCAAAAAAATCAATTTAACTACACAAATTTGTATGACAAAATAATTTCTACCAGTGAACCGGAATGAAATCCAAGTTTCACAACATAGAAGAGTTACCGATGCATGCTCATATTTGTATAACATGCAAATAAATGGAGCTTCAGAGAAAAATCCTAAGGCTAAAATATAGTTAACCAATTATACTGGACACGAAATTAGGATAAGGCCCTTATAAATGCATATTATATTACGCTCTCATTCATCATTTTACATGAACAAGTCGGTAAAATGAGACAGACAAACACATTTAAATAGTGAATAAATTGGTACTTCTAGTTTCACCATATCAATTAGTTGATACTGATTTAACATTACTAAATTCAAAAATCCCTACTAAATAATCCTTGGTCTTAAATTACTTGATGACAAAACAAGCCCTATACGTATATACTACAACAAGATCTACTGACAGTAAAAAGGTTATTTTCTCTAAATGAGTAGCTAAAAATCTGAGAATACAACAAACTAAATGCTGGTTCAGGCAGAAGATGTTAAATCACAATCAGTATATACCATTAAATTCGAGTTAATCTGTATACCTGAACCTTATCTAGTGTCCCATATAAGGTGGAACACCGCCCATGTGCCCACCCTGTTGAGACCTCCCAGCATTGGGCTGACCCATGGGGTTTTGGTAGCCTCCCTGCATGCCAGGCTGAGTTCCATAACCAGCCATAGCATTAGATCCAAGTGCACTTGGCTGACTCCCATATCCACCCTGCATTTGCACAGATGGATTAACGGGTGGCCCCATTCCAAGTAAATTCGCTGCCATCCCCAATCCAGCAGCACCACCCCCTGATGCCAGTAAAGCCGTTAGAGCCTGCCCTAACACTGGATTCAAACCTTGTGCATGACCTGGATTATAAGCTTGTGCCATCAAATGACCTCCAGCTGGTACTGCAGCAGGCATATGACTCCCTGCACCGCCAGAATACTTATGGTGGTCATTACGTGGGTAATGTGATCCTCGCCCACTGCGCCCATGGCCACCACCTTGTGGATTCGATTGATGTGGTGTGAAGTAGGACTTGTTTGGCTTAGGACCATCGACTGCCTTCTGACAATGCAAAACAGTCCCATCAAATGTCTTATGTGGTTCTTCCAAAGCCTTCTTTGCACTCTCAGTTGATCTATAAACAAAAAGTGCAAACCCTTTAGGCTTCCCAGTCTGTTTGTCCAACCCTAATGGACCCTCTTCAATCTCACCAAATCTCGAAAAGAAAGCCAATAGTTTCTGTGGGTCAACCTCTGCACCAACATTGCTAACGTAAATCTTCCTAGCTGTATATTCAGAAACCGGTGGAGCAGCAACTGCAGCAGCTGGAGCTGGTGCTGGTCCAGCAGAAGCCAACTGACAAGCAGTCATCCGATTACCAATCTTCTTCTGTGGTTCTTTCAATGCCTTCTTGGCACTACTCCTCCGCTTAAACAAAATAAACGCATACCCTTTTGATTTCCCAGATACCTTATCACATACAGCCTTGCAATCTTCAATCTCGCCGTACTTTTTAAACACACTAATTAAGGTTTCAGCAGTTGTATCCCAACCAAGTCCATGAACAAATATCTTACGATGAACAGGATCAACATCAGCAAGTTTACGAACGGATTCAAGAACATCAGGATGTTTCTCAGCTGCTTCTTTTAATAGATCTGAGAGTTGTGTTTTCGTAAAGGGCTCAATAAGATTCTCAAACACTTCTTCTTCATCATCAACAACATTATCCTCTTCGTTTTCTCCGTTTCCATCGCCGTTTGATGATGTTCCAACACCCGATTGAACTGTATTCGAGTTATTCTCATCTTTTAGGGTTTCCTCTTCCTCATCACCTCCTTCTTCTTCTTCATCTTCTTCTACCTCCTCCTCTTCTTCGTCTACCTCTTCATCTACCTCTTCTTCTTCTTCAGCTACCTCTTCTTCAACTTCTTCTTCAGGATTGTATTCAATTTGTTCTTCTTCTTCCTCCTCCTCTTGCTGTTGTGGTGGTGGTTCTTCTTTTTTGGCTTCTTTAGAAGGTTTTGGTGCAGAGGTTGAAGGGAGCTTTCTCTTCTTAGCCATGGCAGTAATTTGAATGGAGAGTGAAGATTGGATGAGAGTCAGAAAATTTTAGTTTAGGGTTTAGACCGAAAAAGGGGAAAGAAATAGTTTGAGATAATAAGATGAGGAAAGCTTTGTACGATTTTTTTTGGACCAAAATATCCTTAAGAGCTCTTAGCGAGGTCAGCTATTCAGGGCCCAAAAAGCAACCACTACCGTTAATTAGTTATACCTGGACCACCGGGGCCGACACGAGCTGCCAAATATATACATTCTTCTTTTTTTTCAATTAATATTACAGGAGGTCCCAGGTTCAAGCCCCCAATGACATAATATTACAGGAATTAACATGGAATATAGTGTTAGTTTGCCCCCCTTGTGACACAATCTCAACCCCATCCGCTTCGGCTCTCTTGGCTAGGTTACCCATGAGGCTCACTGGTAGGTTAGCACATCAACCTATTCAATAAATGTGGTAGTATGTTGTTGGAGCTTAGCTTGTTAGGCTTCAAACTAGTTAATGTAATACTTTTTATTCAATTAATTGGGTTATTATAATTTTTACTAGTATGTTACCCGTGCTATACACCGGGGCTGATGGGTATTGTCGATTGGTGTGGCGGGATGCCCGTTGCCCGAATGTTGATCTTAATCACTATTCATGTTGAAAAATCAACCGAAATCACAGAAGTTACCTTAACAATAACAAAATCTTGAAATCTAAAACATTTCAAAATAACAGCATATATAAATTAAATAAAATCTCACGAATCAAAACCTTGTATGTTACCCTCCGCCTTTGGTTATCTCGCAATACCTTTTACGGCTTGTCCCGCTTCAGTATATTTCCCAACTCGGACTTATTTTTTTTTATCCTTTGTTGTCGTTATATTGGTTTAATATTATCAATATTATAAAGCAGAGTTTAGCTAACTTTGCCTATCTGAGTGGCGGTCAAGATTTATCCTTGGTAAAGATAAATCAAAGGATGTGGTTCTCCGTGCCACACCCTACAAGTCGCACACATGGTGTTCATTCCAATATTATGAATTAAAAATGAATACTCAAGTCAAGATATGAAATTTCAAAAATTATAACGGGGAGGTTCGAACTCATGACCTATTGTGTCATAAGAGTGGCCTCTAGCCATTGTCCCACCTTAGTTGGAATTGATAGAAAAGATAAATCAACAGTGGTTGTTTATGCAACTTAAATATTAATTAGTATAAGTATTTTATTAATTAGTATAAGTGATTTATCTAGAGAGAAGATAAATCTATGTTTATGGTTTGTTCAACTTAAATATTAATTAGTATAAGTGTTTTATTAATTGATGTCTCATTAATTTCTCATGATAAATAATTTATTAATTTTACATCATAAATATCCCTTAATTAATATTAATACATATCTGCATCAATAAATAATAATTTTGACAAAAATTATTTCAATAGATATTAGTGGTGGTGGAGGTAGTAGAGGAAGAAGTAAGTGGTGGAAGCGGTGGAAGGTGTTACTAAGTGGTGGAGGCGGTAACATCAGTTTTGGTGGAAGAAATAGTGGCGCTGGATGGTTTTAATGGCGGTGGTATTGGTTTTTTCTTTTTGAATCAAAAATAATAAAATTTTTTACATGACGGGTAACATTGTATTGTGAAAAGTATAGTTGGTTGTTTTTGACACGATCAAAAAAGGCGGATAACAAATACTTTTGGGATGATACCAAATCATATAAGACAAAATGGTTGTTTTTGGTACCACTGCTATCTTTGGTAACCGTTCGTACTCATGATTTTCAGTATTAACAAAAAACATATAGTTGGATAAATTAATTGACGACCTAAGTTTGTTAAATCTAAACTTTATACATGACGTGTGGGATTAAAAGTTATAAGTGTGCCCAATATTCTACGAGGGATGGAAAATGGTGGTGGTGGAGAAAGAAGTGATATCCGTGGTTTGTGGTAATCGCGGTTTTGATGAGTAGTAATTGACTATGTTAATTATGTGCTGCTATAAAAGGATAACACTATAAATTAGAAATGTGGTTGATCGTCTTAATGCTAATATAAACTCGGTTAAAATACATGAAAATTAAGAAGAAGAAAAAAACATTTGGATGTCACGTTATATAATAAATAACACTAAAAACTACATATTTAGTATCAAGGTTTCTCCGTCCAATAGATAAATCTAAGGTTGTATTGAGATCCCGTAAGAATAGGGCGAGTTGGTCTTGGATTTCTGAATGATAATGAATATAATGAAACACTCCCTCTCGGTTTCACCAATGAAAACCGAAACCTTCTAAAAAAAGTAATCAATCGAACAACACTTAGATGGAACGCATCACCACCAGTGTAAACTTCTCTGAATTGCTATATATCCAGTGAAATTTCTACATATTAATCTGGTGATTTCGTCCTACCGTAGTTTTTAACGAGGCATGCAATTAAATTTCTAATAGTGATTTTAAAGGTATTTAATAATTACAAAATTCTCTTATAAGTTTTGTTTATGCAAGTATTGATTTAACTTGGGTTCTTTTATATTTTTGTGTTAAGTTGATGACTTTTAATTTGAATACATGTTTGGTTAACAAACTTTGATACATATAGGGTATTTTCTTTGTAGAACTGATGTTAGTCTCTCATTTTCCCGTTAGCACTTTGTTTCGATCCCGTATTTGTAGACTTATTTGACTAATGTTGGGGTATTTGTTTAATCTCAAGGCCGATTAAACCCAATGTGTGTTGTATACATTGAAGGCGGCAGAAGTTTGTGTCGGCTCTACCTTGAAACTAATAATTTTTCTTCGGAAGGTTAGTTGAATTTATGTAGATACAAATATCAATATGACTATGCTCTTTAAAACTCCAAATTACTTGAGTAACACTAGATATGAGAACGTCATTCATGCACTACTTAGCATAGTTGGTGTGAAATCTTTTTATCCACGAATTTCTTCAATTTTATGTTATCAATATGATTGAGAAAGAATCTTACACATGTTTTGATTTACTATTATAAGTTTATTTTTTCAACTCACATGTGTATATCTCAGCCTTCCAATAGCCAAGGTTTCTTTATTTTTATAACTCTCACATTTGCAAAAAATAAATAAATAGTATTTATCTATAGTAGGGGAAATATTATGGGTTTTTACTTCACTCCTTAGAGCCTTAGTTATCAATAATTTTGGAACAAATGTATTCATAAACATCATGGATATGGATTGGCAGTTTAGGTATATGTACTGTTAGATGAAATATTCTTTTTGAAGTTTGAAATTATGGTATGATGGAACAATAAATGGGGAATTTTTTTTATTTACTGTATTTTTTATTTTATTTTCATGTTGGCACAACATTATTACTCCGTCCAGATAATAAATTGGAATAACATGCTTAAGTAAAAAAATAAAAAGATCAGGTAACCCATTTTGTTTCCCAAAACCTACTTGAATATCAAAATAATTACTCACGAATAAAATAAAGTAAGAGGAATGTGAACAGTATCGTATTAGAGACAAAACATCCCGTGCTGTTACGGCATGGGTTAAGATCTAGTCTATATTATAAGGGACAATGGTGTTTTTCTATTTGGACGGAGATCTACAGTTGGACATATAAAAGACGTCCCATATTAAGGCACATAAAGAATGGTCCGGATTGAGCTACATATTTAATATTTTCAATCTATATTTTAGGCTTATAAAGAAGGGTCCGAATTAATTCACATATTAATTTTACCTAAGATAATGAATATAGACTTTTAATGTGCATTAGTCACTCATTTATTTGGGAGTTATTCCTCCCACTTAATGTCAAACCTTTCCTATATTCTAAATTAAATGCCCTTTAACTTAGTTCTTAACTTAATCCTTTTTATAATCAAATTCCTTTGTCAGATGTTTATCATTTGCATAACTCTATTCTCAAGGTATGATTCACTATTGTTTTGGTTGATTTAGATAATTGTTGTTAGCTTTTCCATTTTATTTTTTTAAACATCAATGGATACATGAAGTTTGATTTCTCTTTGTTTTTTAATATTGTATTTTGTTATCTTAATTTTGTTTTTTCATTTGCAGTCAAAAGATACTGATCAAATATGATTGCCATATGTTCATTTTTATTCTTATGTTAGTGTTTTTTTAATACCATACAATTTAATTTCTCTTTGTTTCTATTTTTTATTTTCTATGGACAGGAAATTGTCCAATTAGACTTTGACTTTTTCATGCCAAAATCATAGGATTTACACGGAGTGAAAATAAATGACAAAGAAAACGATGGTTTCATTGTTATGCCCTTAACTTGGGTCGGTAAATAACATTTTTTTTTAACTATATTGCTACTGTTGTTGGAGAGTTCAAACTCTTAGTTGGATTAGATTCGTGTACATGTTGGTATCAAATGGATTAAAATTTCTTGATTATGTTTGTTATTATTCTAATTCTTTGTATCATGTGATCACCTTGAAATTACATCACTTCATATTTATAACCTTTTGATGGTTTAAAAAGTGAGTATTTGTGTATCTTAAATTCTTCATGCATAGTCAAATAATGGTTGTATGCAGTTGACATCAAAAAATGGTTAGCAGATCATCTTCTAATTTGGGTAGATTGTTTTTAATCAATGAAGAAAGCGGTTTAGGGAGAAATGCAGTGATGCAAAATGTCTTTTTGTGGGATGCGTCATTATACATATATGTTTGGACTAAACAAATTGCCATTCCATGTATTTCATCATTGACGCAGATGAAAAAGTTTCGGTATTCCAGAAAGGTATAAGTCTAATTTTTGCTGGAAGATGTGGTTCATATGCACATATGTGATTTCCATGACCAAATTGTCGAGTTTTCTAAAGACTATCTTGGTTTAAGGGAGCTTAGTGCATAGGAACCCATCTAGATCTTGCATCTAAAGATACCATGACTAATAATTGATCCATCACGTACCTATCTTTTATTCTAAGCATGTCATTTAGTATTTGAGCTTCTTCTATTTCATCGAAGATACCGACTATCTAGCCAAACTCTTATAAATATCTTACACTTAGCAGAAGTAAATTAAGGAATATTTTAATATTCAGTTGTAATATCATGTTCATTTTGTGCTAGTAACTATGGTTGTTTTAGGTCTCTTATGTACTATTGGTCAAGGTATAATATCAGTTCCATTTGCAACTTTTCATACCATTGATATTTAAACTAAGTCTCTTATTTACTTTTAGGTCTCAAACGCATATGCTGACAAAGAACTACTCTCCTACACATGTATCATTTATCGATTCATGCATTAAAAGGGGAGATTTCTTTTGCTTGGATCTGTCATTTTATTTAATGCGAGTCTTTCACTATTTAGTAAGACAATAAATTTGTGTTCTTAATTTGCAAGGAAAGGCATACTGGACATATGATGTATGCAATTTCATCACGCGCATCACTTCTCACCGCTAAGAAAGATTCAATTCGCTTCACATCACTAATATCCAAGGGAATAATGTAGGATTCAATGTTTTACATTTTTATCTTTTTTTATTGTATTTTTTGCTGGGTGTTTTTCAGATGTTAGTTTAAACCATAAATGTATAGTCTTTATAAGGAGGCTACATAGTATAGTGTAACGTCTCCCAAACCTAGAACATTGTAGGGAATGATGATTGTCAATTACCATATTTATGCAAATGACATGTTTAATGGCCGCCATAAATTGATTGTCCGTAAATTATATTAACCAACATATTAATTTTTTTTTACCACAGGTTCGAGTATTACTAATGTGTAACCAGGACAATTATACATTGATACAAGAACACAGTCTTTGTTTTTTGAAAACAATCAACGGTTCCAAGAATTAATGCAGATATAACACTTTTTTAGGGATACGAAAGAAGAGTTCCAAACTCTGATTCAACTTTTCAAAATTTCAAAAATAAATTGCACTAAATTTATTTTTAGCACAAAATGACAATCAATTTAAACATAGGTCATATATAAGCAACACCAAAAATAACTCATAGCCCCGTGCCGTTACGGCACAGCATGAGATAGAATAATATTTTGTTATACTTATAATTTTAATACTTAACACCAACCGTGGCAAGGCTAATTTTGACCCCCAATGAACCTGTAGCTTTGAAAATATTGTCCGACCGTCCAAGGCTAAAAAAAACCTCTCTGAAAATGTTATCTAGAAGTAACTCGTGTTGTAACAGCACTGCATGAGGCTAACGTGGAGTTCTAGTCAATATATATATAAATTATATATAAAAAGAGTAATTCGACACTATCTAATAACAATTATACTTGATTAGATTTCAAAATCTAGTCGGGCTAATTAACAATTATACTTAATTATATTGGTTTAATACTATACTATAAGAAAAAGAAAAGGTTTCTCTTCTTCGAAAAATAAATTATTCAAATCAAAATAAACTATAATAATTCCTTGAGAGAGAGAGTTAGATATTCCGTTTTCATGTATTATAGCTTGTAGTAAGGGATGGCAATGGAAATCAATAGAAAATTAGAAAGCACTTTGCACATTGCAGAAAAATCAACATATCGAAGACAGAGGATATTTACTACCACATTGAAAAGAAGGGAACCATGAGCATATGCATGCTAGCTAAATAGAAGATAAAATCCAGCTGGCAACCAAACAGCAAATGTGTATATACGAAAACGTCAAAGAAACAAAAATAAAAATAAATTGTGGTGTCAATTTTAGCTCATTGGTTATGCTCCAACTTTGGTGGTCATACCCTGCCTACAAACCTTCTTCCAAATTCTGAACGAACAGATATACATAAACCCCTTGCTGCAAGAAAAGATAAAATCATACTGAAAATAATATAAGATTCAAAAAAGATAATATAACTAACATTGAAGTTCAAGTAACATGTCATTTATTTTTTCTCGGCCTTTATATCCACCCGAAGCATTACTAAACAGTCCACCTGCATATATACAATCAAGGCTTGGGTTCATAGAGAAAATTAAAATTAGACGTTAATTCAATAGGCAATTCCAGCAACACCACAATTATGAAAAAAAAAACATATACGTACTTCTAAGAGAAACTGCAGTCATAGGAGTATAACTAAAGACTAAAGACTAAAAAAAATAAGATAATTTGGTTTAGTCCGTCGAACGACGCTACCGTGCAGGAGTAAATTTGGTGGAGCGGAGTTACACGGCGGGTTCGTCTGATACGGGGCGTAATTATAAATTACGCTTGGATGGGGCGTAACTATAAGTTACGCCTGGTGTCGGGCGGAGTCTAAAATTGCGTTTGGTGTGGGGCGTAATATATAAAACCGCCCGATTGAGAGACGTAACTTGAAACTATGCCTGAACGGGCGAAACTTTAAACTACGCCTGATCATCTAACGTAACACGTTAACTACGCCTGATGGGGCATGATCTCAAATTACGCATGCTTGGGTGTAAACATAAATTTCTCCTGATGGGGCGTGAACAAAGATTACACCTGATGGGGCGTGAACTAAAATTACGCCTTATGGGAATGAGGCATCAAGTTCAAGCTTGAAATCAGATTTCACTAAAAATTCAAAAAATTTCACTTCAAAAAATTGCAATTTGACGTCTTAATTTTTCATTTTTCAACCTCATAGAAGTATACCAGCAGTCTACCCCTACCAACTTCATCACCTACGCAATTTGTCTTCTAAGTTTCTTACTAGTACCATTATTCAATCACTTGCATCGTGCCAAATTCATTTCTTGTATGTACACAAAAAATTAAAACAACCTTAAATTTTTCCCTTTTCCTAGTTTAATTGATTATATTACAAAAATTAAAGACTAAACGTATAATCTTCTCAGCTTCCAATTGTCTTACTTTTTTGTTTTGTTTCTTTCTTTATTTTGGGTTTGTATCTCTTCTGTCACGTTTTGAGACTTCTTCTTTAGGATTTTCTGTTAAAATAAAAGAAAGCATTATTGCTCATTTTCTGTTTGATAAAATGCTTACTATCTCTTTTTTGACTTAATACAATGGTCCAGTTATACCCCTTTTTCTATGATGAATCATGTAAGAACACCAAGTGGATTTGCAAGCCGAGGACCTTGCTCACAGGATTAGTTAAAGAAATTAAAGTCTTTTGCTTCACAAAGGTTTTTCTTGTTCTAATATCCATACCCAGTGTTTGTATTTTAAGACCTTATCTCCAAATTTCTTGCTTGTTTTTTGTACAATGATATTTCAGTGTACCAGATAGGAAAAGGTGATTGAGAAGGATTACAAGAAGCTTGAACTTGATGCCTTAGTGAAATCAGATTACCCTGAAATATTCGAAATTTCGAAAAACAGATGAAATGGGCGAATGGGGCGTACATTTAAATTACGCCCCATGAATAACATGCGTAGTAGTAGATTGCGCCCCGTAAAGCATCAAGCGTAGTTTGTAATTACGCCGGTTGTCAGGCGGTATTTATAAACGCGCCTGACGGGGCGTAACGTTTAATTACGTCTGAATGGGGCACAATTATATGAAACCGTCTGGTATTAGGCGCAACTACATATTACATCCCGTCGTACGTAACATGAACTCCCGCCCCAATCGGGCGAAAATATTACATACGCATCTACGTTAGGCATAACTTGCGATTCCGCCCCAATCAGGCATATCGTGAATTACGCCCGACCATAACCAAACCAAAGACCAAATATACTCTGGTTTTTGGTTTTTAGTCTGGTATTTACTCTTTACTCTCTCCGTAGTGTCTGGGTTTTAGTCGAAAATTTTGGGTTTAGTCGATGATTGTGGTTGCTCTAAGCTCCAAAAGCGAATGATCAAAAAAAAATTTGTAATATATTGGTTACTTGTCTAGGGTTATAAACCTTGCTTACGGTTCTTCATTGTTTCCGGCGAGTTTGATAGCTTGGTATCCTATATGCGACTACGTGATTGGATGTGCAAACAAAGCACCCATGTAGTCTTACAGTTCCTATATTTTTTAACAAAAATATATTTAGTATTAAACAACAGTCAAAGAAAATATGGATACATTTCCTTAAATACAATTCCAGAATATCCTGGCACCTATACATTTCCTTAAGACTCTAATATTCATCTCCTTTTAACATTAGTATTGCAGCCAAAAGAAAGTATTCTACTAACTAATTCGCTAATTGAGAAGTACTTCTTTATATACAATATTCTTTGCGTAGGTGCCATCTTTACCTTGCAGTTTTCCTTCACATATAACTACTTTCGTCGAGCTCATTGAAACTCCTCCTGATAAAGCCACGTAAAGTTTTCCATGACTGAAAACATGATCTGCTAAATAAATTCTTGCGAATGGTATAGTTTGTCCTTGTGCTTTATTTATGGTCATAGCAAAACACAAACGGACTGGGAATTGTTTTCTGATGAGTTTGAATGGAAAATTCATGTTCTCTGATGATTCTAAAGGGATTCTTGGAATAAAAACTCATGTACCTGCTGAAATTCCAGTAACAATTTCTTCATCGATCAAGTGCTCATAAAAACCTCGACACAACAACCTCGTTCCATTGCAAATTCCAGCTGTTTAATATTCCTTAGAAGAAGTATTGGTGCTCCAAGTTTCAAAATTAACTTATGTGGTGGTAATCCTCCTGGAGAAATCTCATTCAAAAATTCTCGCTGGTACAAATTCCTCACATCATCCTCAACACTGTCGAAAGAGTAATAAATTATCTCATCACCTGAAGATGGCATAGTTCAATCAGTTCAATGGTAAATTAGAATTTGAGACTTTTTTGGTATAATTGATAAAAAGTGAACATAAAGAACAGTAACATAGTGATGAAGTTTAAACTCACCTGGAAATGTATTTGATTGCATTTTGGTTTATAACATCAACAGATTCATTTGTTGGTGCCATTATAGCTCTTTCAACCATGTAGCTCTTATCACACGCATTCACACAAATGTTTGGGTATACAGTGTTGAACAATTGTGTTATAGAATTCTCACCTGTCCACGGTATCACCATTTCATCCAGAATTCTTAACATACCATTTCCGTACGTAGTCGCTACCCCATCTCCGATATCTTTCATTTAGGGACGGTTTTTGATCGCATATTTTCAGTACCTCGTTGCACTACTGGTAGCACTTGTCTAAAATCCCCTCCAAGAATAACGATTTTTCCTCCGAAAGGAACATCATTTTATGTTAAATCTCTCAAAGTTCTATTCTATCAAATGCTTCAAAAGCATGTCAATGCGCCATTGTCTCCTCATCCCAAATTATAACACTGCTCTTTCATAAAACTTCGGCTAAATCATCTTGTGTTACTAATGTTGCATGTTGAGGGAAGGATAATTTTTCTTTCTGTTGAACCTAATATGAAATTTGTGTTTTGAGTCTCCCATTCAATATAAACACAATTTTAGAAAAAGTAAAGGAAATAATTTTAAAACATATACACTACTTACCCGCATTTCGTACCACGGTATTAAATATATCTTGTAATCCCTGGTACATCTGAGCTCTGATTGTTTTTTTATTGTCTCATACCCATCATAGCCTTTTTGACGTATGTGTCAATTATATATTGATGTAGCAATCTGCCAGCCCGAAGTAGAATAGATGTATCATTTTCTTGAATCTGCATTCAAAAAAGATAATAAAACTAAATGTTATGGAAGTATTTCAGTAGCAACGCTTTGAAATTTATACCTGCTAAAAATAATTAGACTCATATTCTTTCTTCTATTTTTTCCTCTTATGACTCATATATTTTCACTACGTGCTTGTTGCCATATAAACTAATTTTCTTTAAAAATACTTGGTTCTAAGGTTATAACATTGAGTTTCCCACTCTAAATCAATTCTAAGAAAAAAAAATATAGAAATTTGGGATTGTGTATATATGAATAAAATTCTCGACAACTAACTCGTTGCCCATTTGAACTACTGGTATTCAAATCCCATCTGTAGTTCCCATATGGAAGTAAAAGCGAGTACTGAAGAGGATCATAATAGCTGATGGTCTCTCGTGGCTTAATGTTTGTTAGATCTTCCCCTCCTCCTATTATTGCTGCAACCCGATCTGCAGTAGGAAGATTGAACTGATGCCCCCCTAATAGATTGAATTGACCTCCCCTAATGGTTGCTCTTTAAGCACTAATTTACTTTAGTCTTTCAACCATGGTAATCTGAATTTCTGTATTTTCCAATATCAGTAATTCAATTTCCTTATCACTGTCATATATGTACAATTGTAAATACCTTGGCCTGGGTCTTGGCATAGGTCCAGTAGGTAGGAAACTACCCATCATATGGTAGATCGCACCTTGAACTCTGAAAGTGTATGTTTCATCACAACCATTGGCAAGACCTGTATCATAATGAAGTGGTGGCAATGAAACTTTTCCGTTCTTACAACACATTTCTTTGGTTTCAGATGAAAACAACTTAGCACCACATTTGTCGCATACTGTAGGTTGCGGTAACATGTGTACTGGCATTCTTCTTGTGTCAACATAGTTTCTGGCACGATTGTGGTTGCTTCTTGTCCGTTTACAGAAGAATTTTGATGTGGAGGACCGGTACGCATATGCAAAATTGAAGACTTTCTTTTCAAAGAATCCCAATACAAAATATTATCTATCAATTTAAAGAGGTAATGACATATTTAGAGCCTACAGTTTATAGGAATTGATGGAGTTGTATTTGTTAGACGGGAGGCTTGCCTTGGCCGTCGAGGGTTAACAATTAGAGGCCTTGCTTGTTCTGATGTCTGTCAAGCGGGCACCCCTTGGAATTTTTTGTATCTTGATCCCCTGGATAAATACAGAATATGTTTTTATTTATGTAAGAAATCTATGCTACACCCTAATTGAATCCCTACATACACACGGATTAAAAATGTACTACACAAGAACTAAAAATAAAGATGGGAGATATAGGAGATAGAAACAATAACATGATATGGTGAAACAAAATAATTCTTAATTCTATAAAAATGACAAGTTTAAACAAAATAATTAGTAGTAGGTGTTAATTATTTAGAAATGACATGTGTAAACAAAACAATTAGTCATTAGGTTTGTGTCAAAATAATTTCATTATGACATTTTTACAAACGATTTCCAGGCATTGGTATACAAATGATTTGCAAAAATTGAAAATTTAAAAATGATAATACTAATGGGTAATCAAACAATGAAAGAAGGCTTGAGGAGTATGTGACAAACCAGAGCAGTAAGATCATGTGGTTTTACACAATCTTTAGTTAGAAACAAAGAAACCAGTGGAGAAAGAAAATTGTCTGGTAAAAAAGAAATAGAAAAGAGTATAGGAAGAATCTAAGGTTGGGAGGAAAACTGTACTTTGAAAGGAAATCAGATTTGAAATTTGAGTTGATTCCACTTTCGAGAAGGCCTGAGCAGATAACTTTTACCTCGGTACTCTGACTCTCGAAGTACAGGTTTGACAAATTTAGCCTCAGTTTATTTTTTGCATTTTTTCTTTTAGTGTGGGAGATTTTGTAAAAATGGCAACGTCTTTGCTTTATAATAGTAGTAAAGATAATGTTAGCACTCTTAATAATGAACTCCAGAATCCAAAAATCGGAAAAAAGTTAAGATGGAGCCAGAAATAACGCAACAGACCACATGATAAGCATATTTCAGTGCCTCCAAAAAGCTTCATGATTTTATGAGCATCTCAAAGGAAGGTGGACATGTTCCTTTGAGGGACATTTGAACCCTGCTACTCCTAACATCGTTAGACCTCTCTCTTGTAGTAACTTTTGGAGTAAGTGATGGTCCACAGATTAAATCCTAATAAGCAATGACTTTAATGTGTAACTTAAAAGCTAAGCTTTTAGCTATTTGTATGATTGAATTCAGATTTGAGATACACATTTAAGCTCTTGAGATACATGTGTCTAAGGCATTCAATATCAACAAATTGGCAGCAAAACAGAAAGTTCCTATTTCGTTGTGCAATTTCCATAACTTCAAGCAAATAACGAAATTAAGATGCACAAAGAAATTTACCCGCCCTCTCCCAACAACACAGATCTATTGTGTTGTGAAAATCGACCAAGAACCCATACCAACCCTCAATGCATCTGCTCCAGCTTGGATCAAATTATATGCTTGATACGATGTAACGTATTCCCAGCAATTCCATCCAACTCAGGATAAGTATTCTTCACAAACTTAATCATCCCTATCTTATAAGTCGAGTTACCCTGTGAACTATCCAGCACCACTACATATGGTAGAAAAAGGCTAATTAATACAAAAATTATACGACATGACATGAATATATGCATATGAAATAAGACCCAATGGCTGATAAATGATAAATACCTCAAGGTCTTATAAAATCAATCTTTGTAAAGAGATTAGTATGATCCAAATATGAATACCTCACCGCTAACAACAATACAAAAAATGAATAGAACCTTAAGTTTGGATGGGGAAATCACCAAAAAGGTTAGCTTCTTCAGCCATTTACTTTATTTACATTATCTCTCGAATATATCCCGGAAATCGTCTTCTCAAAATCCTGTTCACGTAATCCAACAGTTAATTTTCAGTAAGAAAAAAGTTCCGCACATAACCTGTTTACCAACGTAAATCATAAGAACAAACAAAAAAGTTAAAAAATCATATAAGAACCCATATATGGCATATGTAAAATCAAAACCCAAAGAAGTAAATATAAAATCAAAAGACAAAATCCAAAAACAGAAAAATAACAAAAGGCAGTCAGGGAAAAAGAAGCATTAAAGAAGCTGTCAGAAAAATAACCCTATCGAGACAATGATCTCACAACCTACAACAAAAGATCATTTATGAAATTAATCAAAAATAAAAAAAAAAAAAAAAATTGAACAATTGAGAAAAAGGAAAAAGAAACAGCAAATGCTATAAGAAGAGGTTGAAGGGAACTTTGAAAGTTTCTTTCATTAGATCTTTATAAATATGCAATGTTATAACTACTCAGACTATCTGGATTCTGGATGCCCCAACAAATCTAATGATCTACATAAATATATTTAAACAAAAAAGATCTATATACGGATAGAGTTCAGACTTGAATTACCAGCTTGTAGAGTAATCACATAATGTAAAAACTTAAGAATATGATATACAAATTATACCGTACATCAATCAAACAAAAAATTTGAATTACCATGATTTAGATTGCCCGTATAAAGAGGAAAAAGAACAGATATCACTCCTTGTTGCAATCTGCATACCGTACTCTAAAACAAACAGATATAATCCCTAGCCAGCTGCAAGAAAAGAAAAAATTAGACTCAATTAATATAAAATTCCAAGCAAACTGTTCATTGAAGATGATAAAGCCACCATATTGTTCATTACATAAACAAATATGCAATTTGCGTACCATATCTATAACCTATTGACAATTATACCCAACAACATCTCCATTATCACATTACACTATGGAATCGGTAAAACATATAAGATTATACATGATATATTAAAACAAATCGATAAATCGAAAATCAAAAGAAAATAAAGAAAGGATTAGGTAAAAAAATCATATGAGTTAAAAGAGATTACGATTATGATTAAAATCAAATTAAGCGAAAAATAAATCATCATAAAGAAGATGCAGGACATCTATTCACACACAAAGCAAAAAAAAAAAATGAATGAAAAATAACAACAAAGGAAGTGATTAGTAAACCCAAAAAAATCAGAAAAAAAATAACAAAGAGAAATAATCAAACCCTAACATCCTACCTACACAAATGAGAATAAAAAGAAAAAAACATTGTTACCTTGCTGCAGATCGAAGTTGGGAATAGATTCATCGTGATTGGTATACATATTCTGCAAACAGAAAACCTAAATATCACATTAATTTTTTTTTTGAAACGAAACCCATATAATGCATTAGCAGACAACAAACTTAACTGGCTTGTTTGTTCAACCGAAGAGGAAAATCGACTAAACACTACACATTCGACTAACGAAATTAAAAATGTCGTATGAAACTCAAGAAGAAAGAGAATAACAGACGCCGATGAAAGAATCACTAAATATACCTGCAAAAAAATATTTCTGGAAGTTCTCTTATTTTTCATCTAGAATCATATATTAACAAAAATACTCAAAAGTATCTCGATTTAAGCAAATCCTATAAAAAAAATAAGAGGAATCTCGATTTAAGCAAATCCTATAAGAAAATAAGAGGAATTTCTCCAATATCAACTGTTAATGAAAGGAAAAAAATGCGATACTGCCTTCCCTTTAACGCATAATTTGGCTAAATTTAGCATTAACTTCCGGTGAAACAATCACTAAACATACCTATAATTTTTTTGGAAGTTCTTGAATTTTTTCATCTAAAATATATAAACGAAAATACTCAATAATATATCGATTTAATTTTTTCTAAAAATAAAAAAAATTCTCCAGTATTAACTGTTTATGAAAGGAAATAAATGAGATAAAAAAGTTTTTTTTTTTTACAGGGAATAAAATACACACATAGATCCTACGAATATTTAACTTCCTAAATATTGTTGAAATATTCTAAATATTCACCTAATATGCGGCACAATTTTTTTTAAAACAAATGGCATTATAAAATCCGACGGTTTAGATTTATTTTAAAGATGTTAACGTGGTGTAAGAATATAAAAAGAAATCGTTAAATCTGGAACATCAGATCGAATAAATTCAATCGCAAATTAACGGACACGAAATATAGGGGGTATAACTTGCTTTTCAGCCAATCAGGAGCGAGGGTTTTGTTCACCGGCCAATGAGAGGGGAGGTTACCGCAACTCTCAACGTGGAGCGAGAGATGGCGTGGGGTTTTTAGGTTGTTGATTTGAGAAAGTTTACAAAAAGAAAAGAAACTAGTCGGGAGCCTCGACAAGTTGGGCTCCGACACCTTTTTTGTATAACTGCCCCTTATTCCATTAAAGAGATAGTTCCCTCTTTGATATTTACATCGTCCCTACAAAGGAAATTACTCAATCTTTTCAGAAAATTCACAGTCTCTTCACCTAACTCACATAATGTTGAAAATGACACCAAAATTATACCCGTAGGATTTTTTAGGTATTTTTTTCATTTGAGTGTAACATCATTCCTCACAACAAGAACGGGAAGGAAAGTCCGGATTCCATCTCCGACGAAAGGAGATACACCAGTGACATCTAGGCAAGTATCACTGCCATTATCCTAATTGTGTACTAAAATGTCCGCAGGTCTCAAGTCGCCTCCATTGCAATAGAAAAATCCCAAGGACGCCTCCTTTTGTGCTGACACTCCTCCTCTGAAACATATATCAACAAATGTATCCCAGACTAAATCATGATGGAACTTGATGCCCACATCATGTGTACAATGCAGTGCGTGATCACCATAAATGTCAAGTTTTTTGTCGCAAATAGGACATTTGTTATCTTCTCCGAAAAGAGGGATGCCCAGTCTATAACAAAGAGTGGAACTGAATTGGCGAGACCCAATTTTCTGATTTATCCCATTGAGAGGAATGGCTAAGAGGAAATCCTGGGCATGTCTCATTTTGAAGCATGAATTGTATTAAAAACTTGAGAATCGCACGTGCTACGTGGTACCTATAGAATCATTCTATAAAATTTGATTAAGAAAAGTGGAATTGCGTGGTCTCATATTTTAGGGGTTACTGATCAATTGTAAGCATCAGAAGAAAAAATACTGGATCTCTCTGCAACAATAGTAGGAAGCATTGGTTTGAACATATGGTAGACGAAATTTAAATTGCAGCATCAACTCAAAACAAAATCAATAAACTCTACCTGTATCATGCAACTAAAATCCTATATTTTTCAAGAAAAAGGATAACTACTTCCACTTCGTACATTGATCAATTATAGTAATTTGTGTTAAAAAGACAGATTTAGAATCATAATTCCTTCAGTATTTCAAATGGAATCATGTTAATGAATGATGAACCTTAATTTTTTATTTTATTTTTTATACTAAAAGGAGATTTAGTTGATGATCTTGATTCGAGATTACATTAGATTTTCCCTCCATAGTTTCAGGTGAAATAAATGTTGAAGGAGAATTAAAGCAGACTTTCGAAACTCTAAATTTCCTTGCTTGTTTTGCCAACATATCTTATGGTTCATTACACTCATTATTGACATTTCTACATTTCCAAATAATGAAATAACTTATTATGGTGTGATTCCGCCAGCGTAAACCAGAGAGATCCCCATAAGCCGCCGAAACAATATTTTGCGAATTTGATTCTATAATGATGTGCTGGTGATAAAGTAAAATGGCCCATAATACTTCCTTCATCAAAACACAACATTCTGATTACCTCATCACATTTACATCACCATGCACGAGTTGGATTTAGTCATTTATCCCTACATTGATGAACTATGTCCATTCTTGATCCCTTCAAGGTACAAAAAAGGATACGTAGGCAGCCGTAATGAGTTGGACCATTAGTGGTTCAGAAATTTGTCGTCATATCATCTAATTGCGAGGTGATTGTGACATCATAGTAACTCATATCATCTAGCTCGGAAATGAGAGACAAGAGATGATTATTGGCATACTTGATGAGGCAAGTTGCAGTCCATTCCTTAGATGTTCATACTTCCTATAAAATCGTTCAACGTAGGCATGCACCAATCACAAATTGGGGATGGCAATTTAGGAGAGATTGCATAAGACACTTGCATCACAAGGATGATGCAAGGAAAGAATGATATGAGTCTGACTAGTGTATCCTTGGAACAAACAAAATAAGTGCATGCATTCAGCTATGCCAAAACGAAGTAAGAGAGCGAAAATAGGTTTGAAATGGCCTATATGCGACCCCCAAGGTATGCCATATGTCTGGATAAGACTCAGAAATGATCAGTGATGCATGCAAAAAAAATAAATGAATTTGCAATAGCCTTTATGGCCTTACACCATTTTCGGAACAAGGGTAAGTTGTAAATGACACTTAAGACATCATGCTTGCAATAACAAATCTATGTGCGTTTTCATGGTGAAAAGTAAAGATTTACGACCCGGTCACTGTATTACGAGTGGCGCATCAGAGATTTCTGGCTTGCGCGGCTAGGTTTCTTAGGAGAAAATTTTCGACCCATCACATTAGTGTTGATAATTTTTACAACAATGTCTGGTTGGAACAGATTGCACACCATCATAATTTTAATTATTTTCAGTTCTTGATTGACTAGCTCAGATGCCATCATATTTGGATGTATCTTTACATCGTGGTTATTCAATAAGGGATGAGGTATATAGATACCCAAGGCCCATTTATCTTTTGAGACTTAGATGTTTATACCATTACCAACTTGCCAGAAGCTATAATTTTTGATAAAATTAACTTCTCTATGCATGCTCTTGCAAACCCGAGTAGGGTTGTTTTTCTATTGAGCATGAAGAAGAGTGTATTGGAGAAAATACCTTTATTTTAGAGTTGTGGCCTATATAGTTGAGTAGATCTTGTGCATCACTGAACACACCGAGGTTCCTAATTCCCAAACCACTATTTTCTTTCTCTTTGACAACCTTTGACCAAGAGAAAGTTTTCACCCCCTTCTCTTTTCCTAATAAAATTACCATTGGATGATGACTTTTTCCTAACTTCATCTTGAGTACCAGACCTCCAGCTTGGTCATTAAAACTATAAAATCATTAACCTGACCATGGATACTAAGAAGAGCTATGTATGATCACATATAATTAAGCCAAAACCAATAACAAAGTTAGGCTATAATATAAATGCCTCAATTTTAAGTTTGAAAAAACCTTTAGGAGGCTTTTGCCAAGATAAAGGCCAAGCGGGAATGAAAGAATAATTATGCACATTGTTACATTGTATGTTATAATGGTGAAAACATGCATGAATCGAGTATGTGATGACGCAACTAAGAGAAATGAGGGTAATTGAGGTACAACATCTTATTAAAGTAACTAAGGGTTGATATCAATTGAAGAGTGATCTTAAAACCAAGACGTTAAGCATTGTTACATGTGATTTTTTTTGCTTAGAAAGTTTAGCAAAAAAGCAGATATCCAAACCAAACAAATCGAGATGAAGATATGAGTAGTAGACTTCGTGATAATTCCAAAAAAGGATATACACAAATTTGTTTATCTTTTTAGCCACATGTAGAGTATCATGACTAACCTTCTGTAAAAATAAGTTCACCTTTTGGAGAGCTTAAATATGTCAAATTTTTAAACAATAAGAAGTAGATTTCCCAAGATAAGTTACGAAAGTAAAATGATGAGATTTAAAAATGAAAATTCTTAAGTTTGAAATTCTTTTATGAGAAGAAGTCTGAAGCTCTTTTATAAAAGAAGTCTAATACCTACAAGCCCAAGTAGTTAGAATTCTACCACCTACAAGCCCATGTAATTAGGAAGAGAAAGAATTAAAGTTGTTTTAATTTTTGAGGCATACATTAAGGCATGCAAAATAATTTGCCTAGCAAGAGTGTGTTTATAAGGGGTATCCTAAAATAAGTAAATTACTTAGTTACCCTTGATTAATCTATTAATTTACTTATTTATTTAGATAACTTAACTTTTTTATTATTATTTTTAACTTTTTAATTTTTTTTCTTCCTTTCTATCTTTCCCACACCAGACGATTGCTAACACGATTTCAATATTTGTCGCTTCGACTAAATGCAGTGGTTTTAGTCATTTCTTTGATCCGCAAATTAGTGAAGAATTAAGAAGAATGAGTTGAAGCGGAAATCGAATTAAGAGAAGTTATACAGCGAGAACTAAATCTGCATTACAAAGAAATGTACAATAAAAAGTAATTCCCACAAACCCATGTCTTGTTTTCTTGTGCTTGATTGATAGATTAGGTTTAAATCGAAAAAAATAAAATTCTACGGCATTCCAAAATGAAGTTCGGTTGATAATTGAAAAAAATTATTAGCCGAACTGTGTTTTTTTTTTCCATTCTGGAGGTGCTGATGAACAGTTCATCTAATAATTAAACACGAAAATGATAGCCGAACTTCACTCGATGAAGTAAAACACTAAGTTCGGGTGTCTTTTTATTTTTCTCGAACTAGCTGGACCTAAGTTTTTCGGTTACAGAGTGAATTTAGGCTGATAACTTGCCATTTGAACCTAGGTATGAAGAATACCTAAAGCTGTACATGGGACGGTACAATCCAGGTTTCTTATGAATCCGGTATCCGTACCTCCTACTGACTGGTACCCTCATTTAAGTACATGTACCTGTATTTGTAAGACCGGTACCAGGTTTTTACCTGCAACTTTGATACACATAGTAACAAATTAATAGTGTGTAACAAACACAACCAACAAAATATAAAAACTAATTGTTCTTAATACATTAACTACTTATGTTCTTAAGATAACAAGTACACAAGAAAAATAAATTTTAAAATAAGTTAAATACTTAAGTTCAAAGTTCAGGATTAAAAAACAATAAAAAAAATATTCACATAAGTCTGCGACAAGGAATGAACTTCAAGCATCTGGCAAAGCACCCAGTTTGTTTGTAACATGCAACAAAAAAGGAAAAATTTCCATAAGTATGCGAATGAACTTCAAGCATCTGGAAAAGTACCCAATATGTCTGCAACAGGCAACAAAAAAGGAAAACAAGAAACTAAGTGCTAATACGAGAAAACTAAGTACTAAAGAATACAAAAAAAAAGTATTACCTTCCTCATCTTGAGCATTATCATCGGGTACATAATCACATAGAAGATCAAGAGAAATGGGTTTAGTATCCATCTTTATGTACAGATCAATGCCTTATATGTCTTAGTAGATAAAAGAAGTTCTCCATGGAGTAAGCACGGGCTTCCCGGTACTGAAAGTTGATTCAGAGGCAACTGAAGACACAAGCATGACTAATATATCTCTTTCCATATATGATAGAATCTTATACATGTTAGCATTGGCATGTCACCAAGCCAATATGTCAAACTAGTCATCTTGACCTACTTCACATAATCCACCATCCATCACATCTGTCAAGTACCTATCCAGGTCTGTTGTTTTTGCTTCCTCAACATTACTAAGGTTTTCCCAATGTTTTATCTTCTTTGATTAAATTCTAGCCAACAAACCTTGCGATTGCACACTAAATGAATCGGGAACTACCTCAGCAACACTAGTTGACCACTCCTCATGAACTGAATACACCGACTTATACTCTTCAAAGAGTTCCCAAAATTTTATTTTCACCTTTCTCACAACTCTTTGAACCCCCACGTATTGTTCTCATATATAAATAGTTAAGAGTAAATTCCATCCCCTTTTCATTCTCTCTTGAATCCAAGAATTGAGCAATAAACATAACAAAATTCATCTTTTCATCCACACCCCAATACTACGGTACTTAGAAAACATAAGACGAGACATATGTGCAATAAATGGATTTGATGCTACATTATTTTTAAAGCCAACCAATCATTCATGGATGAGTAACAATTCCCATAAGAAAGCATGAGTAGTGACTTGTGTTGAAGAAGAAAATTTGACAGTAGCATCGAAGAATACCTTTAAACACTTCACAAAACCTCTAGCATATTTACAATATTCATCATAAGAAGCATGTAGACGAGGTAGTTGTTTCTTCTTCTTCTTTGTCTTATTAATTCTTTCATGTTGGATCTAACTCCTCAACCTCTTCTTTTGTATCCCCAACTTCTTCCTCTTCTTCCGGATCCTCAACCTCAACTACTTCTTCCATGATAGCATCAGTAGCTATAGATTTATCAATATCAACATCACTAGGTAAAACAGATTCCTTATCCTGCTCTAAAACCGAGAGCCCTTCTTAACTAGACATAACTGCAAGTAAAACTAACTAGTTTACCATCCTTACCTGGTTTTGGGGGTGGAATCAACAAAGTCTGTCGTCCCTTATCTATCTTCTTATTAGGATTTATGGGACATCTATTCAAATAAATCTGAAAAAGCGGGGGTCTAACAACCACACCCAATATTTCGATTAGCAATCTGTATGGACAAATCCGAGTTACTTTCTAGAGAATCAACTAGACAGTCAGACTCAATCAAAATAAAATATCTCAAGGAGTTTATATCTCTATCTCTCAATTTGATCTTTACTTAAGCAAATAGAAATCTGCGAGTCTTTATCAAAGAGAGATAACTTAGATGGTACCAAAGACCAATATCCAAGTGTCAATCAATTTAAATCAACAACCTAAAAGGTCGGATATTCTAATTTATTGAACAACTCACAACCTGTATTATTTCAATTATATAACAAAATATAATGCGGAAAAGAAATAACACAGACAACAGAATTTTGTAAACGAGGAAACCACAAATGCAGAAAAACCCCGAGACCTAGTCCAGATTAAACATACTGTAGTTGCAGGAATTCCTACACTACAATCTTGATAAGAATCTATAGAAATTGAATTACATTTGAAGATGAATAACAACACTTTTCTTATTCTAATTTTAGAATTATTTACAAAAGATATAAGAACTCAGAAGTACAAATTTCTTTCTAGATTTTCTCTATCCTCAAAACCTTATCAACTCTCAAAAAGACATCATCATTTTCTGAACCTAACAAACCCTTTATATAGGGGTTTACATAGTGGATGACAACTAAGTTTTCCTCCTATTTCGGATCTATTCTGCGATCTCATCGCGATCGCTACAATGTTCTCTTTCGCAAGAATGATGACCATCGCAGGATAAACATAATCTTCTTGTACCTCTTCCATTGTCAGCTTTTATGTCTTTCTTCTGGATATTCTGTGACGCTCGCGAAACGCTGTTAAAGAGTCTTTTGTGACGCTCGCAAAAGTGATGTTAATATCGCAGGAATAGCGTTGTAGCGATATTCTTTTCCTACATCTTGCCTCTTCTCATGTCTTTTCTGCGAAGAAGAGAAGATCATGAGAACTTTTAGAATGCCATAACTGCTTATCTTTTTATACTTCTCTGTTCTGACACGTTTCTGTGTCCTTCGCTAGCTGTTTTCACATGTTCTTTCTTCTAATAAATTTTTGACACGTCCCTTCTAACCGCTGCAATGTGACCACACACGTCTTTTCATTATCATTAATTGCTTTCATCTTTTTCGAGAAATTTCTTCTTCTATAAATACTTCTCTCATTCCTTTCTTTTTCTCTTTTACTTTCTTCTTCTTTCTCTCCATAACCTCTCTGCAAATTTACTGTTCTTCCGCGAATTGTGCTTCTGTTATCGATGTGATTTCTTTCTTATCTTTCAGTCCTTTTCTTCATTCCCATACTTGAAAAATGGTTATCGCTGGTGCTAAAAACTTGATTGCTTTTGGTGAGATGCAAGAAAAGGTCAAAAACAAAGGTTTTACTATGTCTAAAATTCCAAATCATAATTCTAGATCTGAACTTTCTCTCAAATTATTTACTGATGATCAATGTTCTCACGAGAAAATTATAGTATCGCTAGGAAAACTTGAAGCCGGTCTTCCCATTCCTCTCTATGACCCAGAACTTCCGCTATTTTATCAAATAATTTCTTACAAAAGGTTTTTACGAGCGATATATCAATTGGGTGGAGATTGTATCCGATTGCTGCTTGAATATGCCTCTCGCGGAGCTGGCAAAGGATCTCGCTACTTTGAAGATGCGAAGAATCCTCAATTTAAAGATGTCCCCATTGTTTTTGCGGATTATACTGTGGACAACTTCTTTGTAAATTATAGAATAGTCCCTATGAAAATGGATAGCACTTGCTGGGGTGTTCGTTTGAAAAAATAAAAGGTCGCTGATGATAAAGCTCTTATGCTAGACATTGATTGGCATACAAGTACTAACCAAGGTCCTCACCACTCTAGCGATGATAAGTGGTTCATTTTTCCGTTAAGTCTTGAAGGTTCTTATATTTCTGGTTCTCGCGAACTACCCGCGAACTTTGCAGAATATCAACCTTGGGTCTTCAATTGGCCTGAAAAAACTAAAGAGGTACATTCTCTCCAAATTTTACATAATTATTATCTGTTATCTTTCTTTTGTTTTCATATTCTTGCTAAATGACTTCTATCTTTTCCAGATTGACAAGATGAAACTCAGTTATAAAATTTTTAGGAAGCCCAACACTTTCTTAGCTCTTAAATCTTTCACGGATGAAGTAAGAAATATCTCTTCATAAATTTTAACAATATATTGTTGCCCCTATTTCTTATCTTCATCTGTGCTCGCAGGAAATTGAAGAACTAGCGCCAATAAAACCCGTGAGAACTAAGGAGAAGCCTTCAAAGGATAAATCTACTGTTCTTCCTAAAGGAAAATCTTCTTCCCCTCACGGTGGAGAATCTGGCGATCAGGATAAATCTATTGTTCCTCCCAAAGGGAAACCTTTTGCCCCTCGCGATGAAGAATCTGGCGATCCTCCTTTGAAGAAAAGGAAAACCCGACCCTCTTCTTCTTCAACTCCTCAACCCATTCCAGAAAACCCAAGTGTTGAATTTGATAAGGATAATAATGATGAAGATTTTAATAATAATGATAGCAGATTCCCTTCTATAAAGAACTCTTCTTCATCTGATTCTTCAATGGCCCATTTATCTAGAATTTTTGGCGATATTTCCCACAACATAACTTGTAATGACGAGGATGAAGTTATTAATAAGACATCCCAAGCTCTTGCCAATGTCTGCAATGCTCCTATACTGGTGGACAATGATTCTTTCCAAGGAGTCTCACGATCGCTGACTCCCAGTCTCTTAAATTCTCTTGGTACCCTGGTATGCTTTTATTTCTTCAATTTGTTTATCTATTTACTCCATCGCTAGATCTCAACTTATATTATTCTTTCGCAAGGTTGGAAGAGCTTCCTTTGCTATTGATTCTGATTTAGATAAAAGATGCGCCAACTCTGAAAAGAAGGCTGCTAAATTTCGCCAAGATAAAGAAGAATTAGAATTTGAAGTTGCTGAGCTTTGCAAGAAGAATAAACAATTGGGGACTGAAGCTTCAATTGATAAGCAAAAAATCTCTGATCTTGACAAAGCTAATCATCAACTTTATGGTATGACTTATTTCTCTTCTCTCTTAATTCTTCTTACTCTATCGCGGCTTATTCAAGCACCCACTTTCAACTTGCAGATATTTATGGTCTTATTGACGAGGCTACACTCTTTCAATCTTTCCCTGAACCTATAGATGATAATACTCTTCTTGCTCGCCTTAATAATTCTTTAAGTAATTTCTCAGATGATAAGATTAAATCCCTCTCCATAGATGAACTTAAATCCAAACTTAACCTCTTAAAAATTGAACACATATTCAATTTAGGTTTGACCAACAAATATAAGCGTTTTTATCTTAATTCAAAGAAAGAAATAGATAGATTAAGAAAGAAGAATAGTGATCTTATTGACGAGAAATATCTTGCTGTTAAAAATGGTTCCAAGACTCTAGCCAACTTCCATAAGACTCTTCTTAACGTTCAAATGGAAAGAGACAAACTTGTCCGCGAGAATGAAGATCTTCTTGCGAGGGAAACTCAAGTTCGATCTCGTCTCCTTATATATAACGATGATGAGGTTTCTTGGGCTGCGAAGATTCTTGACAATGACAGGAATGATTTAGGTGTAAATGTTAGCCTTCAAGTTGAACAAGCGGCTTTAATTAGGGATATGATTTCTGAAAGAGAAGGTTATTAGCTGTTCTTCCTCTTGCTAGTTTCCTGTTTTTATTATTCTTCTTTACAAAATTTCTAACTTGTTGTCATATTCTCGCAGGAGCTGAAAAAAGATATCTTGAAAGAATTGGGGAACTTGAAAATGAGAAGAATCAGCTCGCGAATACTCTTGCTGCTCGCAACAATAAATATTCACGATTGAAAGAGCAGTTTGACATTACTACCGCGAATTTCAATAGATCTCTCATTGTTGTTCGTAATGATTCTATTAGATTGGTTTGCAATGATCATGGAATTTCCCCTTCTATATATCCTGATCTTGCAAAGGAAGTCCCCGCAAAAATCCCAAATCTTGACATCTCTGACAGCGAGGCTGAGGATTCTGGCGAGGATAGAAGATAATAATGATAATGACGAAGGAAAAAAGTTTGGTGGAGAAGAAGAATCTGATAAGAATGAAGATAGCGATGATGAAGTGGAGAAATCTGGCGATGAAGAGAAATCTAACAAAGAGGATGGCGATGGATCTAGTTAGTTCTTCTTCTTCCTTCTATCTTCTTTGTATATTTATTTTCTTCTTTCTGTAACATTGTTGTAAGTTTCTCCAATTCTGTAAATTTCTTCTGCTTTTATCTGTATGAATTAGAAAACAATTCTCTTTCTGCAAATTAATCAATCAATATAATTATTATCTTTTAAATATCTATGCAAACCTATCATTTAATAATCTTTATGCAAATTTTTTTTTTTTATGATGGATGAATAATAACTTCATCGTTCTTATGCATTCCCATACTTGCCTCTATTATTCATCTGCAATATGAAAAAATTGAGTAGTGATTAGATACTAGTCTTTAAATAAAATTTGCCTCAATGTTGGCGATATTATCGCTAACAACAACTGCGTAAAATCGCAATTCTTATAAAATCTGCGAGTATTATCTCAATAATCTTGCGGTCTTATTATGCCTTCCTAATTAAAGGTCTTACTATGCCACAATTTTTTCTTTATGCGACAAAATCGCAGGACGTCTTTACAATTGCGTGTGTTGATCCATTGATCTTGTCTTATCTTTATTCTTTTGATTGTATTGCGAAAATATGACAAGTCTAAGCTCCCTCGCGGGATCAAAGCCTCATGACATTGCCGTCTTGCGATGAAATCGCAGGACGTCTTTACACTTTCATGTAAAAACCCATTGATCTCATCTTAACATTTCTCTTGTGGCTTGTTGCCTATGTATAATTTACGTGGCTTGTGACAGGCCTAAATGTTCTTGCGATCATAAAGCCCCATGATATTGCCGTCTTAAGACACTTATCAGCTCCCTAATGGAGGGTGTCGCCCTTATCTTCCCCCTGGTTTCCCCTTCAAGGAGGGCACATCGGCCATACAAGACTAGCTCCTCCCATCCAGATTTACCAACAACTAGTTGTTTTCGCAGCCTCTTGTCCTTTATGCCTATATGGCTTATAGTTACAAGACTGCACCCTAAGTGGGGTTTTCTTCAGGCCAAATGCATCATAGCCAAGACTTACCAAGAATGGCAAGGGAGTTTCGTACGCCCCGGGCACTCTTGGCTCAACCGTGTACCTCGGCGCCTTGGTCATACTTTGCACTTCTTGGAAGAGATTCTCGGTCGTCCAACCAGGGTATAACCATATATAGTTGGAAATCCAAGATCTCTCTCCCGGATAGGTTTTCTTTAACCCCAACATCTGCATGACTCAGGATCCAGCAGCGGTATAACCTTACCCCTGAATCATGTCAAGAGATACACCCTCCTATGACGCGCTATTAGGTCTTACATTTTCCTCTTGCGAAATTTTATTCGCGAACTAGGGTGCACGCCATAAAGGTTTGTCCCATTCTATTAATCTCTGCGAAATTTCATTCGCGCTTCTCGCGAGTATTGTAACTCTGATAAAATTTCACAACTTTGATCTTCTTTCTTTTTGTAAAATCTTGCAATTCTTTCAAGTAGAATACCCTGTTCAATTACATATTCTTCGAACAAATCATTCATTAAGTCTTCTAAAGTTCATCACTTTACCTCTCTACTTACTATTTTCTGCTACATTTTGTTGTTGTTTCTTCATCTGCGAGATGCTCGCCATAAACTTCTTCTTGTCGCTCTATTGTATCAATCATTAACCTTTCACATCTCTATCGTTGTTTGATTTTGTTCTTCCAATTGATATTCTTCTCAACTCTTTCTTCGCAAGACTTCATATCAATTTCATAACATTTCTTGCTTTCTCCCCAATCTCCTTTAATAACTCCAACACCTTTAGGATGAGGAAATTTAATACACTGGTGATATGTAGATGATACACCCAATATCCCATGTAGCCAGGGTCGTCCAATCATATATTTATAAGGTGATTCTATGTCCACAACACAGAATAAGATTTTTGAAGATATCCCTTTTAGTGGAATTCACATTTCAATCTCCCCTTTAGGTTTGTTAGATGTACCGTTAAATCCATAGATTTTATACGTTGATGGTATCAAATCTTCGTCTCTTCCACCCATGGTTCTATAGGTATGATAGAATAAGATGTCGACTGAACTCCCTGTGTCTATTAAGACTCTGTTGATGGCCCAAGAGTCTTCAGCTTTACTGTCATTTTCTTCATCCTCTTCTTGCATTTGTTTTGGATTTATCTCTAATCGTACTACCAATGGGTTATCGTGCTGCTCTCCAAGCTCTGGTACATCTTGCACAGTGAAAGATAAAGTTTGTTTCTGCCACTCTTCTAATGGCGAGGCTCTCGCTATATTCATTATCTCTCTTCCATCGGTGTCTCTTGCGAAGATTCTGCTTAAAACATTATCATGGAAATCCTCCACAGTTCTGTATGAATGTACAATGGAATTACAAAACAAATTCTTTGCTTTAGCCCCAACTTCTATCACAAATGTTTCTGCTCCTTTTACATCATTCACTCTGCGAGTTTCTGGTGCTGGCGGTAATTGCTGAGGTTGTGGATGTCCTACTAGAAAGTGATTTAATTTCCCCTGATCAATCATCCTCAAAATTATCCTCTTTACATTTCTACAATCATTTATTGAATGGCCATGAAAGTGATGGTAAGGACAAAATTCCTGTCTTCGATTATTTGGATGTGGTTCTTTTCCCATGTTCCACGGCGATGGTATATTTTCCATCAAAATGATAGCTTCCCAAATTTTTTCTATGCTAGCATTGAGAAGTGGCATTTTAATTTCCTCCCATATTATCTTCTGGTTTCCTTGCCCTTTAAAGCTGTTCTGCCTTTGTCCACCATAAGTTTCTTGCGGTTGATCAAGTCTTTGAATCTTATTATTCCCACCGCGATTGTAGTAATTCTTCTCCCTTTCATACTCTTCTTGATCTAGACTGCCCATCGCTACCAATTTTTGCTGGCTATCAATTACTACTTTCTCTTGTTGTGCCTGCGAGGTGCTCGCCACATTATTTATCATTTTAGGAAGTAAGCTTCCATTTTCCGCTAGCGAGCTGGTGTTCGCAATTGGGTATGATTACATCTCATTTTGTTTCTCCTCCAAAGCAATGTATTCTTCTTGTAACTCTCGCAACTCTATCATGGTGATTGTATTTTTGATTCTGAAAACTTGTATGTACAACAGATTGGTCGCGAACATTGCACTAATGAAGGATAAAATTAGGTATCTTTCATCTACTCTTCCAGCCATCTCGCTGCACATTGATTTCCACCTTATAGTTAAGTGCTTCAGACTCTCTCCAACTCTCTGTTTTAACCCAAATACATCTTCAATACCCAGCCGTGATGAATTGTTTCTAATATAAGCTCCTATAATGTAGCTTGTAAATGATCAAAAGAAGTTATGGTATTCTTTGGAAATCCCTCGAACCATTTTAATGCCTCGCCAGTTAAGCTAGACGCAAAATATTTGCATAGTACATCATCATGGTTTTCCTACTGTAGCATATATTAAGCCTTGACGTGTTGAACAGCACAAGTAGTCCCATCAAAGATGCTGGTTAATGCTGGTAAATTGCATTTTGGAGGTATTCCTCTTAATTGTACTTCTTGAGTAAATGGATTTCTCGCAGCTTCCTCAATAGCTTCATCGAGCTGCCTTCTACCTCATTCTCTTCTATTGTTTATCATTCCTCGCATTTCTGCTAATTCTCTCAATATTTGCTCATTCTCAGTTGAGTTTTGCTCCATTGACCTTTTTAATGCAGCTTCCCCTTCTTCTGCGCTCTTGCCTTTCTTGTCTTGCGAGATTTTGTGTGTCTTCTTCTTCATTATCATCCCGTCTTTCTCTGCGATTTTCTCTTTCACCCTCTTCTTGAAATCGCAGCTGTCCACTTTCTTCTCTGCGGATTTCTTCATTTCTCTTCGCTGTCTTTCTAATCTCCTCTGTATCCTATCATACTCCTCCTGAATATTATCATTGTAGCGATTTTGTGTACGTCTCCTTTCTCGATTTTCATGGTTATTTTGTCATACTGCCTCTCGGAAATCTTGTTCTTCTACTTATGCCCTTAATCTTTCTCTCTCGCAAGATAGGCGTGCTTGTTCGGCGTAATGTCTCTCAATTTCTTCTTCAATTATTCTTTGATTCCTTTGATTCTCTCGCCCATGTAATATCCTCCTACCTTCTTCTGGATTTTCTTCTTCATTTTGGTTGTTTCTTCCCTCTTGATTTCTATTATTACGTCTATTATCCAATGCTTCTCCATGCGGATTATAGCGATTTCCAATTATCTCTTCTTCTCTATGATGTTGTTATCCATTTAAATTTTGCATTTCTTCTCTAACATTTCTCATAGGGGAATTTTGCCTTGGTTCTTCTCTGAATGATCTTGAATTTGATCTAACAGTGCTTCTTGATCTCCTTCTTTGTAACCTCAAATTCTCCATTCTTAGCTCATGATTTTGTCTTGTTAAATTCTCACGCTCTTCTGCCTCTAATCTTCTTTCTTCCTGTATTCTTTGTCTCAAATCATTTTCACGTCCTTCATGAATTAATCCTCCAACTATTTCTTGATTTCCTTCTCCTTCTTCTTCATTTCTTAATTGTCGATTTTATGCTTCTTCTATCGAATCCGACCTCCAAGTATGCACACTCACTCTATCATAATCTACATTCATATCTTGTGTTTGTGCTTGTTGATTCGGCTATTGAATTGAACTTTCTGCTTCATTTCTTGTTCTATTTCTTCCTGATCTTATCCTTAAATATTCTTCTAATTCACATGTTCCCTCACCTGCAAGTCTTTTAATTCTCCTCACAGTTGTCGGTGGTTCTGATGTATTTCTTATTCTTCTAGCCATTTCTTCAACTCTAACAATTTCTTCAAATTTTCAAGTTGTAATTAGATATTTCTTAGTTTGATTCTCCCTGTTTCTAGCGCCAAAATGTAGTTGCAGGAATTCCTACACTACACTCTATAGAAATTGAATTACATTTGAAGATGAATAACAACACTTTTCTTATTCTAATTTTAGAATTCTTTACAAAAGATAAAAGAACTCAGAAGTACAAATTTCTTTCTAGAGTTTCTCTCTCCTCAAAACCTTATCAACTCTCAAAAATACATCATCATTTTCTTAACCTAACGAACCCTTTATATAGAGGTTTACATAATGGATGACAACTAAGTTTTCCTCCTATTTCGGATCTATTCTGCGATCTCATCACGATCGCTACAATGTTCTCTTTCACAAGAATGATGACCATCGCAAGATAAACATAATATTCTTGTACCTCTTCCATTGTAAGCTTTTATGTCTTTCTTTTGGATATTCTGTGACGCTCGCGAAACGCTATTAAAGAATCTTTTGTGACGCTCGCAAAAGTGCTGTTAATATCGCAGGAATAGCGTTGTAGCGATATTCTGGTCCTACACATACACTGTATTAAGCCTATACAGACACTAGCCTACTCCAAGCTAACTTCGGTCAGGACTGTAGTTGAAACCCAACCAATCTCACACTAATCCAAGGTACAGTTATGCTCATACGTCTCTGATGCCAGCAGGATGCTACGTACTTGATTCCCTTAGTTGATCTCACCCACAACCAAGAGTTGCTACAACACAAAGTCGAAGACTTTAATAAACAAATATGTATCACACAGAAAAGTCTACAAGGATAGATAAATTCGTCTCCCACGAATAAACCTATGAGTTTTGTTCCGTCTTTTGATAAATCAAGGTGAACAGGAACCAATTAATAAAACCATACTTATATTCCCGAAGAACATCTCAGCTTTATCAATCACCTCACAATAAACGTAATCGACGCAGCGAAGAAGATTATTGAGGAATCACGAACGATGAGACGAAGTGTTTGTGACTACTTTTATATATTGCCTATCGGAGATAGAAATCTCAAGCCAATTATTCCAATTGTACTCGTACGACAGAAAAAGCAAGATCATATCACACAACTACAAGAAAAGTAGTATCGGTCTGGCTTCACAATCCCAATGAAGTCTTTAAGTTGTTAACCTTGTTTTAGAAGAAGAAACCAAAGGTTAGAGGAGAATCGACACTAGCTTAGAATACCTAGTATCACACAGAATGTGTAGATATTAGGATTCCCAGTTGATAGTTTCTCCCTTATATAGTCTTCAAATCAGGGTTTGCAATCAATGTTAGCTTAATAACAAAGCATTCAATATTCACCGTTAGATGAAAACCTGATTAGATTCAAGATAATATTTATCAACCGTTAGATCGAAAACATAGCTTGTTATACACACATGTACTTGACGTTTTTAGGTTTGTGTAACCGTACTCAAACTTGTACATCAGTTGGTTCAACAATAGTTAACCAAATGGTTATCCATATGATAACTTTCATATCAACCATATTATTCTTCACCATAACTAGTCCAAATGAGTCAAATGAACTAGTTAGAGAGTTGTTCAATTACTTAGATCTTTATGTACTATACAAGACATAATTGAAGTAGAAACGATGTGATTCACTCGCATCGATTCATGAACTATAAATCCACGGTTTGCAATAGCATTCCTTAGTTTATTAAGATAAGTTCTCGAACTTCGTTTTTATACATAACCTACTCAAGTTTGCGGACTGGGTTCGCAGACTTAAGTTCCCGGACGGAGTTCACAAACTCCAACAGAAATTCCCGGGTTCGAGAACTTCCTCAGTTCGCGGACTGGGTTCGCTGACTGAGTTTATATCCTGAGTTCGTGGATTGAGATCTCGCACTACTCCGGTTTCACTTGATCAACAAAGTTCGCAAACTTCGGTTCAAGCAATAAGGACTTATACATATATGTGTTACCACAACAATGCTTATATCCTCCAATGGTTATATTGTCTAAACTCTCATTTTAATTATTGAAACATTCTCAGAGGGCGTTATATAGTTGTTATTCACAAACTATTTTTCGTCAGATCAATTTCCAAAATGATTGGAACAGAACATGACTTTTGTCACTAGGTAAAGATGAACTTGGTTAAAGCGAAAGCTTTACCAACACATATTTCGAGAAATATATAAGCGAGATATACTCAGCTCGAAATATCCACATGTGTATAATCTAAGTCTATATAGCAAAACGACTTTTGTCTCAAGATAGGAGATAGAGTAGATATACTTTTGAGTGATAGATAAGTTCAAGTCTCCACATACCTTTTAGTCGATGAATATCCACTGGTTCCTTGAGTAGTCTTTCGTCTTGTATGATGATCGCCATGGAGTTCTTGAGTTCAACTACACTTTTTATCCTAGTCCGAGACCTTAGCTATAGTAGACTAGAAATCAAAAACTTTATAGTTTTGATCACTAATATTGACAAACATGCTTGAGATAGCAACGCGTGCGAGTTCGATCGAGCAATGCTCTAACAATCCCCCCTTTGTCAATTTTAGTGGCAAAACTATTAACACATATGGAATATATATATAAATAAACTTTGTAGATCCTATCCCACATGTCGTCTACTCTTCAACAATACTCGAAATCTTTGTCACTTCTAAGTAATCCAATGATCCCAAAGGTTGTAAGTTTAGCATCATCGTTGTTGAAAATCCATAGTTATAACAACGAGAAAACAAGAGTTCTCAATCATTGTTATACAGTGTCATAGTATCATTACACAGTGTCAAAGTCCAACTGCATCACAACTTTAACAACAATACTATGGTGATACTTCACTCCCCCTTAGTTAATACTCCATCTCACATGGAAACCACTCCCCCTTACATAATGGTTCGAAAACCATATGTATTTGTAGTGTGTACTACATATTAATTCTCCCCCTTTTTGTCAATAAAATTGGCAAAGGTACAAGAACGGGATCCTAATGAAATTTCCGTAAGAGATATTTCATGACCAAAGGTAAATGTATATCATCTTTTTTAGATGCAATCATAAAGCCGAAGTTAAATGCATTCATCAAGGAGTTCATAAAGATACAAGATAACCCCTATAATATTCCACAACTGCACTCCCCACAAAGATTTGGCAATTAAGCACAAGTTCAAAAGAACTCTCCGCCATAAAATGTTATCCCGAAAGAACAACAAGAGTGACCTTAATTTCAAAAGAAAAGAAGGATTTCTTTGGACTCAATAAATATCATACAAGTATGAATTTGGAATCCAAAAAGAAATATTCAATCAAATTAATCGTAAGTGAACCATGATTAATTTGAATAAATATGCTCAACACAAGTAAACTTATGGAGACTTAAGAAATCAATTAGATTAATCACAAGAAAACTCGCAAATAATTTAATTGCCATACTCAACCAAACTAATTACAAAAGTAATCAATTTAATTGGTCACACTCGATATAAGAAAAATCTATGGAGCAATGACTAAGTTAATCATGAATAACCAACCCAGTCAAAGAAATGCTCAAACATAAGAAAACTTATGGAGTGCTAACTAAATAACCACACAAGATGATTAATTTAGTTTAACATATTCAACATAAAGTACCTTAGGGAACAACAACTAAGTTAATCATAAAAGTAATCAACTTTTGTCGTTTTAGTGCTCAACATAAGACACTTCATGGAACAACACATTATTTACACAAAAATTGTGGATCTGAGATCGACATTATACCATGGAATAAGCAAGGATTCATTCTATTTTCCATTACCATTTGCACAATGAAATACAATAGACATAATCCTTAAATCACAAAAGATTTTAACCTATCTTCCATCAAAACTTGACAATATAGGCTTAACTTTTGTGTTTGTCAAAAGTCTATTCATTCTTTTATCAATACTTGCATATCAATTCACGAACGACTTTACTTTTGACAAAACATGGGACAACAAGTTCACGGATGTAAACACACATATCCCATAAAAATATTGCAATATATAAAACCATAAAGATTAATACTGCAAAAACCATATTCCGAACAAGTTTAGAATTTAAACAAATAAATCTGAAAACAAGAAGATGAAAACTTTGGACATAGCTATGTGTAATCACAATAATGGATATTCCAAACACTAGTTATTCTTCAAAACAAGAAGAATAGAAGATTTACTAGGCAATAATACCTTTGAAGAATTCTTTATCGCTCCTGAACTCCTTGTCGTCAACAACCATTGGAACATAAGGTTCATTAAGGTAGAAGTTTATATCAACAAACCTTCTTGGTTGTTTTTTTTCGAACCAGAGCCTTATGAATCTCATGAGTCTTATACACAAAAGCCTTTATTTGTTTAATCTCCTTTTGCATTTCCTTTAACACTTCAAAAGCATCATAAAACTTCTCAGAATTTGAAGGAACTGCTCTTGGCTTCCTCACATTCCTTCTTTTCCTTTTCAATGTTGGAGGTAATGAAGATTTTTATTTTTCCTTCATGATTGGTAGCTTGACAATCATATCACCATCTTTTCCTTTAAAAGACATCATACTTGGAGCATCCATGAACGTATGGGTTTGTGAGAAAAAATCACAATTTTCTCAACAAGTAGTCTTGAGACAAAAAGAGGTTTTAAAGAAGGAAAAAGGAATGTAGGGTTCGAAACCTTTAACAGGTTCGTATACGACCAACTCTCAGCCCTATCAAGAGTAGAATTTGTCGATAATACCCTTTCTTTTGTTTGATAAACAAAAAAAAAGACAAATCTAATAAAAGAAGAAAAATAACTTTTCATAAAGCCTGAGAGGTATAAAATCATTATCTCTTTAGACCAGGCACATGAGACAATATTTTAAAAATAACATAATCAAGTTGCGCTGTGGTGAAAAACAATTTGTCCACCAATTTCCTATTGGGAGGAATCCACAGACCTCTGTCTATCAAAATAATTTGACCATAATTTCTTCTCAAATGGTCTTCATTTATCCTTGGAAACTAACTTCTTAGACGAAGATAAAATCTTACATACCTCAACAGTCTTCTGAGCCAGTTTAAGATTTCTTGCTAAATAATTTGCTCTTCGTTGAAGTTTGTTGACGTGCCTTTGTTGGTGTTTGAACTTATAACACTTTGAAAGTTCATGACCCTTTAATGAACAATATGAACACATCAAACTTGGATAAAAATCAGGCTTCTGAAATGTGCAAGCAGCTAGGCACATAGTGGAACCTGAAACATTACAAACAGTGTTTCCAAGTGATGGGTCAACTTTGTCTTCCAGAATAGTTGGATTATCTTCTGAAAGAATATCAAGATTTATGTGTGTATTGCTACAATTATCAAAATCAATATTTTCACCAAGATGTGCAACACTTGATTTCTCGTCTTCATTTGAATCATAACTGTCAGACATTTCAACAAGAGTTGCTGCAAGACCTTTGTTCCCAGTGTATTTTCTCCGATTTAGACACTCGTTTGCAAAATGACCAAATCCCTTACACTTAAAGCACTAAGGCATATCCTCATCATCAGTTTCATCAATATCCCTGTTTTTAGGAGGAACACAATTATGAGGTTTGACCGATGCCTTAGAATCATCTCTGGAGAATCGTTTACTTCTCTTCAATAGAAGATCCCTAAACTGTCTTTGATCATCGAGACTGATTTGTCAAGATCTTCATCTGATGAATCTATCTCAGAGTGATCATCTTCAGAGATATACACTTTTTTTATATTTATTAAGTAATTTAGTGTGTTTTAGTGCTTTGAACGCAACATCCTTAGTTTTGGATGAAAGTTCATGATCAAAGATCTTAAGCTTTTCAACCAAAGTATTTCTGAAGAGAGTATCAAGGTTATTTCCCTCAACAATGGCATGCTTCTTAGCATCGTATCTAGATGGCATCGATCTGAGAATTTTCATCACAATGTCCTTTTCAGGAATAGTCTTACCCAATGCAAAAGATGCATTAACAATTTCAGACACTTTGTGATTAAACTCATCAAATGTTTTTTCATCTTCCATACGAAGGTTTTCCCAATCGAAATTAAGGTTTTGAAGCCTAGCTTTCTTCTCACTGTTATTACCTTCAAATATGGTTGCTAAGATATCCCAAGCTTCTTGCGACTTAGTGCAATTAGACACATGGTGCTGAAGATTTGGGGTAATGACATGTATGATCACATTCAAACCGTCGGAATTTTGCTTTGCAACAAGTATCTCAGCAGGGGTGTATTCACCAATATATTTGGGAACGTTTATATTTCCAACTGCCACAATGGGAGGATCATAGCCATTAACAACATATATATACCCATGATTGAAAATCACGTGCTTGAAGAAAAGCTCACATAGCAATTTTCCACCATAAGTAATTAGATCCATCGAAGACTGGTGGTACGTTAATAGAGATATCACCTCTGTATATAGAGTCAGATCGCTACAAACACATACTTGTAAGGTTTTGAACGTGTTTTCCTGCTCTGGTACCAATTGAAAAAGTGGGGGTCTAACAACCACACCCAATATTTCGATTAGCAATTTATATGGACAACTCCGAGTTACTTTCTAGAGATTCAACTAGACAGTCAGACTCAATCAATATAAAATATATCAAGGAGTTTATATCTCTATCTCTCAATTAGATCTTTACTCAAGCAAATAGAAATCTGCGAGTCTTTATCAAATAGAGATAAATTGGATGGTACCAAAGACCAATATCCAAGTGTCAATAAATTTAAATCAACAACCTAAAAGGTCGGATATTCTAATTGATTGAACATCGCATAACCTGTATTATTTCAATTATATAACAAAATATAATGCAGAAAAGAAATAACACAGACACCATAATTTTGTTAACGAGGAAACCACAAATGCAGAAAAACCCCGGGACATAGTCCAGATTAAACATACACTGTATTAAGCCCCTACATACACTATCCTACTCCAAGCTAACTTCGGTCTGGACTGTAGTTGAACCTCAACCAATCTCACACTAATCCAAGGTATAGTTATGCTCCTACATCTTTGATCCCAGCAGGATGCTACGTACTTGATTCCATTAGTTGATCTCACCCACAACCAAGAGTTGCTACGACACAAATTATAAGACTTTAATAAACAAATCTGTATCAGACAGAAAATTCTACAAGGATAGATAAATTCGTCTCCCACGAATAAACTTATGAGTTTTGTTATGTCTTTTGATAAATCAAGGTGTACATGAACCAATTGATAAAACCAGACTTATATTCTTGAATAATAACTCAGCTTTATCAGTCACCTCACAATAAACTTAATCGACGCAGCGAAGAAGATTATTGAGGAATCACAAACGATGAGACAAAGTATTTGTAACTACTTTTATATCTTGCCTATCGGAGGTAGAAATCTCAAGCCAATATTCCAATTATACTCGTACGATAGAAGAAACAAGATCAGATCACATAACTACAAGAAAAGAAGTATCAGTCTGGCTTCACAATCCCAATGAAGTTTTTAGGTCGTTAACCTGGTTTTAGAAGAAGAAACCAAAGGTTAAAGGAGAATCGACTCTAGCTTAGAAGAACTAGTATCACACACAATTTGTGGGGATTAGGATTCCCAGTTGATAGAGTTCTCCCTTATATAGTCTTCAAATCAGGGTTTGCAATCAATGTTAGCTTAGTAACAAAGCATTCAATATTCACCGTTAGATGAAAACCTGATTAGATTCAAGCTAATATTTATCAACCGTTAGATCGAAAACATAGCTTGTTATACACACATGTACTTGATGTGTTTAGGTTTGTGTAACCGTACCCAAACTTGTATATTAGTTGGTTCAACAATAGTTAACCTAATGGTTATCCATATGATAACTTTCATATCAACCATATTCTTCTTCACCATAACTAGTCCAAATGACTCAAATGAACTAGTTAGAGAGTTGTTCAATTCCTTAGATCTTTATGTACTACACAAGACATAATTGAAGCAAAAATGATGTGATTCACTCGAATCAATTCATGAACTATAAAGCCACGGTTTGCAATAGCATTCCTTAGTTTATTAAGATAAGTTTACAAACATTGTTTTTAGACGTAACCTACTCAAGTTCGCGGACTAGGTTCACGGACTGAGTTTGTATGCTTAGTTCGCGGACTGAGCTCACGCACTACTCCAGTTTCACTTGATCAACAAAGTTCGCAAACTTCGGTTCAGGCAATAAGGACTTATACATATATGTGTTATCACAACAATGCTTATATCCTCCAATGGTTATATTGTCTAAACTCTCACTTCAATCATTGAAACATTCTCAGAGGGCGTTATATAGTTGTTATTCACAAACTATTTTTCGTCAGAGAAATTTCCAAAATGATTGAAACAGAACATGACTTTCGTCACTAGGTAAAGATGAACTTGGTTAAAGCGAAATCTTTACCAACATATATTTCGAGAAATAGATAAACGAGATATACTCAGCTCGAAATATCCACATGTGTATAATCTAAGTATATATAGCAAAATGACTTTTGTCTCAAGATAGGAGATAAAGTAGATAGACTTTTGAGTGATAGATAATTTCAAGTCTCCACATACCTTTTAGTCAATGAATCCATTGGTTTCTTGAGTAGTCCTTCGTCTTGTATGATGATCGCCATGGAGTTCTTGAGATCAACTGCACTTTTTATCCTAGTCCGAGACCTTAGCTATAGTAGACTAGAAATCAAAGACTTTATAGTTTTGATCACTAATATTGACAAACATACTTGAGATAGAAACGCATGCGAGTTTGACCGAGCAATGCTCTAACAAAATCCATAAGCCAAAAGTACCATTTGTGTTGTTCCCAGCAGCATATTTATTATCGCAATGATAACATCTAGCATGAGTTGTACATATCCTGGTAAATTGCTTTCATACCTCAGATCTCACTTTTCCTTGTTATTTGTCTTCACCAACTTCAGATGTACTTGTTGGTATTGCTTCAATTTCATTTGTGTGAGAAGTATCTTGACTGGAGGATTATGTATTTATCTAACAAACATTGAACATAAACACAATGTTAGTTATAAGCAAACCCAAAAAAAAAAAAATGCAACATCATACTAAAAGTAAAAACATAAAAAAAATCTGCAATATGACTTAATAGTTGACAAGAAATACCAAGAACAGTCAGAACAACTTAATGAGCAAGGTACATGATAATAGATTGAGTTTCTTTTGGTCTTACATTAACACCCTGTGTTTTTAGTATGACACATGATCAAAGATGCGCCATGACATGAGATGAAGCTTCATCTCAAGCTTCTGTTGTGTTAAGAGGAACATTGGCTTAGAGCCAATATAACGCTAAGTATGGTGCATCTCAAAGGCATATTATCTAAGGGTCAATGTCACATCATCATGATACATCCGACCAGACCAAGATGGACGAGTTACTGTATACCATCATGGTTGTATATGTTGGAATTGGCCTAAGGTCAATATCGCACCATAATGGTACATCAGGCCAGAGCAGGCTGGTAGAGATAATTTACAACCATCATGGCTGTAAATAATTGGAATTGACCCATGAGCAGATCGGAAACAAAATCATCATGGCTGAACATTGGATTTGGCATATGGGCCAAAGTTGAAAATACAACCATTATGGCACTTCATGAGACTTGGCCGAGTCAATGTACAACCATCAAGGTTGTACATTGCAGCTGGCCTATGAGCCAGAAATGAAAGTACAACCATCATGGCTTCTTATTTAAAAGTACATGGAAACGACCATGAATAGTGAAGCAGTCACCTAAAAATGTGACTTGGTGAATGTCACTTTCTTCCCCAACTTTAAGTTGTAAAAATATCTTTAAAACATATACATGGAGGGGTAGTTGGTTGAAGGTGCATATGCGGACCATGCACTAAGTAAGTTTAGCTGAAAGAGCATAAATGATGCTTAATTAGGCCTCATTTATAGCTATGTAGCATTCTCAATGGAGCATATTAAGCATGTGCATTACTATGCCATCCCGCAGACTCAGTAATGCGCAACCTCTGTGCATTTTGATGGAACGACCTACACGGACTAGGCCATTACCATTATTGCTTGGCCACGTCCTTGAAACGAGTTGGCTTAAGATGATGTCCCTTCGATGATGAACTACGGTCAGTGGTTGATTTATTTAGAGTAGGGAAGGGTACGTAGGTAGCCGCAATGAGTTGCAACATTGCTGATCCAGCAATTTGTCGCTCATATCATCTAATTGCGAGATGATTGCAGCATGTTGGCTCCTCATATCATCTGGATCGATATTGCGAAGCAAGAGATGATTGTGACCAAAATTGATGAGGCAAGTGGCATTTAATTAACTGGATGCTCATACTTCCTATTAAGGTGTTTCCAAAGTAGTCGAAATCGCTCTCCAAGGCCGAGTACTCGGCGAGTACTCACTACAAGGTAAATGAGCGATGCGATTTCCGAGTACAAGGTCATTCCGAGGAACACCGATTAAGTCGGCCGAGGAGACCGAGTAGTAGCTGAGTAGACCGAGTATTAGGCCGAGCAGACCGATTTTATATAAAAATTAGCCAAGTACTTGGTATAATTCATGACTCGTGAGTATTTAGGGACCGAGTATGATGCCGAGTATTGGAGATTTCCAAGTCCGAGTTCATTGCTCCTCGCTACAAGGTACTCCACCGAGTCGGACCCAGGAACAATTTCGATTACTTTGGGTGTTTCGACATAGGCATGCACCAATGACACATTGGGCATGACCAGGAAAGTAAGTTACATGGGTATGAAAGTGCCGCGACTTGCATAAGCCTAAAAAAAGTACGACATGAGCCTGATTGATGCACCCTTACATGGGTATGCAAGTGCCGCAACTTGCATATGCCTACAATGGCCTATGCGAAAGTTCAAGGCATGTTCAATGTCTAGAATGGAATCGAAAGCCATTGGTGCATGAAATAATGCATCAGCATCAACCTCTATGGCTTTAAACCCTTTGCAGAACAAGGGTAAGTTGGAACGGTGTGTAAGATAAGTTAGTTGCATCATTCTTAATAAGCATGCTTGCAACTAGCGAGTGGACGTGTATTTTCCTACTTTAAAGGAAGGTTTGTAGCATCAGAGTGGTGCATCTGGGACTTATGGAATGCGTGCAACTGGCATGCTTGAAGTAATTTTCTGGTCTGTCAAGGATGTTATGATCGTAATCGCCTAGTGCTTTGAGATTCACCATTTACAGACTCATCCAATCCTTGTCTATATCTACAATTAACAAACAAAAATCCAGTAAGTTAACACCCATACATTTACAGATTCATCCAATTATGTTTATACAAGAAAATTCAGTTTAATAAAATCAAAACATATATTTAAGTTAACACCAATACATTTAAGTTGACACCCATACATTCAAGTATTTAACATCTAAAACAGATTAACATATAAGACTTACATCCTGAATCAAACTCCTTCAATATAAGCATACATCCTCTAGTTAGTATAAGATACATGAAGTCAAAATTTGTTAACCTGACACTTATAACAGTGGAAGCGAAGTACCAGTGCAGTGGAAATTCTTTTCTAACATTACAATGACAGTTACATACATACTAAATGAACCAATATTCATTGCTTCTTATGGTTGGAAGTAAAATCACAAGCATCATGCGTCATTTCAATTAAGAACAATTTCCAACAACTTAATTGAAGAAAACAAACAATATTAATCTGTAATGATAATTGAAAAATGTTGTACGTATTTAAAATTACTCTTATACTAACTATGGGATCAGAGTCCAAACATTATCGATAATTAGTCTCACCTGGACATAATAATTAAGAACTCTTGGACCTTTAGCATCACTTCCTCCAGTGAATGTTGAAAAAGTGGGGGTACAACAACCTCACCTAATATTTCGCTTAGAAATCTGTATCGACTAACTCCAATATACTTTCAAGAGAATCAACTAGACAGTCAGACCCAATCTTAATAAAAAGTATATCAAAGAGTTATATCTCAATTTCTCGATTTAATCCGCAACCAAGCAAATAGGAATTTGCGAGGCTGATTGAATATAAGAGAAACAACTTGAACGATAACAAAGACCAATGTTCAAGGATCAATCAATTTCAATCAACAACCAAAGGTTGGATTTACCAATTGATCGATTCAATGCAAAATTTGTGATATTTAAGTTATATAAAAAAATATAATGCGGAAAAGAAATAACACAGACACCAAAAGTTTTGTTGATGAGGAAACCGCAAATGCAGAAAAACCCCAGGACCTAGTCCAGATTTGAACACGACGCTGTATTAAGAAGCTATATACACTAGCCTACTACAAATCTAACTTCGGTATGGACTGTAGCTGAACCCTAATCAATCTCACACTGATTCAAGGTAAAGTTTCGCTTCTTACGTCTCTGATCCCAATAGGATACTACGCACTTGATCTCCTTAGCTGATCTCACCCACAACTAAGAGTTGATACAACCTAAAGTCGAAGACTTTAATAAACAAATCTATCTCCCACAGAAATACCTACGAGTTTTGTTTATTCTTTTGATAAATCAAGGTGAATAGGAACCAATCGATAACCCAGACTTATATTCACGAAGAAAATCCTAAAATTATCAATCACCTCACAATTGTCTTAATCGACTAGCGAAACAGGATATTGTGGAATCACAAATGATGAGACAAAGATGTTTGTGACTACTTTTCTATCTTTCCTATCGGAGATATAAATATCAAGCCAATCTTACGGTTGAACTCAATCACGATAGAAACAACAAGATCAGATCACGCAACTACAGAGAAAATAGTTGGGTCTAGCTTCACAATCCCAATGAAGTCTTTAAGTTGTTAAGCTACAGGGTCTCAAGAGAAACCTAAGGTTAAAGGAGAATCGACTATAGTTTATGCAACTAGTATCACACAGGAGATGTGGGGATTCAGTTTCCAAGTTGCTAGAGTTCTTCTTCATATAGTCTTCAAATCAGGGTTTGCAATCTAAGTTACCTTGGTATCAAAGCATTCAATATTCACTGTTAGATGAAAACCTGATTAGATTCAAGCTAATATTTTTCAACTGTTAGATCGAACTTAGATTGTTATACACAAATGAAATGTAACTTTATTTATGTATGGGTAACCGTACCTAAACGTGTACACTTAGTTGGTTCAACAATAGTTAACCAATGGTTAGCCATATGAGCACTTTCATATCAACCTTATTCATCTTCACCATAACTAGTTCAAGTGACTCAAATGAACTAGTTAGAGAGTTGTTCAATTGCTTAGATCTCATAGAAGTATACAAGACACAATTGAAGCAAAATTGATTTTGATTCACTCGAATCAATTCATGAACATTATAGCCACGGTTTGAAAAGATTGCATTCTTTATTATATAAATGTTTTAGTTCATGTACAAACCGACTTTAGAAAGTAACCTACCTAAGTATGAGAACAGGCACGCGTACTTAATAACCGAACGAGTTTTTTTTTCACTTTCAAACTCCAGCAATAATTCAAGGACGTGAACTTTCCGCCAGTATGTGAACGGGTACAGGTACGCATACTTTGGGTTTTTCACCCGGATTTCCAACAACCGCCAGTACGCGTACATGTACGCATACTTTGGGTTTCCGATTTTGGACTTTTACACAAATATGAGAACACACTATGTTATATCCAAAGATGGTTACATGTTCTAAACTCTCATTTCAATCATTGAAACTTTCTTAGAGGATGTTATATAGTTGTTATTCACAAACTATTTTTCATCAAAGCGATTTTCAAGTAATTGAAATAATCAACATGACTTTTGTCACTAGTAAAGATGAACTTGGCCAAAGCGAAAGCTTACCAATACATATTTCGAGGAATAGAGTTAAACTCGGCTTGAAATCGCACACGTGTATAATTGAAGTCTATATAGCAATACAACTTTTGTCTCAAAATAGGAGATAATAGATTGACTTTTGAGTGATAGATAAGTTCCAGTCTCCACATACCTTTTTGTCGATGAAGTTCCATAAGTTCCTTGAGTAGTTCTTCGTCTTCGCATGATGATCGCCTTGGAGTCTAGAGCTCAACTTCACTTACTATCCTAGTCCGAGACGTAGCTATTACACCAAAACATGGTTTTTTCAATGAAAAATAACGTCACAAATAATTTATTTTACGCCACAAATGTATTCTTGTGACGTTTTCTTGCTGTCGGTTAATGCGTTATAAAAAGAGGTGTTGCAAATAGTCCGACCGATGCTAAAAGCGTCACTTATGCAAAGGGTCTTTTGTAGCACAATTTTTTATCATAATTTTTTTTTTTACATTACAAATAATTTTCTCCATTTTACTATTAAATTATTTTCCAAATTATTAATAAATTATATTTCAGCCATTTTATTCAATATATTATGTTTTTTTTATTAAATTAGTGATTTGCTTAGAAAATAAAGCGACTCATAATAATTTGTTGCTGCTATGAGATGAGAGTATAGGTAACAATTTGTGCAATAACTAAAGTCATATTATTGTATGTCGTTGAAAAATAATTTCAACACCATGAGAAAATGATCATATAATTTTAAGTAAACAAAAATTATAATTTAATCAATAGTTACGAAAAACAGTAAAACTTGTACACGAATAGCCAATGGAACCACATGTTCTTGAATCGAATTTACATACATTTTAGACCTAAAATAATTTCTTTAATCAATAAAGCCTTTTTGCTTCTGGCAACCAAATTTGGATTTCAATCCTCATCCAAATTCTTGTTTCTCTGGATCTGGAATTAGTCCTTTGAGTTTCCGTTGGCTCTTGGACAAGGAGACTACATATATTCCAATTTCTCTTGAAGGATGATCTTACGTGTAGAAGGAATTTCACATATAGATAGTAAAAGAGAATAAAATACCATGTAAAAAAATTGCAGTGACGAAATGCAATCCACGTTTGGGTTAAATGTAACCATGACTAAATACAACCTAGAGAAAAATGATAAATTTCTAATTACAACCTAATCCATTTTTAACAATTTTGTTAAATACAACCCTACCATTGACCGATCCGACCCAACCTAAATTCTTAATATTCTTTTCTTATTCGAGAGAGAAGGGAAGACTTGGGAAGACGAAGTCACCATATTTTTTACCGGATTCTGTTCCATGGAGTAATTCATTTGAAGAATCAACTAAAACCCCAAAACCCTTCTTCTCCAAAACCCCTTTCATGCTTTCCAGAAAAACAAAAAATAAAAAAAAGGAACAGAGAAAATAGCAACCCCCAAATCCTTCTTCCCGAGATTTATTAACATGTTATGATCCTTCCTCATTCGCCGAGCAAATGGATTGAAAGCATCAATCCATTAAAATTCCTCCCAAGTCCCAGATTCCCAAACCGAAATTGGTAAAACAACATAAATGGTAACCCTAGAAAAAAATTTGAAATTGTTTTGTTTCAATTTCTTGTTTATATGTATGTCTCAGTATCTTCAAAAAATTTTGATTGTCATTTTTAATCAACAAATTAACATGAAGTTTATGCTTATCTTCTTGTACATTTCTGGTTTTTTTCTTTTTTGACATCCCAAAGCCCAAACATTTTTTGAAATTGTTTTCGCTAACCCAAATTCAAATGGATTCTACCTATACAGTATGTGCACACATAGCGTGAATGGTTTTGCAACGATAACATGAGAGAAGTTACTCAATTGATTGCATGTTACATACCATATCATCCCCTTCTTTAGTTACTAGTGAATGTAACTAGAAATACCTTGTCAAACAACCAAACTATAACTACTGGCATGGCTTTGAAAATAACATTATACAAAGACTGGTTCCAATCATCAAAATTACCGTTATATGCTTACCTTGTACCATAAATAAGAATTCTCTTTCTATCCAAAATTTGGCCATGTACTATTAATATAATCGGAGAATTCCTTCCCAACCTGCATCTGGAAAATTTGTAAGAGCAAATCTCTGTACTCTTTCAGTTTTTTGAACATCTATGACTTCAGTACTAATCTCATATATTTTATTAGGCGCACCTCATTAACCAAATTATCGAAAAGGCGTTACAGCCAGATGATGATGCGGTCCCAAGTATTACAACACTAAAAATGGATCATTTGCTACAGATTTATGATAAGGGGGAGGATTTAGCTGAATTTGGGGAGATAAAAGAAACACCTGTAACTATGATTGTTCAAGTTGATACAAGGGAACAAGGAGGTAGCGAAGACTTTGAGGTGGCGTACGCAAGTCACTTACCAGAGAAAGAAAAAAAATAAAAACTTCTTGTGCTTAGTAATCAAAATAATAGTTTCCTTGCAGGCAGTCAATTTTCTTATGTTAAGTAGTTTAAAGGATTAACATGTTTACTATTTGGAATACAGTTGTAAGTTTCACGGTTTTTAAAGTCGACCATAAAATTTTTGACTCATTGTTTACTGATTTATTGTAACATTCATTAGTACTGCACACATCTCTTTCACCAATTTTCTTTTTGGAAGCTCTCTTCACAAATTCATGTCTCATTGTTTTTAAAGTCGACCAGACTAGATTGGCATCAATTATTAGTTAGTGTGAAAGAAATTACCCAACAATAAAGGGTCGACCAGACCAGACTAACTATGGCGCCTTATGGTCTACCAGACTAGACTGAATATCTGCATTTGGAGTTGAATATCATTGATTGATTTCTTTTATCCCGAGTCGACCAAATTTGGATGACTGCAACATCAACAATGAGTGGTAAGAAATAAAAGAGTCGGTCGTTTACACAGAAGCGACTCGAGCAAATTTAGTCATCATTTGGTCGACTTCTTACAACTGACTCTTGCATCAATTGGTCGATCATCTACGACTGACCTCGTTAAAAATAATTGATAATCCATGAAGCCTCATGGTCGAACATCAATTGCCTACTACAGTCGGTCAGTCGTGATAACACATTAAGCCTCGTGATCGATCAAACCCGACGGAGCAGTTCTTCATATGAATTTCTTAATGCTTAAGTTTTAACCATGAAAGAAAAGAAAAAAAAAACAAGGTTGCTTACCTCTTCATTGTTTTCATAAACCTTAACTTCATTTGAACAACAAAGATTTTCTTCTGATTCATCTAGGGTTTGGCCTAGATTTTCTACACTTGGATCACTCATTGAATAAATGTTATGACTAGGGTTTCGAGTTGATTAGTAAAGAAGAAGAAAAAAAAAAAACCCTAAATATAAACATACCATAATGGAGAAGGCATGACAAACTGAATATTTTGGATTACCATATATAAACTTACGGTAAACGGTTTTGGTGGTTATTTTGGATTATGAGTTGGATTTGACTTGACTTTTTTAGGTTGCATTTAGTCACCTTTAAAAGTAAAGTATATCAGAATTTCAAAAGTGATATCTCGGTTGCATTTTAACCCAAACGTGGGTTGCATTTAGTCATCGCTAAAAAAATAATTGATGATTTTGATAGATCTGAAGTAACATATAGAAAAACCACCCATTTGAACGTTGATTTGCTCTTCAACATCATATGAGGGTAACAAAGACTAATACATATTAAAAAAAATCCACATAAGTAAATAAAATAAAAATAATTGCGATTATATCAAAACTTACCCCGTTAGATGTATGATTTTATCCAATTTATCCATCAAAATATTTTCTTAGTCACGCCATGAGTAAAAAAACTTGTACAAGTAATATAAAATCACAAAAAGAAAGAGGGAGAGCCGAATTAATTTCTACCGGATAATGTACGTTTTGAATCAGAATCATTTAGAGGAGTTAAACGAGATTGGTGATGTCGGCGGCTGATCATGATGACAGACGTATCCATGGGGTTTAGGTTAGAAAAAGGATAAAAAAAGAGAGGAAGATAATGAAGAAGAATAAAAGAGAAGATAATTGACTAATATTTATGGTTACTCCGCATTAAAGGCGGAAATTAAATTAAAAAAGGTTAACGTGTAACCTGTTTATGGAAACAGTTTGGATGTTGAATTAAAAAAGGCTAACGTGGGACTTGTTTATGGGAACTTTTTTTTTTCTTTTTGGAGGCAATTATGGAAACAAATTTTTTTTTTGGAAGCATTTAAATCACAAGTTATTTTTTCTTAAACACGTTGAGAAAATTATTATTTTTTTCTTAATTCGATCTTTATTCACGACCATCACAAGTGTTGCGGTGGATATTCTAGACACTTATCGCAATACATTCAACATAATATTTTTGTGACACCAAGAACGTCACATATACATAATTTTTACAACGTTTTTTTTAGTGTCAAACATAGAATGTCACAAATGATGTTGTTTGTTGTAGAATAGAAATCAATACTTATAGTTTTGGAAACTAAACTTGACAAAGAAGTTTGAGATAAAAACGCTTGCGAGTTCGACCGAGCAGTGCTCTAACAAATGTATTCTCCAATATCATAGCTTCAATCTGCACCCAAGTAAAAACCCTAAATCAATCTCAAATATCAAATCAAATACTAAATCGATCTCAAACGCATACTGAAGATCTTAATGCCAACAGAACAATGGTATGCTAAAAAGTAAAACCCCTGAATCAATCTCAAATTAAACGATTCAAACCCTAAATCAATCAAGTAGGGTTACAGAGATTGAAACAAATCGAACAAGAAGAATAAGAATAAGTACCTGACTCAGTCAGAGATGCTGAAGAAGAAGAAGAAGAAGTGAATTACTCAACAAAGTTAGAGATGGTGATAGAGACTCAAGAGTAAAGACTCGGCAGCTCTTCAGAGAGAGAAAAAATGATGAGTGAATCACTAACTCTCGATAGATAATATGATTTTTTATACCCAGGATGGACGAATAAGATTAAATATTAATCAAAATATCAACGGCTGATATCCGAGTTATCTGGTCCGGTACATGGCGGGAAGGCTTAGGAACTGAGTACCTGTACCGGTACCACACCGATTCCCTATTCCACTACTTGTACTTATACTCCCAAACCTGGTTTTTCGGTTCTAGGCCGGTTCTTTGGGTACATTCTTAAGAATATCCGGAGGTTCGAATGATAACTTGTTAGTTGAACCTAGTGTGTTGAAAATAAAAAAAAAATAAAAAAAATAGATAATACACAAAAAGAAAAGAAAAAAGAAAGCAGTTTTTCCATTTAAAAAATAGATGGATAAGGGGCTTTTAGAATTACTACCTAGTGACTATATTTTGTCTTTATTTGATATGCCTCGAAAATTTTATTTATGCCTCTGATGAGTGTCGTAAGCGCAAAAAATTAATCAAGGTATTTCCCACTAATTAACTAGTAATATTGTAGGACTAGAATATCGCCACAATTATATTCACGAGAGATTAACGAAACTTCTGCGAGCGTCACCAAAAACTCATCAACAACATTTCACGAGCGTCACAAAATAATTCAGAGAATGATGTAATAAACAACGACAACATAAAACATGAGAAAAATGTGAAGATTTTGTAGTTAAAAAGAATGTTCGCGAGCACAAGGCGGGAGCTAGCGAAAGCAAGGCAGGAAATGAAGATTTTATGGTTATAGAAGAGTCTCGCGAGCACGATAACAGATCTCGCGAGCACGATCACAGATCTCGCGAGCACGATAGCAGAGCCAGCAAGGAGCATAGCAAAAATCCTAAAAAATGGGAAAGATAAGTTGAATGTGAGCTGTCACCCACTATGAAGATACCTATATAAAGAGAAGAGAAGGAGAGAGAAAGGGGAGGACACAATTTTAGAGGAAAGAGAGATTTTGAAGAGAGATTTTAGGAGAGAGAATGTATTTTTCTTTATCATCTTCTTCCCCAAAACTAGATTTAGAACTCCATTAATGGAGATTATCAATGTAAATCAAATGTAAATTTAAACAATCATAGTAAAGAATCATGGATGTAGATCAAGTTGATCGAACCATGTAAAAATCCGTGTGTCTATTTACAATTTTTAGAATTTTAATCATACTTTTAATACCAAATTAGTTTGGATCAAGAGATTATTATCAAGATATTACAAGGGGTGTGTTGTGGGAAATCCTGCAACTACATTTTGGTGCTAGAAACACTACATGCTTGTTGGATTGAAGAAGATAAAGAGAAATTAACAATTGTTAATGATGAATTCGATGGGATTTATGAGATACAGGGGAAAACATGGAAATTTTAGGAAAAGAATGATGAAGAACATCCAACACAATTTAAGAGAAATGTCTACAGAGAAAGAGAAGCAGAAAATATTGGGAAGCAGGAGAAGATTCGAAGAAATCTTTATAGGAATGAAATAAAATGAATCGGCATCAATTAATTGTTTAAACATGACAAATTATTTCTTATCTCTTTAGTCATATTTTAATAAATCTGGGAGATTTTGAATTTTTTAACTATCACACTTTGTTTTTCACAAAAATTGCTATTTAGTTGATATTTTGAATTCAAAAGAGTTTTGATCATAAATTTACATCCATAAACCTTGAATTTAATTTTGATCGTATAAACACCTAATGTGAACATGATTTTTGTGATTGAAGTCAAAGATGAAGGAATCAACAGATCCAGTGAAATTTCTCTTTTGCGATAAGATGCATCCACCAACTTATCAACATACAACGTCAGCAAATAAATGGATTAAATCAACACAAACATTTTAACAGAAAATTTAGATTCCAACGGAGGAGAAAGCACAAAGGACAAAGACAACACAGCGGAAAAAGGAAGCAGACTAATGATTTATTCACCAAGTACTTCATCAACAATCGCGAAGAAATCAAAAGAAGTTACACCAACAAATAATTCTATAGATAAAGATTATCTTTGCGAGGGAAGTCACAACTCATGAAATGTTCATATTTCATTAGATCAGCCGTAAAGAGAAAAGGAACAACACTGCAGCTCATAATAAGGCATATAACAACATGGGATATATTCACATTAAAGAAAAGAGCTTCTCAAACGAAGTTAAACGAACCAACGAATAAAATTAATTATATCACCGGTGAAGAAGAGTCATTACTGCGAAGAAAAGAGGTGCCTAATGACGCCAGGACATCATCAACAATTCCCAGATAACGACAAAGGAAATTAAGTCCAGCAAAGGCAAGCTACCATCATTAGTCATCAAGATAACAACAACGCCAACGAAGTAAATATTGACCAATTAATTAAAGAGAAAGATGCCAAACTACATATGAGAAAGATGCCAAACTGTCTTTCTCAATTCCTATCTCGCAACACAATAGCATCTCGCAGATTTGGAAATTATCATCTAAGATACCCTATAATGAAGTAGAAAAAACTTTGTGTTCTAGGTTGAGTGTCTTTACTGGTGTTCCCAATTTATGGCGAACGTACTATGGCAGTTATTATGCTTAGCGTGGTGGCGAGCAGGATCCATGTGTTTAGGTGCTGGGATTAGTCGTTGTTCATCAAGTTAGTTGAAGAAACTGTCCAATCTTTATATTCAAAAAGGGTAAGTTTCTGCGAAGATGAAGAAGAAACGTGACAGGGGAGAAATTTTGTGAAACATACTTCGTCAAAAAATTTAAAGCAACGAAGCTCAGTTAAGGAACGAATGGGAATCATTGACAGTGAAGAAGTGTACAGCAGGAAAGCAGAACATACTGAAAGCAGTCCCAAGAAAAGAACCCCTACTCATGTTCTGCGATGACCACTCACGGTTGGAGAGATATCAATCAATCCATTTCATAACAATCAGTCCAGTTTGTGATAACTTGGTTCGAATCAATTCAATACTTGCGTTAATAATAATTCCTGCGAAATTAATAATTTCTGCGAAGAAGGAATGACGGGAAGAAAGAACAATAGAACACATCCGGCGATGAAGAAAATTTACAAGAGTTATAATCACTAGGTCATCAACTTAGGATAAGAAGATGGAAAAATGATTGAGAGGTACTAAACTTCACATGAAAGTTATACTCACAGGGGCATGTATAGGAGATGAAAGAAAAGATTAACAACACAGGGTTTAGTAATGGAAACAATTAAAAAGGACCTGTAAATCCAAATGGAGTTAATAGCGAGTCAAATGCAAGAACCAAGAGAGCAAGTTAAAGTTAAAACTCCAGCAAAGAAGAAGTCCAAATTATACTTTCACGCCAAGAGTCTCATCAAAGTTATTTGTGAAAGAACAAAGGTTAGAAGGAGATTCTCGCAAAGATCAACTTTGAGTTCACCAGTGAGGAAGAAAACAGTAAAAAGAAAGAAAACAGCGAGGAGGTTCCCACTGGTGGATACATAATAATATCTTTTTGATGGCTAAATAAACTTTCCAAAATACAACAGTTAGAAGTCTATATCCACTTCTCCAGTTGAAAGATTTACTTTCGTGCCTCTAGAAAATGTACCTGGCAGAAAAGACGACATTAACAACCATATCTATTCAGAGTGGAAATTATTGGAAGGTTGCACACTTCATTATTGAGAAACAAGTCACGGAACTCACGAAACAAAAGGTGCGATGAAAGAGATTTACATAGCAAACCAAAGGCTTAGTGAAGAAACTGCAGAGATATAAACCCATGCAGAACATCAAAACGATCATTTTGAAGATAAGATTTCCCTATACGAAGAAATCAGATGCTGCTAGGTTAAGAATAATAAGGTAAATGGAAATTAAACTTGACACAGGGACAAGTGGTTCTTTTGCGAAGCATCCGTTATTCGATTCATTGAGGGAAATGATTCGTATTCATTACATGGCTTGCGGAAGATGTAAAAAATAGGTGGAATACAAGAATATAAAGCCTTCTTACCCCAAACGTGAAAACAATAATGATCAGCGATTGTTAAGAATTACTTTCTTATAATCGCAATCACGTGTTGTAGCGATTGTTAACAATGGTATGGTGACAGAGAGTACTATCTCTGATTTGGTGATAGCGATTGTTAACAATTTTGCGATTGTGAGGTTCTACTACAAATATGCGATAGACCATCACGTGAGGGTCCTACCACGTTTTACATCAACAATTGAAGTTGTTAGTTCACGACTCACTAAATATTGATCAAGTTGTTAGTTCATGCATACTGGATATTGATTCCTTTAACAATTGGGATTTACTTGGATAGTGGAGTTTAATATTTTATTCGTTCCTTAATGAGTTCAATTTGAAACTCAAGAAAACGCAAGGAACTGGCTAGCGATAAAATGAAGTCTAGTTTTGGCATGGTACATCTACTTTCCACGAGAGGATTATCTCACTACTTCGCAAAGTTGGTCAGAGGCAGGAGTTTGGTATTTCATTACTTCGTCAGATATTTGATTATTTCGCAAGATAATTTCGCAAGAGAAGGGTTAGAACAATTGGTATGGTGTGAGAGACAAGCCAAGAGTTCATTTCTCATTTCTTCTCATTTCACAAGCAACTCAAATACTTCACGAGAGATAGAAGCAATAGAAAATCGCAAGAAAGCTAAGTACCTTTTACCTTGAATATTTTATTTACAGAAAATGAAAAATTTTGATTTATTTTATCGCCATATTTCAAAGAACATTTCTAAGATTTATAATATTTCAAAAGATTTCAAAAATGTTTGATTTAATTTGCCAAAAGTGATATAATCGCAAGATTTCTAAAATTTCTAAAGATTTCAAAGATTTTTTTGATTTGATTGACAAACAGCGATACAATCGCAAGATTTCAAAAAATTCAAAAAATTATAAAAAATGAGATCATCGCAAAAATATTAAAGATCGCAAAAAATTTCAAAGATTATCAAAGATTACAAAAGGTGAGATCATCGCAAAAAATTTATAGATTTCAAAAAATTTCAAAAATTTCAAAGATTACAGAAAATGAAACTATCGCAAAGATTTTTAAGATATCAAAAAAATTTGATTTCATTTCCAAAAAAGCGATACTCTCGCAAGATTACAAAAAATTCAAAATCACAAAAAACCGAGAACATGCAATTTATATATTTCTCTAGAAAATTTCTTTTACAGAAAAAGATTTTTGATTTAACAAATGCGATACTATCGCAAGATTTCAAAAAATATTTCTAAGATTTTAAAGAATATTTACTTCAAAAATGATGTTATGAAAGAAGAAATGAAATAATGAAGAAACGCGAGCATCATCGCAAGAAAGGCGAATCAAATTTCGCAGAGACGTAAGAATTGGACGAACCTTTATGGCGTGCACCCTAGTTCGCGAATACAATTTCTTAAGAGGCAAATGTAAGACCTAATAGCGCGTCATATGAGGGGGTATCTCTTGACATGATTCAGCGATAAGGTTATACCGCTGCTGGAACCTGAATCATGCAGATGTTGGGGTTAAAGAAAACCTATCCGGGAAAGAGATCTTGGATTTCCAACTATATAAGGTTATACCCTGGTTGGACGACTGAGAATCTATTCCAAGAAGTGCAGAGTATGACCAAGGCGCCGAGGTACACGGTTGAGCCAAGGGTGCCCGGGACGGACGAACCTAGCCTGGCCATCCTTGGTAAGTCTTGTCTATGATGCACTTGGCCTGAAGAAAACCCCACTTAGGGTGCAGTCTTGTAACTATAAGCCATATAGGCATAAAGGACAAGAGGCTGCGAAAACAGCTGGTTGTTGGTAAATCTGGATGGGAGGAGCTAGTCTTGTATGGCCAATGTGCCCTCCTTGAAGGGGAAACCAGGGGGAGATAAGGGCGGCACCCTCCATTAGGGAGCTGATAAGTGTCTTAAGACGGCAATGTCATGGGGATTTATGATCGCAAGAATATTTAGGACTGTCATATTGTCGCGTGACGAAAATTATACAGAGGCAACAAGCCTAAAGAGAAAATGTTAAGATGAGATCAATGGGTTTTTACATGAAAGTGTAAAGACATCCTGCGATTTCATCGCCATACGACAATGTCATGGGACTTTATTCTCGCGAGGGGATTTAGATATGTCATATTGTCGCAGAAAATTCAAAGAAAAATGGATAAGGCAAGATCAATGGGTCAATACATGCAAATGTAAAGACGTCCTGCGATTTTGTCGTAGAAGCAAAAATTGGCAAAATAAGACCTTTAACTAGGAAGGCAAAATAAGACCAATAGAATAATCTCAAACTTAACAATTTTCTTTTAAGAATGCAGGAAAGATTTGCATCGCAAGAAAGATAGCAAAACTATTCATCAGCTTGCAGCACTATTCATCACATCACTATTCATCACATCACTATTTGGTCACTATTCACGTAATTATTTAATAATCTCGCAGAAACATTCAAAAACTTGCAAAATCATTCAGCATCTCGCAGACTCTTCCAGAATTACGCAGGAAATGTGGTTATTTCGCAGAATATGATTATTTTATCGCAGGAGGCAGAGGCAAGATAAGAAAAAAGAGACAATTCGTTCATTTAACATTTTCTCAAGGATTCTACCTCCATAGATAAAGAACAGAGGCAACTATGGATTACCAAGAAATTTTTTTATGTTCTTTATCTTCTCGGCAAGAATCATTTCCAAAATGGACAGGGATTTTCACCAATAATGAAGTAATAATTTCGCATGAACGGAGGTAATACTTATGATTTTCATTCAAGGACGGATACTTCTTATATTTTGAGGATTGAGTACTTCTTATATTTCTTCAGGATACTTCATACTTCGAATACTTCAAGAGTTAATACTTCTTATTTACTTAGCAAAGATATGGAACTTCGCAAAAGAATAGAGGCAAGTACGTACTTTTCAAGTCTAGTATTCTTTCGCTCGTTCCTTCATCAAAAAAATCAAAGACTACTACAACAACAGATTTAGTCTTAAAGATTACTTTTCAAGCAATATTCAAGAAAAAATAGGCAAGATGTAGGACCAGAATATCGCCACAATTATATTCACGAGAGATTAACGACACTTCTGCGAGCGTCACCAAAAACTCATCAACAACATTTCACGAGCGTCACAAAATAATTCAGATAATGATGTAATAAACAACGACAACATAAAACATGAGAAAAATGTGAAGATTTTGTAGTTAAAAAGAATGTTCGCGAGCACAAGGCGGGAGCTCGCTAGAGCAAGGCAGGAAATGAAGATTTTATGGTTATAGAAGAGTCTCGCGAGCACGATAACAGATCTCGCGAGCACGATAGTAGAGCAAGCAAGGAGCATAGCAAAAATCCTAAAAAATGGGAAAGATAAGTTGAATGTGAGCTGTCACCCACTATGAAGATACCTATATAAAGAGAAGAGCAGGAGAGAGAAAGGGGAGGACAAAATTTTAGAGGAAAGAGATTTTGCAGAGAGATTTTAGGAGAGAGAATATATTTTTATTTATCATCTTCTTCCCCAAAACTAGATTTAGAACTCCATTAATGGAGATTATCAATGTAAATCAAATGTAAATTTAAACAATCATAGTAAAGAATCATGGATGTAGATCAAGTTGATCGAACCATGTAAAAATCCGTGTGTCTATTTACAATTTTTAGAATTTTAATCATACTTTTAATACCAAATTAGTTTAGATCAAGAGATTATTATCAAGATATTACAAGGGGTGTGTTGTGGGAAATCCTGCAACTACAAATATAGTGGAAGTAAGGATTCCCACCGAGAGTTGTGTAATTGATAAGTTATTTGATCAGCAAAATAAAGTAAATAACAAAGGGAGGATTGGTTTTAAGATAAATAAAAAGACAATAAAAAGAAATGGACGATTAAGGAATCCTTAAAGTTTCCAAGCGTTAACTGGATCGGATACTTATTTATCTTTCGCTAGAACCATTCATCACCAACCATAGAATAACAGATAGATCACTATTATCCCCAAAACTTCTTCTATCACTGGATACAGAAGTTCCCGACTACCAGATTTTATTCAACCGAATCACCAAGTAGTAGATCACTCAAGGTGTGATCCAATCGAACGCCTTAATCTTTGTAAACTTAGGTTGATCTCAGTAGTTAAACTCTTAGATCAAGGTTCACTTACCAATGTTGTTTCCACTCGCAATCACTCCACATAATCCCTCGGCAAGGTCTCGCAATTTCTACTTGTGTAGAGAGTTATTCGACGGTTACTTATCTCCTAACTTCTACTAGCAATAGAAAGATCAATAGATCAATATAACTGCACTCCAAATCGATCTAAGAATCACTCATAAACCCTAGATATGTTTGTTTGTGGGAGAAAACTACTTCTTCCGGTTTAGGTAATTTTGGGTGTGTGTGGATGAGAAGTGAATTTAAACCTTCAACAAATGTGCTGCACGATGAGCACTTTTGATTCGAGAGATAATCTGTGCAATTCTGGCCTAAACCGAAGACACGGCCGTTCCAGATTTGTTTCGGTCACAGGTGAAGGATGTGAGGTTGATCTTAGGAGGGAAGCGAAGAAGGTGTTGAGAGTATGAAGATGAAGGATATTTGATGACTTGTTAACAGAAGGTTAAGCAGGCTAGCAAATGTTGCAGGCAGGCTCTAGGTGTTGAATACGATGGTATTAACACTTGGTTTTCTGTGTTGTTGGAAATAGGGAGGAGAACCTATTTATACAAGTCGATAAGCCTTCATCACGTTTCTCGTGGGAAAGTGGAGGAAGTGGAGTGATGGAGGAAGTGGAGTTGTGTGTTAGTGTCACACGGTTGCTCGCCCACTTCTCCTATCATCGCTAACCGCCCATGTTTCCCTGACACGATCTTGTGATGGCGTGTTGCACGCTGCACGCTGTAAACCGCCAGACCAATACCCAGTTTGTATCCCCCAGTTGTGACGTGATTAATCTCAAGTGTGTGGATCGTGGGACCCACATAAAATAGTGCAGGGTGAATCGTGAACTTGATATGACATCGCATGCAGCCATCTTCAGCTGACCGTTTGGAGGCTGTATGGGCAGGCCACGCCTTGGTCGGTCACCCTGTGAAGAAGAGTGACGGATGGTGATCATGGTGATACCTTGTTTGCTGGTTTATTCGCACCCTAAGTCATTCGTCCAATCTTGCAAAGTTGCCTCTTTTAACCCAAACGTTTGCATGCTAAGGGAGTTTCTATGGAGTAACCGATTGGCCCTGCATGGAGGTGGTATAATGGTGTTCACGCCCATGCCTTCTTGACTTGCAAAGATTTGATCTAAGTCACTCACTTTAGGTGGCAAAGACGAGTGGTCGAGATTAGAACTTATGGAGGGGCCGTGACATTCCACCTTTGGGCACGCGTACCAAGGAACTTGACCACTGCTGGTCTTGGCCGATCATCTAGGCGTGAAGTCGGGCCCACGGTGGTCATGCTAGCATGCTTGGTTCCCTCTAAGTCTCCATCTTTGCCTTCCATCCAAGCCTGCGAAGATGGACGCTCGAGATGTTTCTGCGACATATGCGCCGCAAACCCTAATTAGGGTTTCAGACCGGCCACTTTGGGTGATCGTTCTTGGGTTGTGTGCACCTCCTTTGGGAAGACCGACCATGTATGCAACATCTTGGGCCGACAGTGAGCATGTACATGCTTGCTCTATGACCCTGGGTGCAATCTAAGACATCCAACTATGCCTGCAAAGTTGGATGGTCGTGATCATTTTGGATCTTCTCAACCTGCATAAGGCGTCAACCTAGCCTTGTTTGGGCAATCGTTTCTTGTACCACGGCTTTCCTATGAGGGAGTCGGTCATGTAGGTAGAAAGTGGGTCTGCCAATGGTGTATCATCACTTCACTACTTGTTCTAGGGTATAATCTAAGCCGTCCAACTATGCCTGCGAAGTTGGACGTTCACGATTAAAAGGAACCCTAGCCGTGCGTCATGCTCACTTTGAGCGCACGTTTTGGAAGGACCAACTGTAGTTGGTCTTGACCGTTTGGTCATGCATGAAGGTGGGTCCGAGGTGATCATGGTAACATGCTCAGGACCCCCTGAATCTATATTTACACCCTCCATCTATGCCTGCGAAGTTGGACGGATGAGACCTATTTTTGAGTTTGTTTTCAGCAGGTGAGACTAGCATGGGTAGTCTTGCCCGCGCTCAACGTGGCTAATATAACCCGCCGTCAGGTAGCCTACGGATATTTGCATGTCGAACACAAGGCTTTAATTAAAGCATTAATAGTAATGCTGCAAACCTACATAAAATCGGGATGGTTGCTACATGCTCCGCTCTGGGTAGGTTTTAATTCTCAGGGATGGTTGCACATGCTCCAATGAATTAATATGGTGAGGATATTCACCGCATGAAGGCCTTATCCCTTGCAGGACGTCAACTTAAAATTTGGCTTTTACTATTTTACCCCTGAACAGAATTCCACCATCAACATTAAGTCCCCTGCCTAGCATGCAATGGTTACACTATTGTAGGGTAGGCATGAGATGGTGACAATTTGCATACAAAAATAATTAAATCCAGAGTAAATACATGTTTACCGCGTGGGAGAAGGTATGTCACGTGTGTTAAATGCCTTGGATCCGGTTGAGTTGATCCTTCCAATGGTAAAGCTCGGCTGGGGAAGTACAGCTTGATGGGTCGATCCACCTTGGCCTTCCTCTTTCTGTGTGCCTTCTCATATGCCTAGCAAGCATCATGCATTCGATAAACATTGTTGATCACAATCCTGACTCAACAGCCTCAGAAAGCGGCAAGGCGGACTTCTTTTCTCCTGGGGATCTTGTTGGATCGTGAAGCATATAAAGAAGTTTTCTGTATTCTTCTCATTAGGCGATCGTCTTCTTTAACTTCTCAGGTATTGCTTCACACGTTGATTTCTTAATCGATTGGCGATAGTTGTGATTAGATTATTTTTTATGTGCCGCCGTAACTCATCTTCCTCTCTTTTATGTGCCGCTGTAACTCATATTCCTCTCTTTTTTGCAGTACATCATGAAAGGAGTTGGTGATGATCACTCTGCAGCTTCTTCAGAAAAAAGTTTTGAAGTTGATAAACCAGAAGCTAACGCACATGAAGAGGTGATGGCTAAAATTGATTTGCCACTTCGTGAAGTCGACCATGCCGTACAAGGAATGTATGTCTTGCATTTAACCATTGTCAGGGGGCGGCTCCGTGCTCTTTCAGTTGCAATCGATATGGAGGAGAAACAAAGACATGAAGAGGCGTTGCGGGTGAAGTGGAAACGCGAGGCATCACAAGAACCAGTAAGCTCGAGAGCTGAAGGGTTGGCACCTAGGTTGAATAGATGGAGGGTTGAACACGAAGGTCCTGCGGGTGATGGGAAGTGTGATTACCCAATACGTGGAGGTGTGATAATCCTTGACCCTGATACTGATGAGACTGAACGTCCGAAAGTGATTGGCACGATTTCTAAGGTTGCAATGGATTCTGTAGAAGGTGCAGAAGATACGCATGCTTAAGATGTTGAGGCGGTAGCTGCTGTGCCCGAAGAAGAAGTTGAGGCGTCTCTGAAGAAAGCAGCACGAGATGTGGATCCCGACAGTGATGAAGACGCAACCAGCAATTGAGTTTCCCTGTTATTCTTCTTTGTATGTTTTTTTTTTATATATACTCAGTGGCGGCTGAGTTTGAAGTTTTCTTCTTTGCTTGCTTGTCTTGAACAAAGTTTTATTCAATGTTGCTTTCGAAACATGCATATTTTTTTATGCTTGTGCCCCCTGACGTGAGTCTGGCTCTGTTGAAGTAGATCATGTAGGATACCTTCCTCCTCCCCTTTTTACATGTTTTATTCCTCCCATATTACATGGTATGAAGATTTGGTATGAGGATTTAGGGTTTTCTTTCTGGGTAATGGTGGTTTGAAGGTGACTCATAACTTTGTGTGATTTTATGAGAAATTATAAAAGGAATGAAATCTTGATTACTTGAAGAAATATTGAAACCCTAATTAGTATGAAGGCAAGCGGTGCCATTATTTTGAAGGAATTACAAATATTGTGAAAAGGAAAATTTTTGGAGGAATCCCCCCGAGGGGATTAGAGAGGTGATGTCGTGTCTTCAAGTGAGGTAGGGCTTGAGCCATCGTGAGTGAACAACCACACTTTCGAGTTTGTCTGCATTGATGATCTTGCAGTAACCGCCTAAGATAACATCTGCCACTAAGAATACTTCTTCTTCCTTTGCAGGCATATCAGGCTGGGCAGTTATTTTCACTTCCATGTTTCCAACTTGGAACGTGGTTACCTTTGCTACCATATCTCCGATTTGAAACGGATTTGGACTTGGTATAACAGTTTTCTTCTGACACGTGTCATTCTTGAGTGCTTCCAAACTTTTGGTGAAGCGCTTAAAGGGGCCAACACTCCATTCACATCTCTTGGTGGTGGCCCTCCTTTCAGGTGAAACAGTCCCCGGTGGTCTAGCAGGACAATCATCCACTACTTGCAAAGAGGGTCACTCAATGAGACTTACTTAGGCTCGGAATATCTTGACGCAGGACGAAGGTTTTTCACCAGGGAGTTGCGTTATGCCTGTGAGTTGTTGGTATGGAGGCAACATGCAGTCTTCGATTCTCCAAGGTTTGTTGGAAATCATCGGAGCTGGCTTGTTGGAGATTATTTCATCTACTGAGATTGGTAAGGAATATGCCTTGTGTACCCACGGGCGCCCCAAAATCATGTCGTAATCCGGATGTTCCTTAATTATATGGAATCTAGCTTGTGTTGGAGTGTTACCAATCTTGACATCAAGGTCAATGTATCCGTAGACATCCACAAATTCTCCTGCTGGTCTCTTGATCACATTCGGACCATGGGTAGCCTCATGCTTTGAGATTTTCGCAGCTTGCAGGGTCTTGATAGTAACGATGTTGAATTCAAAAGCTGCATCGATTAATGTGCTATTGAACTTGACATATTTCAGATGGGCGACGGTCAAAAGTCCCCAGTTTCCTTTGTTGGTGCTATCTTCCAAGGAGGCTTGAGATGCTTGAACGACTTCCTTTTCTGGGTACAAGCGCCTTCCTGACACAATAAGGTTGAGGGACATGAATATATCTTGACGTTGTACCTTGGAAAGGTACAAGATTTCACACAGGTGTTCCATCATGGATTGTACAGTCTTGCGTACAGAGCTTCCAAAGATCATGCAACTTCGGACAGGAAGGGGGTCTCTGTGAACTCCTTCATTTCCCAATTGAAGCTCTCCTGCTGCTATCTTTTCCCTGAATATTTCTTTCATCTTGTTGCAATCCTTAGTTGGGTGGTGGACAAACCTATGATAACGGCAGTACTTAGGGTCTGCCATGTCTTTCTCAGTTGGTGGACGTCTAATAGGAGGTAGCTTGATAGCATCATACTGAATCCATGCCTCCAAGAGTTCCATTACTTAATTTATCGGAAACGGGAAGCCTGTGTCTTCGGTGCTCTGCGCAGGATCTTTGCTTGTTCCCTTTCGAGGCGAAGCTTTATGCGTTTGAGTCGCACGCTTGGGTAGTTGTTCTGCCTCCGCTGGAGCTTTTCTATTTCCGCCTTCGCTTATTAAACTGACAGAAGGGCCAGTATTATACTGCTTGTTGATGAGGCGCATGTTTCCCCGATTATCTCGCGAATCGTCGCTCCGAACGATCCTGGTTCTTTCCAGTAATGCTGGGGTGGTAGTGGACGAACGTTTGGCTGCTTCATGGAGCTCTGAGAACGTCTGGAATCCCAAGTTTTCCAGTAGGGCACGATATATGGGTATCATTCCGTTGATGCATAATTCCACCAGCTGTCGTTCTGTGACATATGGTTCATGGCAGTCCAACGCTTGTGTTCTGAACCTTTTGACAAAATCGTTTGGATTTTGTTGTTCCGTTGGGAGATTCTTCCCAGGTCTGAGAAAGTAACTTACTCAGATACAAAGAAGTACTTCTTGTAAAACGCACTGACCATCTCACTCCAATTGGATATGCTGTCGGGTGCGATGTTGTTGTACCACGTATAGGCTCTCCCCGTAAGTGATTTGGAGAATTCCTTCAGGAGGAGAACGTGATTGTATTCGTGTTCTCCTAAGGATTCTAAAAATTGAGATACGTGTTCACGAGCATTATCGGTACCATCGTAAAGGGTGAATTGAGGGTAGGTGTATCCCCTGGGAAGAGGAATCCACTGCACGTCTTGTGGATATGGAGGTTGGTGTCGATGCACGTCCATCGGATTTTTTTTGCCACGATTTTGGAGGAGTCTCTCCAGATCTTCACGTGTAATAAAGTCGGATGGTCGGCTCCTTTTCCTGAGACGCTCCTAGTCCCTTTATCTTGCTTGGTCAGCAGCATAAGAATCTTCGTTCAGGTAGGCTTGCGTAACTGAGGTACCTGCTCCAGGTGTGCCGAACGTATTTCTTGTTGGCCCTTGGGGATGTCTCGACTCTTGCGGTAATCGATCGGTTAATGTTTTAAGGAAGGTGAGTACCTCCTTCTGAGTGGTTGCCATGTCTTCCTGAGCTTTAACGAGGGTTTCTTGTCTCTCCATCAATTCCACCATGGTGATAGGAGGTTGTCCTCCTATGGGTCCTCCAGATCCTCGTCCTGAAGGGGGAGTAGTGATCGTTCTGGTGACGGACGGAGGTGTCATGCTTGAGGAAATGCATGGATTTGCAGCCGCTCTGGCTCTTGTAATGGGAGGTGTCACACCTACTGGAATGTCCGCTCCTGCTCCGCTGGCACTGGTGGTACTGATGGTAGAAGACGCAACTCCACGGGACACGTTGGTTGTACTGGCGGGTTGTATAATGACACCAGTAATTGGGATATCAGCGCTAGAAGTTCTGTCGGCGCTACCTCCCTCGGGATTGGTTGCTGATCCAGATCTAAGATCCACCATTCTTGAAAATTGAAATGGTATTGAAGAGATCGACTTCACAACCGATAGATTAACCTCCCACTGTGGTCGCCAATTGTTTGTGGGAGAAAACTACTTCTGCCGGTTTAGGTAATTTTGGGTGTGTGTGTATGAGAAGTGAATTTAAACCTTCAACAAATGTGTTGCACGATGAGCACTTTTGATTCGAGAGATAATCTGTACAATTCTGGACTAAACCGAAGACACGGCCGTTCCAGATTTATTTCGGTCACAGGTGAAGGATGTGAGGTTGATCTTAGGGAGGGAAGCGAAGAAGGTGTTGAGAGTATGAAGATGAAGGCTATTTGATGACTTGTTAACAGAAGGTTAAGCAGGCTAGCAAATGTTGCAGGCAGGCTCTGGGTGTTGAATACGATGGTATTAACACTTGGTTTTCTGTGTTGTTGGAAATAGGGAGGAGAACTTATTTATACAAGTCGATAAGCCTTCATCACATTTCTAGTGGGAAAGTGGAGGAAGTGGAGTGATGTAGGGAGTGGAGTTGTGTGTTAGTGTCACACGGTTTCTCTCCCACTTCTCCTATCATCGCTAACCGCCCATGTTTCCCTGACACGATCTTGTGATGGCGTGTTGCACGCTGCACGCTGTAAACCGCCAGACCAATACCCCAGTTTGTATCTCCCAGTTGTGACGTGATTAATGTCTCGAGTGTGTGGAACGTGGGACCCACATAAAATAGTGCAGGGTGAATCGTGAACTTGGTATGACATCGCATGCAGCCATCTTCAGCTGACCGTTTGGAGGCTGTATGGGAAGGCCACGCCTTGGTTGGTCACCCTGTGAAGAAGAGTGACATATGGTGATCATGGTGATACCTTGTTTGCTGGTTGATTCCCACCCTAAGTCATTCGTCCAAGCTTGCAAAGTTGGACGGAAGAGATGGCTTGCAACCCTATTTGCGATCGTTGGATGGGAGGCGCGCATGCTGCCTCTTTTAACCCAAACATTTGCATGCTAACGGAGTTTATATGGAGGAACCGATTGGCCCTTCATGGAGGTGGTATAATGGTTTTCACGCCCATGCCTGCTTGACTTGCAGATATTTGACCTAAGTCACTCACTTTAGGTGGCAAAGACGAGTGGTCGAGATTAGAACTTATGGAGGGGCCGTGACATTCCACCTTTGGGCACGCGTACTAAGGAACTTGACCACTGCTGGTCTTGGCCGATCAGCTAGGCGTGAAGTCGGGCCCACAGTGGTCATGATAGCATGCTCGGTTCCCTCTAAGTCTCCATCTTTGCCTTCCATCCAAGCCTGCGAAGATGGACGCTCGAGATGTTTCTGCGACATATGCGCCGCAAACCCTAATTAGGGTTTCGGACCGGCCACTTTGGGTGATCGGTCTTGGGTTGCGTGCACCTCCTTTGGGAAGACCGACCATGTATGCAACATCTTGGGCCGAAAGTGAGCATGTACATGCTTGCTCTATGACCATGGGTGCAATCTAAGCCATCCAAGTATGCCTGCGAAGTTGGATGGTCGTGATCGTTTTGGATCTTCTCAACCTGCATAAGGCGTCAACCTAGCCTTGTTTGGGCAATCGTTTCTTGTACCACGGCTTGCCTATGAGGGAGTCGGTCATGTAGGTAGAAAGTGGGTCCACCAAAGTTGTATCATCACTTCACTACTTGTTTTAGGGTATAATCTAAGCCGTCCAACTATGCCTGCGAAGTTGGACGTTCACGATTAAAAGGAACCCTAGCCGTGCGTCATGCTCACTTTGAGCGCATGTTTTGGAAGGACCAACTATACTTGGTATTGACCGTTCGGTCATGCATGAAGGTGGGTCCGAGGTGATCATGGTAACATGCTCAGGACCCCCTGAATCTATATCTACACCCTCCATCTATGCCTGCGAAGTTGGACGGATGAGACCTATTTTTGAGTTTGTTTTCAGCAGGTGATACTAGCATGGGTAGTCTTGCCTGCGCTCAACGGGGCTAATATAACCCGCCGTCAGGTAGCCTATGGATGTTTGCAAGTTGAACACAAGGCTTTAATTAAAGCATTAATAGTAATGCTGCAAACCTACATAAAATCGGGATGGTTGCTACATGCTCCGCTCTGGGTAGGTTTTAATTCTCAGGGATGGTTGCACATGCTCCAATGAATTAATATGGTGAGGATATTCACCACATGAAGGCCTTATCCCTTGCAGGACGTCAGCTTAAAATTTGGATTTTACCATTTTACCCCTGAACAAAATTCCACCATCAACAATGTTATAAACAAATGATGAAGATAAAAACTTTCAATAGATTTGTATTAATAATAAAGCTTCACGCTTAGAATATTGACAAAGGATTTATCTACTCATATTACAAAGAATATGAATAATGGTGGTTTCCCCCTAAAGGGGTAAATCCTAGGTTTTTGACGTAGAATAAACCCTAGCTTATGTGATAGATTGATTCATATTCTTTGCAAGGCCTAATACCTACTTATATAGAAAGAAAGATCAAAAAGATACCGTGTACCAGTTACGTGTACTTTCCTTTAAAAAGTGTCCAGAAACTTTTTAGTATGTGTACCACGTATGCATACCTCTCCAGTTCACGAAATTCCTTTTTCCGATGGTACACATACCCAGTACGCGTACCCTCGTGTAGACGTCGATATTCAATAATCTTGTTTTGCCCGTAATTTCTTCATCCGAACTCGGAATGACCTCATTCTTTTTGCGTTGTTTTTGTAATTGAATTATATTCAAAATGGTGATGATAAATAATGAATTTGAATTAGTTAATCTTGGTCTTTGGACCGTCTCTTGATTTTGAGCATTTTTTCTTTGTTTCGTCGCACTTCTTCCACTTTTCTTCGACTTGGGCACTTGGATACTTGGAACACTTCTCTTATTAGATATTTTTAGCACCTTGTATCTCCTTTTTGGATGGTTCAGATAATAGAAACAAATAAGAGAAAACAAGAGTAATAAAAAGAATACATGCAAGAATAATAGCTAAAACAAGTATGGAATGGACACTAAAATCATATGAATTATTCATTTATCAGCCTCAAAATAGGTTTTGAAAGATAACCCCCTCCATCTCGTATAAGAAGTCTAATAACTACAAGCCCAAGGAGCTAGAAGTCTACCACCTATAAGCCCAAGTAGCTAGGAAAAGAAAAAAAAAAAAAGAAATACCCCTCAATCCCGATACTGGAACTGACGATTTTCGAAAGTCTGCTACCTACAAGAACATGCTAAGCTTCAAAAGTCTACTACCTACAAGTCCAGGTAACTAGGAAAAGAAAGAAAGAAATCCCCACATCCCAATCTACCTACAAGCCTAGGTAACTAGGCAATGAAAGAAAGAAAAATCCCACACCCAAGCAAGGCAAACAAAGAAAAAAAAATCCCCATATCCTAATCTACCTACAAGCCCAGGTATCTAGGAAAGAGAACGAAAAATCCCCACATTGCAATGACAACCTTCAAACTTATTTACTACGGAGAAAAGAAGAAACCCCACAACCTCAATGCCAGAGTTTCGAACTTGTTTTTTAGGCAAAGAAATAAAGAAAATTGCCCACATTCCAAGTTTCAAATTTAGATAGTTGGTATCATCACCCAGCGACTTCACCATTGTACTGCAGTGACTTCTAAGGTAGGATGATGAGATACAGCCCTATAAGTTGACCTACAAGTAAAAAAGTCACGTTTTGTCCATATTCATCTCAAAATATCCCTACTAAAAGGTGTGTCTAATAGTTAAACTACATTGAATCTATTTGTGAGAGAAAAACTGAGCAAAAATATTAATATTCAGTGCTTAGTTACAAGATTGGGACATGCATGAGCTAGAGTTGGAAGAAAAGGGGCAGGAAAGTTTGTGATCCAATTGTGATTCACGAAGATGCATATTTGGAAGAAATATCTTGCTCTTGTGAGGTAAGTTCTTTATTAAAAAAAAAAATCCGAGAGATCGAGTGAAATACGGACAATAATACGCACCGTATCCCGAAAATTTTCCAGATGGGACCCACTTTCTCATCATCCATCCCAATACTAGAAGGGTCAGTAAACTATCATTGGATCATCTTTCGATTGTTGTAACATATCTAAAGACTTAAAGGCCTAGACAAATAAAGCTCCGATATTGAACGGTGAGGAAAACCTCGCTTACTATTGGTTGAAATACGCCTTTTTGAGTTTTGTGAAACAGGCGTTTTGGTGAGGACATTTGGCAACGTATGATTGGTTTAAAAAGAATAGGAAAAAGATTAAAAAAAAAAGAAACCAAATTCAATTTGGAATTCATGACTTCATAATATTTAGGTGAGGACACTTGGCAACGTATCATTGGTTTAAAAATTACAAACTTAAAAGGAAAACCTAACTTTTATGGAAGTCCAAATTCAATTTGGAAATCGAGTAAATACTATATTATGACTTTTCTTTTTTACAAATTAATATATAAAGGGGAAAAAATCTACATATTTTATGCGAAAATAAAACCTAGCTAAATTAGGGCCTATGCCACTTAATTGGGGCCTACTACTAGATGACAAAAAAGGTCATTAGAAATAACTTTCACACCACCCCTTATCCAACAATTACTTAAGTACCTAATTTTCCCTATTTAATTAGCACTAGTTAATCGTATTAGGTGTTAATTATGTTTTATATCTGAGATTAACTAATGTTAAAGAGTTCTTCAAAACATCAAACAACTTAAAAATTTTGATTTTTTTTCTCGTAAATAGTACCCAAAATCGGTTTACGTTCATACACTTGTAAACCGATTCTGGGTTGGTGTTCCAAAATTAACAGAGGACTTCGATAATCGGTTGACGTTGGCATATGTATAATCCGATTGTCTGAATCAGAGTTTTATGTGACATATATAAATTGATTGTTGTCTTTCATAAGATTATTATTTTTTCATTCATTTCATTATTGTATGATGCATTTAGCATATGCATCAAGCCTTTAAACCCCTAGGCAACCCTAGTGGACGAGTTATAGTCTCGTGAGGGTTTACATAGAGATCAACCCACAAAACCTACACAAAAAATTCTAAAACCATCAATCTTCCTCGGAGGAATCCCAGTACGATCCACCCTCCATGAAGTCCGGGTCATACTCCGGGATTTTGGATACCATGAATTGATAGCTTGCATCGAATGCGAATGCTTCCCCTTTTTCCTCCAAGTAGCGCGCTTTGACGACTTCATGCTATAAAAACAAAACACAAACTTACTTTGTTAGTGGTATTTAGTAGGAAGATCAAACAACTTGGATTACGTAAAATAAACCACAAAAATACTTACAAATTGTTCAATGAAGTAGCTAAAGTGGCTAGCGTTCAAAATACGTTTTTGGATATCTAAAAAAGCAAGTATCACATTTTCGATGACTAGGTGCCTATCATGGACTTGTTAAACACTTCTTCAATTAGGACCTATATTTGTTGTATACCCTTGCCCAAAAGGTAGCGGCATCCACCCTTACGGAGGACTGATTTCTAACTCGATTTTTCGCGTACCATGCTTTGGTGATGGATAGATCTTCATTTGAATCAAATGATGCCATTTTGGAGGTACGAAATGAGTAGTTGTGGAGTATAGGGAGTGAGAGGGAATAGAATGAGCAATTTTGGGGAAAATGGGATCCAAGGATGAGGTCTCCATATATCGAGAAAGTCCCTAACGACTATTTTTTTTTTTTGATAAAAGTGAAATAATCGGTCTTCTCGAAGGTCTGTTGATAAGTGCTTAATTTACATGTTTAGAGTGTCAATTCCGTACTGGTTTTAGTAATATTTCTTGCAAATTACCTTGTATTATGATTGTTTTTTAGTTTATATCTTTTATTAGATGAATCATCCAAAAGAAGTGGAAATAGCTACAAAAATGAAGTCACAAGTGAAGAAGGGCTAAAGACCTAGTGGAACTCGTTCAAATGGAGGATTTCTAGTCATAATTTCATAGAGGACGAGAAGACGAAGTCAATGGTGAAAGAACGGAGTCATACTGAGTTCGTATGAAGAAGTTATGAGCAAAACACTTGGAAGACTAAAAGGGGCAGAATGGTCATTTTCCAGGACAAGTGCTATTGACACCCCACTATACATTAAGTTGCAGTCATTCCAATAAGGGGTGAACTGTTTTAAAGGGAATGATAAAGGGAGTCTGGACTTTTACTTAAGGGGAGGAAACTGGAATTCAAATGTTGTTAAAGGCGTCGGTCAAAGTACTCAGGACTGCCTTCATCTTCTCCACGTTAAGTTCGGGGAATGAAGAAATCAATGAGCTATGGTTCGCCGTCATGGGAGCTCGAACATAAAACCAGCTGAGTTGTGATGAACTGATGGATTGATGAGCTCGAGTTTGTTGCCATTAACGGCCACTGTTACTCCTGATGCTCGGTCATGGAGTGTTGCCGTTCGAGTTTGTGAGGTACGTAGCTGCCAGAGACGATGGGGTTATGATGGTTGGTGACTGCAGTTGGAGTTCGAGTCTGCAATAGTGATCGTTCTGATATGGTTCGAAGGAAGTTGATATAGGAGATCAAGAAGAAGTTCAAGGAGAGGATGGCAGAGAAGAACTCGAACATATGATTGAATCTTGAGTCGGAGTTTGGGTTGTTGTTGATTAACAGTGGCAGCAATGACTCGAGATAGGTTAGCTGTGATATAGTGGGTTTGGTATTGAGCTCGAGTTCTGTAAGACTGTAAGAATGGTGATCAATTCATTAGTCAATTGTAAGGAAACAATACAGGACATTGTGTCTTATATAGACAAGACTCAACAGAAAGAAAAGATATTACAGGAGGTTTACAAAATACAACTGTAACAAATAACAGTTGTTATCTATTATTAAACCTTCGGCTAGGATTAACTACAAGATAGTAATCCGTATAGTGTATGGATACATGAGCTGTCTAACATCCCCCCTCAAACAGATGCATGGACATCAGGCATCAGTTTGTTCTTCAATAAGCTAAACTGAGATTTGGGCAATCCTTTAGTAAACAAATCTATAATATGACTGAGTGTGTGAACATAAGAAATACGAAGAAAAACAGATTAGACTAAACCTCGAATTATATGATAATCCACCTCAATATGCTTAGTTCGAGCATGAAATATAGGATTTTCAGTTAAACTGCCAGCACCTATATTATGACAGTATAACTTGCAAGGCATAGACAGAGAGACAGAAAGTTCTTCAAATAAGTATGATAGCCACAAAATTTCAGCTGCGTCATTAGCCAGTCCCCTATATTCAGCTTCTGTAGAGGAACGAGAGATAGTATGCTGCTTCTTTGAAGACCAAGAAACCAGATTTCCTCCAATAAAGACACAATACCCTGAAGTAGACTTCCTGGTATCAGGACATCCAGCCCAATCGCTGTCACTATAAGCAACAAGTTCAGAACAATTTCTATTACCACCGAGGGTGATACCTTGACTAAGAGATCCTTTAATATATCTAAGAATCCGTTTTGCAAGTTGGAGATGTATATCTGTAGGACATTGCATAAACTGACTAACATAATTTACTGCAAAACTTATATCTGTCCTAGTAAGAGTTAAGTATTGAAGACCACCCACCAAGCTTCTGTAAGATGATGTATCTTTTAATAATTCTCCATCATATGCAGAAACTCTTGGACCAGCTTCTACTGGGGTTTTACAAGGTTTACTGCCCAATAAGTCATGCTTTCTAAGCAGATCAAGAGAATATTTGTTCTGAGTGAGAAGTAATTTGTTTGCTGAAGTATCATAGGTAGCTTCAATTCCTAAGAAATAGTGTAAAGAGCCAAGATCTTTCATAGCAAACTCAGTCTTGAGATATGATATAAAGGAAGTAAGTAATGAATATGAAGTACCAACAAGAATGATATCATCCACATATACTAAGAGAATCATTCTGTCAGAATTCTTGTGATAGATAAACATAGAAGCATCACATGTGGAATTATCAAAACCAAACTGAAGAAGATAACTACTGAATCTCTCATACCAAGCTCTAGGAGCCTGTTTAAGGCCATATAAAGATTTTTGAAGAAGACAAACATGTGTAGGATAATCAGGGTCAACAAAGCCTGGTGGTTGCTCCATATTTACATTTTCTGACAGATGGCCATGTCGGAAGGCATTACTAACATCAAGTTGTCTCATACTCCATTTTTGTGAAAGAGCTAAACCAAGAACACATCTAATAGTAGTAGCCTTTACAACAGGACTGAATGTTTCTTCAAAGTCAATCCCATCTACCTGATGATAACCCTTAGCTACTAATCTGGCCTTATGTCTCTCTATAGTCCCATCTGCATTAAGCTTAGTCTTATAAACCTACTTACATACAAGAACATTCATGGAGGGATGATAGGGAACATGAACAAAAGTATTGTTTTCATGAATAGATGTGTACTCAGTTTTCATAGCATTGACCCAAACAGGGAGTTTACTAGCTTCTTTGAAGTTCTTTGGTTCAGGATGTGGTTTAAGTAGAGTAATGAGAGCAACATGTACAAGATATCTAAGAGAACTGTTTGCTACAAAGTCTTTAGATAAGTGTTTAGGGACATGAATACCTGATTTAGATCTAGTATGCATACCATAAGAAGGAGGAGTTGTCCCTGAAGTAGAAGAATCACCAGCTGTAGTTGTTGAAGGAATTGTTGAAGTATCACCATTAAAAACTTGATCTGAAGGAGATATATTTGTAGAAGTATCAGCATATAGTACATACATTGGTGAAGAAACACGAGTAGATGTAGCAGCAAAAGGAAATGTAGTTTCATCAAAGACTACATGAGTAGTGACATAAATCATGTAAGACTTTAAATCCATACACCTGTAACCTTTATGAAGAATGCTATAGCCTAGAAATACACAAGCAGTGGATTTAGGACTTAGCTTGTCTTTTCTGTAGGCTACTAAGTTTGGATAACACAAGCAACCATAAACCTTGAAAAGAGAATAATCTGGTTTTGTCTTATATAGAGCTTCAAATGGAGACTTATACTGTAGTAGTTTACTTGGAAGCCTATTAATATGAAATATTGCTGCTAGAAAAGAATCAAACCAAAACTTCTTAGGAAGAGAAGCATGAAAAGATAAAGTATTCCCCATTTCTGTGACATGTATGTGCTTTCTCTCTGCAGAACCATTTTGTTGATGAAGATGGGGACATGAGATTCTTAAAGCAATACCACTGACATCAAGTAACTCTTTAAAAGGTCCTTTGATAAGTTCAAGTGCACCATCACATTGAAAATATTTAATCTTGACCTCAAACAGATTTTCTACAAGAGATTTAAACAACTTGAAGCAATGAACACTATCTGATTTATGTTTCATTGGATATATCCATGAGAATTTAGTATAATCATCAACAAAGAGAATATAATACCTATACCCCAAATGAGATTGCACAGGGGAAGGACCCCAAACATCACAATGAACTAACATAAATGGATTGCTAGAAAGATTACCAGTAGCATGAAATGGTAAACATTTATTTTTGGCTAGCTGACAAGAATCACAAACAAAAGTAGTAAGTTTAGTAGACATCTTGATATCAGCATTTGTAGTAAGATTATGTAGAATCTTCATAGCAGGGTGACCTAGTCTTGAATTCCAAAGAGTTGAGAAAGCAACCAAAGTAGAGAAAGATGTATGTTGAGATGCAGATGAATCATGTTGTTGAGTAGGTGGTGTACCAGAAATTATATGATAGAGACCATTCTGCATCTTCCCTCTAGCAAGAATAATATTATTCTTCAAAGACTTGATTTCATACCCCCAAGGATAAAACAGAAATACACAATCATTATCTTTAGTAAACTAAGCCACAAACATAAGATTATGTTGCAAATGAGGCACATAAAGATCTTTTTGTAGATTAAACTGCTTATAATATGTAGACAATTTAGAAGACCCTTCTAAAGAAATAGGAAGTAGCTTACCATCTCCAACCATAACATGTTCTGTGCCAGAATGAGCAGTCGGATTTTGCAAAATAGATGCATCGTTAGTCATATGACTAGAAGCTCCGGAATCTGGAATCCAAATAGGTCCTGATTGGTATGACTCCAATACCCTCCACATTCATATGCAGTTTCAGAAGGAAATTGAACATTATAATCAAATTCTTGAGTAGACCAAGGTGAGGTGGAAGTACTGCCGGCATTCATATCAAGACCAAGAAAGGCCTTCTGTGGAGGAGCAGAACTATTCCTTGAAGGTGAGTATCTAAATCTGCATCTATTTGTTTGATGACCATCTTTATGACATATCTGGCAAGGAACTTCTCCAAAGTCTATAACCTGCTTCTGATGAGGATTAAACTCAGTTTTACGAAAACCAGGTGGAGATGAAATGTTAGGTTGAGATGGTTTAGATTGAAAATGATATGATGATGAATTGAATGAAGAAGGAGGTTTTCGAAAATTTGCTTGAGAAGATGATTGTTGTTTCTTCACAAAGAATGCCGAGTTTGATGGATCGGACACTAGAGAAGAGAAAGCTTCTGAATCCTGCTCTTTAAGAAATTGTTCATGACTAATTAGACGAGAGCGAAGTTTAGAGAATGATAATGGAGGTTCTCTATTTTGAACACTAACAACAAAATGAATGAATTCTCTTCCTAGACCATTGAGTGTGTACATAACAAGATATGAATCTTGAACAGGTTCACCAATTTCTGCAAGAGAATCTCCAATTGTCTTGATTTGATGAAGAAACTCATAGATTGTTGACGAACCTTTTTTATGGAATGAAGTTGTGAGCGGAGTAAAGATTTTCGAGCAAGAAATTTATCACTGAAAAACTTTGCTAAATGTAGCCATTTTTCTCTCGCTATGTGTTTACCAAGAAGTTCTGAAGAGAAAGATCGATCAACAATAGCATTGATACAAGATCCAACAAACTTGTCAATCTATAGCCAATCAAGATAATGAGGGTTTGGAAGTTGAATGTTGTTGATCATCACCATAGGAGTCTTAGGAGGAACTGATCCATCAACAAAACCATAGAGATTGGTACAAATAAGGATAGAAGAGATTTGATCTTTCCATACAAGATAATTTGATCCATCAAGTTTACCAGAAATGAAATTGGAGATGTTCTGAAATGGAATTGTAAAGTGATTATGAAATTGAAACGGATTGTAAACAGAAGATTGTTGTGGTTGTGGAATATAAATTTTTTGGAATTGTTGTTGTTGTTGTTGTGGTGGTGAAACACGGTTGGGAATCTGTATAGGAGTATATTGAAGAGGTTGTGTAGGAGAAGTTTGTTATGTTAATGTTGGTGGTGGTTGAGATGAAGATGGCGGTGGAGATTATAACTGTGTGTTAGAAGAAGAAGGTAAAGATTGTGATTGTGATTGTGTACGATATTGAAATGAAAACAAAGGTGGAAACATTGTAGTATTGTTGTTAACAACGGAAGATGAGATAGTGGTTTGAGTAGTTCTCACCATTGTTGAGGAGAGAGTTGCGGGTTTAATGGTGAAAAGGTTGTAGTTAGGGTTGTGGATCGAAAGGAAGTTGAATATTCCCCTTTGGTATCTGATACCATGTAAGAATGGTGATCAATTCATTAGTCAATTGTAAGGAAACAGTACAGGACATTGTGTCTTATATAGACAAGACTCAACAGAAAGAAAAGATATTACAGGAGGTTTACAAAATACAGCTGTAACAAATAACAGTTGTTATCTGTTATTAAACCTACGGCTAGGATTAAATACAAGATAGTAATCCGTACAGTGTACGGATACATGAGCTATCTAACAAAGACAGGAGTTGCTGTGATGGTCGATATGAAGAATGGGTGATTGATATCGACGGATGTCATTGTTTGATTGATTTTAATCTTACACTCACCAAAACTTTTATCATTTTACACTTTAACCACTCTCTACTAGTACAAATTTTCTAGTTTACCATTAGTTTTTGCACCCACACGATATTCAAATTATATAAAACACGAACCTTCCCTTACTGAAACTCAAAATCTAGTGGGTGCAAGCGACCACATTTGCACCCACTTCCCTCCGTCCATGATGATGACGACGGTATGAAGAATATGGGCTTATTTCCATGGATTGAAAAGTTGATCAACAGAGGGGATAAACTGTTGTTGTAGAGATCAGTTAAACCGAGATGAGGAGTGAGTCCCTTGACCGAGAATTCAGTTAAGAAAGATAGGCTTCCGGCGATGGAGAGAGTTTGAGGAGAACAGGGAACTGGAAAAAGATATATCTCTTGGAGAGTAATTCTGACGCGGTGAAGGGGAAAGTGGGAATCCGGTACAGCTTTGTCACATCAAATTTGATGTGAACTGGGTATTAAAAGGAAGACCGTACGGAACAAGTGGGTCCGACAGAAGTGCCAGCCAATAAGAAGTCGTGCATAACTTTGTTAAGTTACTTCAGCTACAACGTATCAATATCACTTGATTTTCCAAACTTCGAAATTGTGTCGACCGACTTTGTATTCCTTGTCTGATCGAGGGATTCTCGTGAAAGAATGCCTATATAAAGGCTTGTTGCGGCATCTTTCATACACAACTTTTGGGGGAGAAAAAATACACAGAAAGGAAGAGAGGAAAAGGTTTTATTCCATATCTTAGGGTTTACCCCTTTAAGGGGAAATCAAGTTTTCTTCTTCTAATTCTATTTCGATATATTTTTTTATAGGTTTTAGTAAATCCATGTGTATCTAATATTATTGATTACGGATGATTTCAAAGTCCTGAATAATGAAACTTTAATTCTTTTCACAAATTTATTTTAAGTTGATTTCTCTTATCGATTGTCTCTATTATTTTTAGTGTCCAAGATTATTAATGGGTTGTTCAATTGGCTATTTGAATTAACCTGATAGTAATTCTTCTACTAGTATTGGGGTTGGTGATACGTGTAATAGTCACTCAATTCCATACGCAAGTAGTACATCGCAAAAGCTGACAGAGAGATTCTGTTAAGCAAATGTGTATAGAGATGACACTAGTAAGTAGACCGAGCTTATGCATCTGATGCTAGGATCAACCTAATTCACAAAATGTAATGCATTCGATGGGTTACACCATGAGATCTTATTCATGGTGGCTCAGATGGATAAAATCTGGTAGTCGAGCGCTTCCGTATCCAGTGACAACAGGAATTCTGGGGATAGCAGAGCTTATTGCTATTCTACGGTTGGTGACAATATAAATTTTACAAGAAGTAAATAAGAACTTTTATTAAGTTTTTGTTCAGTGGCGGCGAATGATTCCCTAATCATCTTTGCTTTCTTATTCTCTTTTATTTTGCTTTCATCAAACAATCCCCCTTGTCTTTTATTATTTTGTTGAACTAAATAACCTATCAATTACACAACTCTATGTGGGAACGATCTCTTACTACCGCTATATTACTAGTTAATTAGTGGGAAATATCTTAATTAATTTGTCGCACTTACGACGCGCATCATCTGTAAAATCCAATCTGAAAAAGCGTGGGTCTAACAACCACACCCAATATTTCGATTAGCAATCTATATGGACAACTCCGAGTTACTTTACTAGAGAATCAACAAGACAATTAGACCCAATCTAGATAAAAATATCTCAAGGAGTTATTATCTCTATCTCTCAATTTGTTATTACTCAAGCAAATACAATATGTGAGTCTTTATCAAAGAGAGATAACTTGGATGGTACCAAAGACCAATATCCAAGTGTCAATCAATTTAAATCAACAACCAATAAGGTCGGATATTCTAATTGATTGAACAACGCACAACTTGTATTATTTCAATTATATAACAAAATATAATGCGGAAAAGAAATAACACAGACACCAGAATTTTGTTAACGAGCTAACCGCAAATGCAGAAAAACCCCGAGACCTAGTCCGGATTAAACATATACTGTATTAAGCCGCTACAGACACTAGCCTACTCCAAGCTAACTTCGGTATGGACTGTAGTTGAACCCCAATCAATCTCACACTGATCCAAGGTACAGTTATGCTCCTACGCCTCTGATCCTAGAAGGATACTGCGCACTTGAATCCCTTAATTGATCTCACCCACAACCAAGAGTTGCTACGACCCAAATTCGAAGACTTTAATAAACAAATTTTTCTGACACAGAAAAGTCTATAAGGATATAAAAATTCGTCTCCCACGAATAAACCTATGAGTTTTGTTCCGTCTTTTGATAAATCAAGGTGAACATGAACAAATTGATAAAATTAGAATTATATTCCCAAAGAACAGCTCAGCGAAGAAGATTATTTAGGAATCACAAACGATGAGACGAAGTGTTTGTGACAACTTTTATATCTTACCTATCGGAGACAGAAATCTCAAGCCAATTATTACAATTGTACTCGTACGATAGAAGATGCAAGATCGGATCACACAACTATGATAAAAGTAGTATCGGTATGGCTTCACAATCCCAATGAAGTCTTTAAGTCGTTAACCTGGTTTTAAAAGAAGAAAACCAAAGGTTAAAGGAGAATCGACTCTAGCTTAGCAAACTAATATCACACAGAATGTGTGGGGATTAGGTTTCCTAGTTGCTAGAGTTCTTCCTTATATAATCTTTTAAATCAGGGTTTGCAATCAATGTTAGCTTAGTAACAAAGCATTCAATATTCACCGTTAGATGAAAACCTAATTAGATACAAGCTAATATTTATCAACCGTTAGATCGAAAACATAGCTTGTTATACACACATGTATTGGACGTTTGTAGGCTTGTGAAAGCCGTACCCAAACTTGTACATTAGTTGGTTCAACACTAGTTAACCAAATGGTTAGCCAAATGATGACTTTCATATCAACCATATTCTTCTTCACCATAACTAGTCCAAATGACTCAAATGAACTAGTTAGAGAGTTGTTCAATTGCTTAGATCTTTATGTACTACACAAGACACAATTGAAGCAAAAACGATGTGATTCGCTCGAATCGATTCATGAACTATAAGTCCACGGTTTGCAATAGCATTCCTTAGTTTATTAAGATAAGTTCACAAACATAGTTTTTAGATGTAACCTACTCAAGTTCGCGGACTGGGTTCGCGGACTTAAGTTCTCGGACGAAGTTCACAAACTCCAGCAAAAATTATCGGTCGAGAACTTCCGCCAGTCGGACTGGGTTCGCGGACTGAAGCTCACGCAATTCTCCGGTTTCACTTGATCAACAAAGTTCGCAAACTTCGGTTCAAGCACTAAGAACTTATACATATATGTGTTGCCATAATAATGCTTATATCCTCCAATGGTCATATTGTCTAAACTCTCATTTCAATCATTGAAACGTTCTCAGAGTGCGTTATATAGTTGTTATTCACAAACTATTTTTCGTCAGATCAATTTCCAAAATAATTGAAACATAATATGACTTTCGTCACTAGGTAAAGATGAACTTGGCTAAAGCGAAAGCTTTACCAACACATATTTCGAGAAATATATAAGCGAGATATACTCAGCTCAAAATATCATATGTGTGTATTCTTAGTATATATAGTAATACTACTTTTGTCTCAAGATAGGAGATAAAATAGATAGACTTTTGAGTGATAGATAAGTTCAAGTCTCCACATACCTTTTAGTCGATGAAGATCCACTGGTTCGTTGAGTATTCCTTCGTCTTGTATGATGATCGCCATGGAGTTCTTGAGCTCAACTACACTTTCTATCCTAGTCCGAGACCTTAGCTATAGTAGACTAGAAATTAAAGATTTTGTAGTTTTGATCACTATTATTGACAAACATGCTTGAGATAGCAACGCATGTGAGTTCGACCGAGCAATGCTCTAACAATCTCCCCCTTTGTCAATTTTAGTTGCAAAACTCTTAATACATATGGAATACAAAAAAAGTATATAAATAAAATTTATAGCTCCTATTCCACATGTCGTCCAATCTTCAATAATACTCGAAATCTTCGTCACTTCCAAGTAATCCAATGATCCCAAAGGTTATAAGTTTAGCATCATCGTTGTTGAAAATCCGTAGCTATAACAATGAGAAAAGCAATGGTTCTCAATCATTGTTATACAACGTCATAGTATCATTACACAATGTCAAAGTCCAATTGCATCACCAATTTAACAACAATACTATGGTGATACTTCACTCCCCCTTAATCAATACTCCATTTCACATGGAAACCACTCCCCCTTACATAATGATCCGAAAACCATATGTATTTGTAGTGTGAACTACATATTAATTCTCCCCTTTTTTGTCAATAAAATTGACAAAGGTACAAGAACGGGATCCTAATGAAATTTCCGTAAGAGACATTTCATGACCAAAGGTAAAAGTATATCATCTTGTTTAGATGCAATCATAAAGCCGAAGCTAAACTCATTCATCAAGGAGTCTATAAAGATACAAGATAACCCGTATAATATTCCACAGTTGCACTCCCCACAAAGATTTGGCAATTACGCGCAAGTTCAAAAGAACTCTCCCCCATAAAATGTCATTCCATATGGAACAACAAGAGCGACCTTAATTTCAAAAAGAAAATAAGGATTTCTTTAGACTCAAAAAATCACATACAAGTATGAATTTGGAATCCAAAAAGAAATATTCAATCATATTAACCAAGGAGAACCAAGATTAATTTGACTAAATATGCTCAACACAAGTAAACTTATGGAGACTTAAATCAATTAGATTAATCACAAGAAAACTCGCAAATAATCTAATTGTCATACTCAACCAAACTAATTACAAGAGTAATCAATTTAAATGGTCAAACTCGACATAAGAAAAATCTATGGAGCAATGAATAACCAATCCAGTCAAAGAAATGCTCAAACATAAGAAAACTTATGGAGTGCTAACTAAATAATCACACAAGATGATTAATTTAGTTCAATCATGTTCAACATAAAGTACCTTATGGAACAACAACTAAGCTAATCACAAAGCAATCAACTTTTGTTGTTTTAGTGCTCAACATAAGACACTTCATGGAACAACACAGTATTTACACAAAAATTGTGGATCGGAGAATCGACCTTATACCGTGGAATAATCAAGGATTCATTCTATTTTCATCACCATTTGCACAATGAAATACAATAGACATAATCCTTGAATCACAAAAGATTTTAACCTATCTTACATCAATATTTGAAAATATAGCCTTAACTTTCGTGTTTTGTCAAAAGTCTATTCATTCTTTTATCAATATTTGCATATTAATTCACGAACGACTTTACTTTTGACAAAATATGGGACAATCAAGTTCACGGACATAAACACACATATCCCATAAAAATATTGCAATACATAAAATCAAAAAGATTAATACTGCAAAAATCATTTTCCAAACAAGTTTAGAATTTAAACCAATAAATCTAAAAACAAGAAGATGAAAACCTTGGATATAGTTATGTGTAATCACAATAATGGCTATTCCAAAACACTAGTTATTCTTCTAAACAAAACAATAAAAATAGAAGATTTACTAGGAAATAAGTAAACTACTCATCATCTTCATCGGAAACACTCCAAGATGCTTTAATAGTGTTCAACTCTTCCTTGAGCTCGGGAAACTTAGTTGCAACCACCGACAATTGTTCTTGAACGCACTTCACCATTGAATTGACCTTACACACTCCCTTGTGAATTTTTTGAAGTAGACTCAAGGTGGTAGGATCACAATCGTTAAGTGAAGCATCTCTTTGTCTTTTGCAAATATTCTCCCTTATGCGCCTGAAGGTACATGGACGAACTGGTTTGGGTACCCCAAGAGAGTTGCTAATTGAATAAAAACCACAAACATGTCAGATTTGATTAATCAAACAAGGATAGCCTAACATCTTGATCAGAGAAGTCATTGAAATCATTTGATAAATAATGAATCCACAAATATCAAGACTGTGAACAACCGATTCAAGGAAATAGACTAATTCTGCAAACTCATGACTCCACCAAGAATTCTCAATTGTGGAGGGACAAAGATTCGGAATACCAAGTTTTCCAAATGCCATCAGTGCAATACTAAGTTCATTAGTAGGAAACTTCCCTTGATTCCAAGCTACCTTCTTGCCACGGAACCCAACATGATGTACGTTCATCACTCGGTCTAGGGAGACGCACGTTTCCCAACAAAATGTTGGTAATCTTCGAAATTAACTCTCTATCAACAAGAAACCTTTTTCTATTCACCATGGATTTGAATTCCATCTTATTAAGATCAACATCATGAATGTTGGCATAAAAAATTCTTGTGAGGGAATCAAATCCTTGACTAAGACCATCAAAGATATTTCCAAGATTGAACTTTTTGAAGCATGCTAAATCTTCATCATGTCCACTAGAGATATCCAATTTCTTTTCTAAAATAAAACCTTTAGATGAAATCTTCTCAAAAATTCTAGCACATGAATCATCCACAAACCTAATCCTAAGAGAATTTTGGTCACAAGGAAGATCCGTACTAGAGGTATTTGGATTTTTGAAACTCCTTTTTGAGCCCTTAGAATTCATCATGAGGTCGAAGAAAATTAAAGGAACAAGATGGATTTACTTACTTGGAGTGAACCTTGAACACCCTTTCTCTTAGTTTCTTCAAAGAGTCTTCAATGGAGGCAATACGCAAAACCCTAGAAGTTCACGTAGGCGGACGGGTGAGAGGAAGAAGAGAGTGCGTGAACTTCCTCTTTATAAGACCAAAAATGGGCTTGGACCCGTTTGCGAACTTCAACCCTCAAGGAACAAGGGGGGTTTTGTTGGACGTTTGCACATCAAGGATTATGCATCCCGTAACAAGATGGATGCACTAGAAAGATTTATTTGAAATTTCAAGACAAACCTGTACACGGTTCAAACCATTTATTGCCCCATTTCAAGATATATACATATGGGGTAGTGCCAGTCTTGTTACCAAGACGCACAATGTGCAGAGATATTCTCATGCAACATTTCCGGTTGACTAGTGTGAACAATCCCTGTAATGTAATCAACATAACGATGATAATCAGGGAAATCTGAGTTTCCTATCATTTGTTTGATATGCCTAGAAGGAGGATTCTTCCGTTTTACAGGTTGTACGATATTATTCAATGGTTTAATATGTACATAACCCTTTTCGGAGTGATTCTTAGACTTAACATAATTAAGTTTTTCTAAGGATCTAAAAACGTCTTCGAATGCTCTGAATAGATCTTTACCAAATGATCCATTATGATAGTACTCCTCATAGAGATCGATAGTTAATCTGGTGAGGTTCCATATCCTTGAGCGCCATGAACGTTTCCTCATTTTCTCCTTCTTCTTATTTTTTTTATTTAGATGAAATGGGATTTTTATGAGAAACCAGAGGTTTTGACCATAATAACTCTTGATCAATATTAAAGAAATTCTTGCATGCGTTACAGATGCCAAGAGCAAACTTTCCAAAGAAACTTCCCATGGGACAATTTTTAAGGAACGAACAAATACAAACTTATCAGGTTTAAAGTGTTTGCCTGCTCTGATACCAATTGAAAAAGCGGGGGGTCTAACAACCACACTCAATATTTCGATTAGCAATCTATATGGACAACTCCGAGTTACTTTACTAGAGAATCAACTAGACGGTCAGACTCAATCTAGATAAAAATATCTCAAGGAGTTATTATCTTTATCTCTCAATTTGATATTACTCAAGCAAATACAATATGCGAGTCTTTATCAAAGAGAGATAACTTGGATGGTACAAAAGACCAATATCCAAGTGTTAATCAATTTAAATCAACAACCAATAAGGTCGGATATTCTAATTGATTGAACAACGCACAACCTGTATTATTTCAATTATATTACAAAATATAATATGGAAAAGAAATAACACAGACACCAGAATTTTGTTAACGAGGAAACCTCAAATGAAGAAAAACCCCGGGACCTAGTCCAGATTAAACATATACTGTATTAAGCCGCTACAGATACTTTCCTACTCCAAGCTAACTTCGGTTTGGACTGTAGTTGAACCCCAATCAATCTCACACTGATCCAAGGTACAGTTATGCTCCTACGCCTCTGATCCCATCAGGATACTGCGCACTTGATTCCCTTAGTTGATCTCATCCACAACCAAGAGTTGATGCGACCCAAAGTCGAAGACTTTAATAAACAAATCTGTCTCACACAGAAAAGTCTATAAGGATAGATAAATTCGTCTCCCACGAATAAACCTATGAGTTTTGTTCCGTCTTTTGATAAATCAAGGTGAACAGGAACCAATTGATAAAACCAGATTTATATTCCGGAAGAACTGCTCATATTTATCAATCACCTCACAATAAACTTAATAGACACAGTGAAGAAGATTATTGAGGAATCACAAACTATGAGACGAGGTATTTGTGACTACTTTTATATCTTGCCTATCGGAGATAGAAATCTCAAGAAATTATTACAATTGTGTACGATAGAAGATGCAAGATCAGATCACACAACTATGATAAAAGTAGTATCAGTATGGCTTCACAATCCCAATGAAGTCTTTAAGTCGTTAACCTGGTTTTAGAAGAAGAAAACCAAAGGTTAAAGGAGAATCGACTCTAGCTTAGCAAACTAGTATTACACAGAATGTGTGGGGATTAGGTTCCCAGTTGCTAGAGTTCTCCATTATATAGTCTTTCAAATCAGGGTTTGCAATCAATGTTAGCTTAGTAACAAAGCATTCAATATTCACCGTTATATGAAAACCTAATTAGATACAAGCTAAAATTTATCAACCGTTAGATCGAAAACATAGCTTGTTATACACACATGTACTGCACGTTTGTAGGCTTGTGTAAACCGTACCCAAACTTGTACATTAGTTGGTTCAACTCTAGTTAACCAAGTGGTTAGCCAAATGATGACTTTCATATCAACCATATTCTTCTTCACCATAACTAGTCCAAATGACTCAAATGAACTAGTTAGAGAGTTGTTCAATTGCTTAGATCTTTATGTACTACACAAGACACAATTGAAGCAAAAACGATGTGATTCACTCGAATCGATCCATGAACTATAAAGACACGGTTTGCAATAGCATTCCTTAGTAATTTATTAAGATAAGTTCACAAACATCGTTTTTAGACATAACCTACTCAAGTTCGCGGACTTAAGTTATCGGACGGAGTTCACAAACTCCAGCAGAAATTCTCGGTCGAGAACTTCCGCCAGTTCGCGGACTGAAGCTCACGCACTTCTCCTGTTTCACTTGATCAAAAAAGTTCGCAAACTTCGGTTCAAGCACTAAGAACTTATACATATATGTGTTGCCACAACAATGCTTATATCCTCCAATTGTTATATTGTCTAAACTCTCGTTTCAATCATTGAAACATTCTAAGAGGGCGTTATATAGTTGTTATTCACAAACTATTTTTCGTCAGAGCAATTTCCAAAATGATTGAAACATAACATGACTTTTGTCACTAGGTAAAGATGAACTTGGCTAAAGCGAAAGATTTACCAACACATATTTCTAGAAATAGATAAGCGAGATATACTCAACTCGAAATATCATATGTGTATATTCTTAGTCTATATAGTAATACGACTTTTGTCTCAAGATATGAGATAAAATAGATAGACTTTTGAGAGATAGATAAGTTCAAGCCTCCACATACCTTTTAGTCGATGAAGATCCACTGGTTCCTTGAGTAGTCCTTCGTATTGTATGATGATCGCCATGGAGTTCTTGAGCCCAACTACACTTTCTATCCTAGTCTGAGACCTTAGATATAGTAGACTAGAAATCAAAGACTTTATAGTTTTGATCATTAATATTGACAAACATGCTTGAGATAACAACGCATGCGAGTTCGACCGAGCAATGCTCTAACACAATCCAATTGTGTTTTGATGCCAGCAGGAATCGGTCTTTCTTGTGACCAATATAAACCGATTAAAGACATGTAAAAAAATTGAATTTTCACCGACACTAATCGGTTTATATAGATGCATATGTGATCCGATTGTGGCTTGAAAAATATACAAGAAAAATAGCATTTTTAAGGCATGAAGAATCGGATTATACATAACCCACACATAAACCGATTCTTTATGGAATCTAGATAATCGGTTTATGTTGACATGTCGAGTAGCCCGATTGTTGGAAGAATCATTGAGCAACACATAATAATTATAATTAAAACTTTAAATGCATATTAAGTTCAACACCATGATCATCCAAAATAAAAACCTTAAACATCCCAAAAGAGTGTTAAAAACTTAAAACAACCACAAGTCTTATAAACTTAAATTTTTAATATCTAAAACTTAAAGAGCAGCAGCATCAGTAGCAACATCACCACCGGGAGCATTTGTAGCATCAGCAGCACCACCATCAACAGGAGCACCAGCACCAGCATCACCAGTGACAACAGCAACACCACCATCAGTAACAGCAGCTTCTGTTTCATCCATGGCTTGAAATTGAGCCATTTCTTCCCACATACCTTCCATAAATCCATGGTGATCCCTCTCAGCTGAAATCATGTTTCTCCTCATCCTAGTGAACCTCATGAAGCTCCTCCAGTGCAAGCTTGTCAATCAATGCGAGGGCTTGTTCAATAGGGTCTCACGCCCATATGCAAACTTATAGAGGCTTCTTTCTGGGACGGGTTGTGGTTCCCTAAGAATATCCTCCAAGGTGAGCTCTCGAGTGTAAAATCCTAGGTGTCCGAAGTCCATATCTACATAAAAAAAAAATCAAGTTAACAATCGGTACATAACTAAAAATATGTAATCCGATTCTCAACAACAAAACACACAGGAATATCAAACATAAACAATCGGTTTATGTGATACATATATAAACACCGATTGTGGAATGGAATCTGAAGGGACAATTCTAATCGGTAAATTAACAAGCACATAAGTTCAAAAAAAAAAAATGTACCCAGAATCGGATTATTATAAACCGATTCTGGTGATGTATTTTCATATTTTGTTTCTAAACCTAGAATCGGTTGATGTTAATCATCATATAAACCGATTACTCTGCATGCTCTTCATGGTCGAAGAACAAAACCCAGAACCGGTTTATTCGATATGTCAACATATACCGATTCTGGGTGTAATCAGAGTTTTTGATCGACGAAAATCGAAGATTTAAACATGTAAATCAATGAAGAAATGTGAATCCTAGAATGGGTTGATGGAGATTTACCTTTTTCTTGGTTGGATCGAAGATCGTTGGAGAAGAGGATGAATTATTTATTTTTATTAGGATTTTGAGAATTTGGAAAGTTTAGGATTAAAATAGAAAGTTTTTCTGATTTAGGTTTTTATATTTTTGGATTTTGCTAAAAATGGTAAGGATTAGTATTTATATGAGATTGTTTTAGGAATTAATGTGGGGGTAAATTAGTATTTTTGAGAAGTTTGGTAGCCCATAGCAATTTGCTGGAGTGAGAAGGGAAATTTGATAGGCCCCAATTTAGCCAGGAAATAAAATAAATAAAATATGCACGTATTCTCCACCTATTTAATGTATATGTCCCGCCACACCAAATCAAAAATACATCGTCACGGGGCAAGGAGAATCCCACGCATACCAAATCAAAAATGCATTGCCACGTGGCGGGCGAGTCCCGGGCACACCAAATCAATAATGCATTGCCACGTGGCGGGGCGAGTCCCGGCCACACCAAATCAATAATGCATCGCCACGGGTGGGGGATAAAAAAAATAAAATTTACACATTCTCCATCTATTTAATGTATTTGCCCCACCACACCAACCAAAAATTCACCCCGTACACGCCAAATCAAAAATGCATTGCCACGAGACGGACGAAGTCACGCGCATACCAAATTAAAAGAAAAAATATGCCCAGTGCGTAGCAAAGGCACAAATCTAGTGACTCCAATACGTCAAGGAATACTTCACTCTGCTTTTAGGAATATACTGTAACATGATTTAAGAATTTGATGCAATTTGGCTTTCCGTAACAATTAATGAATTTCTTTAAAACTCCAAACCCTAGAAATCATTTGCAGTAAAAATGAGTTTTTGCACACAAATTTGAATATTTTGGTGAGGTCAACATAGATATTGTTACCCATGTTTATACTGAAAACGAATTACTCATATATTCACTGCCCATTCGGTTGGGAGAATTAGAATCCTAGAAATCCAATTCCAAGGAATTTGATTCTAATCCAAAAAATTTATATTCGGTTGAGGTAATTTAATTACCTTTGTTTTTACCCCGGAATCCAATTCAATTGCATCATTAGACCAATGCAATGGAAATCTATCATTTTGGAGGGAATTGGATTCCTAGGAATTAAAATTCCCAATTAGATAGAGTTCATTTCCCCCAATTAAATCTGTCAATTTAAAGTTACAGTCCATGCATAGTGTCTGGTTAAATATACTAAAATTATTAAAAATGCCATTTATATGATAGTATCTCACGTAACCCAACTGCGTGCCATAAATAAATACAGTTACCCCAAATCCGAATACATTAAACGGTATTGTGCCAGAGGATTCATCCACAGACTAATCTTCCAGATAAGTCTATGCTGATTCCTTCTAGCAATTCATGCCTCACTATGATTCCAAGAACATCCGTTTTGAATGGTCATACAATCAATATCATAACCTCAAATGACTTGGGAGTCAGCCCGCTTTATCGCTGTGACAAGCTTGATGCCTTAGTAGGGCTAGTTATTCCGTAAAGAAGTAAATAGCAAAGAATAAACACGGTAACTATTAGAGAGTGAATGTTTAGATATCCATGGTCAATTCTTTTAAGAAAACGCCACCCCTGAGTTTTGAGCAACCAGTGCATTCAAAGTGATGACTCTATGACTAACCTACTGACCATATTCTGTCTGATCCATAGTATGATAAACCATCCAACACCTAAACAAACATTTCTCAGATGTAGAAATCCAGTGTTTAGCATAAGCTCAGTACTGTCTCGGGGTCCAAGTTTAACCTTAAAAGGACAAAGCTAAGTTAAAGAGTACCATGTATCTAAAGCTTAGTGCTACAAATAATCTTGTTTTTTTTTCATCCAGATAAAGAATACCATGTATCTAAAGCATACTTGTTTTATTTTTCATCCAGATAAGCTTAGTGCTACAAATAATCTTGTTCAAACTGATCCGCTGTCCAAACCTTGCTCCTCGAGAACATTTATTACTATATAAGAAACTAAAAGTAAGATTAACCTATCAATTCCTACAATTCTTTTGTTTGAATTCATTCAATCTCACTCTGAATTATCACAGCACAGATAATATACATAAACGATAAGTACCTTACCAAATCTGAGAGTAGAATATGAAGATGTGTATCCCGCAACCATCCTTATTAAACAGAAACAAGCAATCCATAAGAATCCACACACATACATATATCATAATCCTTAACCAAGCTAAGTAACCATTTCAGAAACACAAACAACACTCTTTTGCGACATTTAAACAAACACTTAGTAAACAACTTTCATTTCTGACTCTTAACAGCAAAACAAGCACAAATTGAGAAACCAATCATCTACGATCAAATAAAGGTTTCGAGTTTACTGTAGTTGTAGCATCAGCTGCATATTCCGATTGATTCTTCATCTCCCCACGACTTTGATGAAAGAAACCAGAGAAATTTGTAGAAAGCTCAGTGTAAATAGATGCCACTTTGGAGATATTAATATTAATATCTCGAATTAGGGCAACATTCTTAGCAAGATTTTGTGGAATTTTAGATTGATGATTCTCATTAACTTGTTGGATTAATAACCGATTTTGATCTAAAATTGCTTGTACTTGCTGAAAACTTTTACTAATCGTCTTCCATACTTCGCTTTCTTCTTCTTCTTCAATCTCTACTTGATCATCAGCATCATAATCCATACTAGATTGCTCAGCTCCTGATGAAGAATCTGCAACTGTTGTCATACATGTGAGAATCAAAATCTCAATGTTGGAACCCTAAATATTGTTCTCTCAAACTTTGGAACATTTTAGAATGTCTTAAATCAGCTCCAGAGTCCACGGTCATATAAGAAGACGCACTCGTTATTTTGACCGTTCGAAGTTCAAGATATTATAGTTTGATGAAGCGACAACTCACTTGCCGATTTACAAGACCTGCACTGGAAAGCCGGCAGGCTTTTCTTAAAGGGTTAAATCATCTCTGACTGAAATTCTGTCCAGCGGAGACTGTTCTTAGGGCACTTTCCACCACTGCAGAGAAAATCCTGTGCTGCTGTGAACCCATAAACAAGGTCAAGTCTACTGTTCGATCATGAATTACTGGGATACAAGTGATGTGGGAATGAACCATTGCAGAATGTTTAGATGAATTATGTTGCAGTGAATAATTAGAGATCCCAACATATTCAAATTACAATGACAATGACTTCATTATCATGTACAAATTACAAAAAGAAAAACTTACATTTCAATGTTAAGGCGGGTTTCATTCCACCAAGTTGAACTATCCAAAAAAAAATCATAAAAACAGCTAAACGATAAATTATCAGAAGTCAGACTCTGGACACTAACTTAGTCTAAGACACATACAATGCAGAACTGCCCCAGGTTCTGCAGCAGCTAATGTTTGATGCGTTACACAGAAAAAAAAAAAAGTTGAGTTTACACAGTGGGGCATCTTGGGATCTATCATGTTGAATGTAGGCTAACCGTATTTACACGAAACACGTTTTGTTGAATACTTGAATCCAACAAAGAGTTACCTCTACTCAGTATCACTATCTGATTCTAAGAAGTCACAACACTCTCTCCGCCCAACTACTCTGATAGTCACCACTCCTTGGTTTTCTTCCTTCCACTCAGCTCCAGCCTTTTCGGCAAGGCGGATCACCTGCCAAAACATAATCATAAGGTGAAACAAGGCAACTAGGAGCAACAAAATAATATTACAACATCAAACCTAACTGAAACTCTACCCAAAATTTTTGTAGGTCCCCAAGGAGCCCTTGCATATTCATTTTTACTATAAAACCAATTATGACGCATGATATCTCAAGCGGAAATATATGTTACTGGTTTCACTGTAGACAACGTACCGACTGCTTCACTGTGCCCTTGCCAACTCCACATCCAGTAATGACCCTGAGAAGTTGAACAGCTAGAGAAAAAAAAATCAGTCTAGCGCAGTCGCAAGATAGTTATAGAATTGAAATAGGTGGTATAAAAGCGAGTCATAACATTTTAGTACTTACAGGATGTGTTCATCATAAAGACAAGGTGAACTTTCACTTCCCTAATGGCTTGTTCGACGTGCTGACCATGTAAATCAATTGTTATCATATTCTTTATTCCCTTGTTTCTGATAAAGCAGTCAAGTTTCTTTGGTGTTAGATCAAACCATCAATATTGCAAGAACAGCAAAAAATAAACAAAACTTAAGGTCCAACACCCACATGGCTTCAAATATCTGCTTGCTTGCCTTTTTATCAGCCTCACGAGCCATTTTATTTTCAACTCTCCCCTGAACCGAAAAGAAAAACATCAAATAAATTAATCAGCTTGCCCAACCAGAAGTGTCGTGTAACAACGCAAATCAACATCAAGTGTAAAAGATAACAAGTAGATATGAGAAAACACCGGCTACCTGATCTGAAAGATAAGCTGCATAATCTTTTTCTCCCCTTGAAAACGCTGTTGCAGCCTGAAAAAGAACTTACTTCCTCCTTTAGTAAGCCATCATTTTCAACTCACAAGTAATTATATATACAGCACATGAAGTACCATAGGCAACCATCTTACTTTCTGATGGTAGAGCCTCATTTTCTCCCAGTGATGCCTTGCATCTTCTCTGAACACTTGATATTCTTCTCCCTTTGCTATATATTGCAAAGAAAAGAAGAAAAAACAAACTAGCTGACTCAATATCAAGAGGTAATGAAAAACATTACACCAGCATAACGTTACAAAGGTTTATTTCCCTTGAAATGCATAAAAAAGGTCAGTAGCCTCAGTAATGAACAAAGATAAGATTTAAACTGTAAGACTGCAAGAAAACCAAGCAACTGAAATGTAACTCGAAACACTATTTTGGATGGAAAGTACCGTATTCTACTTCATCTGGTGGTTCTGCTGCCCCAGTAGAGTGGAAGCCTAGTTTCTGCCCAAAGGACTCTATTTTCTTTACTACGTTCTTGAAATTCATATTTTCAGGATTAGCTTCAGCACTATGAGGGACATTGAACAATGACTCCAACACCACCTGCGGAAGACTTTCTGTAGTCACAGGTTTGGCGCGAGATTCCTTAGAACTAAGAAGTACTTCAGAATATGCCCTGAACAAAGATGGAAACAATTTAGAGAAGTTCGATAATACATAAAACTGTTAATTCCCAAAGTATTAAACTAAGAAATAAGAATTACACAAAAATACCAAACATAATTTTGATATGATACAGCTTGGTTGGCAGCCTAAATCATCTTAAAGTATTCGGAAAATTTAGAATGCCCCTTGATGGTTATAATGCACACAATGTTGAAACTGAAAGTAACATTAAGACATCCATACATATAGTAGCACATAGAGAAACAAGAGCAGATATACAGCGATGATGAGAATAAGTGTTTACCGGCAATCGCGGTTCAAAGACAGCATGCTCTCGCGGCTTTCTTTTCCAAACAATTTATACTTCGTCTGTGACATCCCTTTTACCTGTAAGAGAAAGATCCAGGTTAAAGAGAATTAGTAGGACTCAATCTCTACCTTGCCATGCTCGTCAAAATCAAGAGCTTTGATATTCATATAATTTCATTAAAAAAAAGTCCTGATATTACCTGATATCTACGCATAGAACTATCAGCAGTAGAACCATTACTGAGATTACCACGTTTGCCGAAATTGCATTCAGTATATGACGAAGACGACAAATCAAGCAATACATCTGAGGCCTAAAAAAAAGTAGAAGGACTTTCAGCAAAGCAACTACATTAGGTATCCCAAAAGAAGAACTAAATACACTTCAACAAGGAAACTTCATTAGACCCAATATATATTGTCATCACTATTCCACTTTTCTCAGCTCAAAGGAAAGTTATATCTGTCATCTTTGATAATGAATGGATGGCATGCGATTTAAAAATTCCAATGTATAATGCCGTTACATTCCTAGTGTGGTATATACATATCCCGAGCTTCATATATGCTTCACATTCTCCACCAAATGACAGGAAAGTTATTGAAACCTATGAACATAGATTTACAACTCTATTTGTTCATACCAATCAGGTCAAAAACACTCAAGTAACTGCCTAGATTCAGATACTGTTCAGCAATAAAAACATTACCGATGAAAGGAAGCTTACTAGAATATGTCTCATGGACGTGTGACAAGATTGCATATCCGCGATAAATAAATGGGATCGCATAAGTAACAGAGCCTAAGGTTTCTAAGGAAGAAATTCAACAGAAACCGACTAACATAACAAGATTATCCTTTGACACGGCCACTACAGTAAAACAAACCTAGCATGGATTGCTAATACGAAGACGAGTATTTACAAATACTGAAGTAACCCATTAGAGATGACCTGCCACTTCATTTGAAATTTGGTACCGCATGCCCCATAGAATGAGCAAATACATGTCCAAGTACCCCAGTTCAGAATAGATACCTCTGGTTCATAACATCATGTCATAACCATAAGCCTAGATGAAATAGTTATAAGTAGTTCAATGAGAAAGGGGGAAAAAAAGAGGCGCAAGAAAGAAAGAAAAATATATAATGATGGGTCAGCACAGCAGCTGTCGACAAGTTTGCTTGAACATTCAAAAGTACCATCCTATAACATGTATCTGAATCTTGAAAGAATATTCATAAAGACTATACACTTGGAATTCCAAAAACAGCACTGACAATACCTTTTCAACATCATATCCACATTGACCTGCAAATAAAAATATGTGTCATTATTATTGTACAATTGAAGCTCACATTAGACAGCTAACAAAACTATCATGTAATATAGACCAAGATATAGATTTGAATCTGCATTTAAGATAAGACGCATGAAATCCTGTTTATGCATTGACAAAAAAAGGTACACGTAAACCCAGAGAGTCATTCTTAAGAAATATTTGGGAGCTAGCTCCTGCACCAGCTTGGGGCTGTTTCAGTTTCCAATTTTATGTAACCTTGCTTTACAAGCAAGAAGTCATTTCTTGTATAGTAAGTATAAACCCTAAACACGACTATAAATACAAGCTTTATTCTTCGATTTTTCTCAGATTGAAAAACCAATCATAAGTACAAATCCTTTAGATTTCACAACCTATCGTGTTACTTCTAATAGGAAACTCTCACATCACCGACTTTAATAAATAATACCCCGTAACATATTTTTCTCCGTGTTACTTCTTCTCCTTTATTTGCCTCTTCTAGCTCTAAAATGTACTAAACATAGGCTGTTACTGGGACCAAGTTGCTAAACCAAGCATCCTATCGTGTAACTTCTGATGAAAAGAAGCTCTACTTTCATAAGAATAACAACCCATAAACAGACTCCTCCCTGAGTTACTGCTGGCCCTTTCAAGTGTCTCTTCTAACTATTATACACACTAAACATGATAATAGCACATTCTTTGATAATTTCTTCAATTGCATAGAAAATCTTCCATATACCAACAATTACAAAAAAGACACTCAACAGAATAGTCTCTACTCTCTAACAATGAAACAAAAATGACAATATAAGAAATAAGTTAACCAACATAACTAAAGAGAGATGCGAATACTTACAGAATACATCTCTAACCACAGCCATGCTAAGATCACAACCATCTCCAAGCATTGAGAACAAAAACTGCTCAGCTTCTTCATTCCCAACACTGATACCATTAACCATACAAGTATTTTTCCATTTCGGAGAATTATAGTGTTGTTGTTCTCCTCCTCCTCTTCCCCTTTCCTTATCCAATGGACTTGACCTTACATAATCTTTTCCTAGTACACCAGATACTGTACCAGCAGTAGCTATAACCTTTTTTGCCTTACAGTCTACAAAACCCATTCCAGAACTATCATGGGCTCTTTGAATATCTGATTCCCAAAACATCTCTGATGAACTTGAACTGGAACTTGTCGTACGCTCTTCACTAGAAGATGATTCGAAAAACGAAGAAGAAGTGGAACTTGAACAGGCACCCCCTCTAGATGAATCATTATCCGTATTCATCATCAAATCACTTAATATCTCAGCAGCTTTGTTACTATCTCCCTGTGCTTCTTTATAAGCTGAGTTTACTTCTTCTAATGAGACCAACGAAAATGCCTCTGCCAAGCATTTCACGTCCCTCTCTTCCTTACTTTCCCCTTCTCCGTTAACCTTTTGTGGCTTCTTCTTCTTCCTCACCATTCCTACCAGATATGAACAAAGAAATGAAACTAAATGAAAAAAACAACAGCGAAAACCCAGAGAAGGAGATCAAATTTGAGAACAGATCCAACAATCAGATGACCAGAGAAACGAATGGGTTACAACAAGGGTTTCTGATCAACAAAATTTAGGGGGGTTTCTCAGACTCCAAAATCAAAATCAAAAAGAAGATTAGGGGGGTTTGTTAGGTTACAAAATCAAAAATTAGGGTTTCGAAGAAAAACCCTACATATTACTGGAATTCAATGAAAATGAAAAAAAAATCTGAAGAATTTGGGGATTTTTTTTCTCTTTTGTCAAACACGTTTTGGTAAGACCTAAATATATGATTTATTTCATTTTTTTTTTTCTCTTGAATTAGAGTGGTGGTCGTGGATTTGAGGGGTGTACGTGGACGTAATGGGTAACCGAAATTTCCGTCACTTCACAGACAAAGTGGGTGACGTGAATATAGAGAGACTGGATTGATCTCACAAAATATAGAGAGAGAATTTAATGACCCTACGGCTACAACGTAAATCGACCTCTTTTTATCGATATGGACGTTATAACGGTGATTTAACTGTTTGGGTCCCATAAGCATAACTTATTCTCCGGAATTAGAAGTCGGAAGCAAAATGTTGACTTTTCTGCTTTTAGAAATCATTCTGATACCGTGCAGCCTATCTAATTTCTGACTTTTCTGCTTTCAGAAGTCAACAAACAGCTTCTACAATGATATCATTGTTTCTAGAAGTCAAAAAAACAATTTCTGGAATGACATCCAAACATGCTATTAAAAGGGACCAGATTTTACTACTCCAAAATCTTATCCAAATAAACTGTTCAGTTTTGACTCATTCAACTAGTTGTAAGTAGTTCTTTAATTATTACAATTTAGTCCAAATATTTACAGTTTAGTCTAGAGTGACTCATAAAGATGTCAACAATTTAAAAAAAATATAAAATTAATTAAAAAATGAATTTCGAACTGCTTGTCCGAAATTCGTAAACTTTATATATTTAGGTTGATCGTTCAGAGATCTACACGAAGAGTACCGACTGCATAACTTTCATTTTTAAAATTTTTAGCTTTCGCTTCGTCGTTATCTCGTGTGTACAAAAAAAGTACACATGCACAAAATTTTCACAAGTGTATGTAGTTATTCTTTTTCACATGTGCACCACTTTGTACGCACCTACAAAAATTGATTATTCATAATCGTGCACAAATCTACTGTTTCATGGAAAAATAAATTTACTTCATGGAAATTATACTGGTGTACAACTATGTACACATTTACCAAAAATTATGAAATCCAACATCAATGCCCATAAGACATGCATATATCCATGAGATGGGTCAATAGTGTACAACTATGTACACATTTACGAAAATCCTAAAAATTCAATATTCATACCCGTAAAACATCGCATATGCGACACCACAAATACTAAACCTGCTTAGATAGTAAGATTACAACCTAAATGAAGCATCAAATCTAGATTATCGATTTTAGAAATCATAATTAAATAAATTAATCCCAAAATACACCCACACACTCTGATATTAAATAAATGAAAATCTCTCGAATGATAGGAATACATTAATGTGTTGTTAATAAATAATACATATGTAAAATATATATAACATTCTAACACCATCCCAACATTTACGGAAATCCTAACATTTCTAACACCGATTGATAGGTGTGATAAACACCTAATTTTATTATCTAGTATTTACGCTTTCTTTGCTATTTATTTGGTGAATTAGGTAACTTATGTGTGAATTTGAGTTGATTAGGTGCAATGGGGTCCTTTGGAGCAAAAGAAGGAGAAAAAGTCCATTTGGAGCGTAAAGGGCACAAAGGTCAATTCACGGGCAGACTATACTTGGAGCGGGCCATGTTGCGCTAGACGGAGTGAAGAATGTACCGTCGGTTTTCTATAACTGACAGTTGGGCAAGGAACAGTTAGGCAGTCAGTTCTACAAAACTGACAAGCCAAAGATGAACTGGGTACCCCTTATCCGATCCACTTGGGTGGTCAATCACTTTCCTACCCAAGACCGAAAATCGTAGAGAAATCATTTCTCTATCATTAGTTTTATTTTTCCTACTTTTCTTGAATTTGAGAAGAGAGAGAGAAGGAATGGCGGCACAGAGAGGGATTCAAACAGAGAGATGGAGGTGTGATTTGCTGAGACCATTTTTCCTCTGAAACCAATGGATGGTAAACACAAATTCAGAGATGGAAAGAAGAGGAGTTGGGGGTCGAATTAGGGTTTACAGAGGTCGGAATTGTGCTTGAATGGATGGATTACGAGAGATTAGTTCTGTCACTTGGGATTAATTGGAGAAATTGGTGATGAAGCTGAGGTTAAGAAAGGATTAGACCGATGGGTTTGGTTGGAATTAGGTTTGTAATCAACGAGAAAAGAAGATCTGATAAAGAAAATTGGGTAGAAGCGAGTTGTTTTAGGTGATAAATGACCAAGGAATCTAAGTTGCAAATGTATATCCGTGTTGTTCGATTTGCGAGATTAACTAAAGGCTAGGAGCAAGGAAATGGCGGTGTGTGTTGAGTTGATTTCGGGAGGTATGAGTCTTGGTGGATTTGAGTGGAGAAACTTTGCTGCTGGTGCTATGGTTGAAACTTTGAGCTAGAATGGGTATGGATGCTTGAGCCACTTTGAGTTACGATAATGGTGTTGCGGTTTAGTTGCAAGGTGTGGTCTTGGCTGTGGAGTTATGTCTGAGCTACAGATGGTTTGAGAAGGCACCTAAATGGGTATGAGGCAGTGAGTACGGGGGGATTGCGGGAAGGGAAACAAAGAAGAAAATGGTAGTTAAATGTTTGGAGATGATGCAGTTGGCGTGCAGCCGAGAAAGAACCAAGTGAAGCTGTTGTGTCATGGAGATGTAATGGGTATTGTGGATACAGAGTTGAAGTTGCACATGGGAATGGCATGAAGTTGAAGCTTGTGTTCTCGGCGAGGCGATGTAACAGCTAGGTTTTGCAAGTAAAGTTGGTGGTGTGTGTGTGCATTGCAGTGTGGTATTGCAGTTGTGTTGCTGGCCTTGAAAAACTAGATATGGTGCGATTTATGGGTGCTTGGGATGGTCAGTGAGAGCAGTAGGTGGAATCTAAAATGATGTTGGATGCAATGGTGGACAATGGCTGTGAGGGTTATGATGTGGTGTTGCTTGAGCATTGTAGGTGCATTGGCTGCGATCAATTGAACTTGGGTGAGTTTCTGGTAGTTCGGGTGGAGATAATGGAGTCGCTAATGGTAAAGTGGAAGGTGCTCGTGCAATGGCAATGGATTTGAGGCGATTGGAGATGGTGATTGTCATGGTATGAGAAATGGCGTGTTGGTGGCTCAAGGCCATGAAGCGATTGCAATATGAATGGAGAATCTTGTGAACTAGTGGTGCAACCGAGTTGAACATAAGCTGCGATTTGATATGGAAACAGGGAAGTATGAGTGTGTGTTGGAGTTACTTGGTGGTGATATGTCACAGTGCGAGTGGACCGAGAAGGAGGTTAGCAAGACTTAATGATGTTGTTCATTACAAGATGGTGTTACGAGCGGATCAGCTAGAACACGAGAATAGGTTTGCAAGTTTGCGCAGATATCTTTGTGAAGTTGCAAGTCGGTCTTGATCGAATCAATGCGAAAACGGAGCATAATTGGTGCGCCGGTGGTAGTATCTCGGGTTGTCGATTTTGAGAGGTTAAAGTGTCGATCGTAATATTTCAGTGAATCGCGAGGGGGGTATGAGTCGGATGCAAGAAGTTATGGCTGGAAGTATGAGCTACGCGTCACGCTTTTGGGTACGTTTTCGCAAGAATAGAAAATTGGATTTAGATGGGTTATGCAAATGTTTGAAATGCAGGAAAGCAAAGATGAGCTACTGGAAGTGTAGAATTGCCTGGTGACGTCTTCTGATGGTTCAAGTGATCGGAGAAAGTTTTCCGGTGCCGGATTCCGGCCATTTTCTGACGAGCATTTTTGGGACAGATTTTTTTACATGGATTTCTCTTGCTCGTGGGCTGGGTGAATTTCCAACTAACGGACTTTGAAGACAAAACCTATTTTTGGGAGGAGAAAAAGGCTATAAAAAGGAAGTTTTCTACACAATTTAAAACAACGTTTTTTATTCTATTCTTGGAGCTTTTGCAGAGAACTACTTCTAGGGTTTGCTTTCTTTTATGTTTCATAGTCTTCCTTTGAATATTATGATGATGAACTCCATGAATATGAGTATCTAAATACAATAATTGGTTAAGGGATAAAAGTTGATTTCTTCAAGCATGTTATTTGATTCTATGAATTAGTTTTGTCTCAACTTTATCGTTTATGATTCATTGTTTTATTATCATATGATTTGAATGCTAGTTTGGTTGAGTCTGGAATCAATTGGATTTGTTTTCATCTCTATAGATATATTAGGGTTTTCAATACGTAAAAGTTGTTATCTCTGATTTTTAGTAGCATCTTGTGGTTAATACTTGTAGTGATACATCTTTTTAATCGCATATGAATCATAACCTTTGTTAAAACGAATTAGTGATTTTACACGTTTGTTTGCTCGATTAGTCTTATTTCATAGAACTTATTGCTCTTAGGGAGTTAAATCTAATTGTGCTTTTACACTTTAGGTTGCTTTTTAAGAAGATTTCACAATAGCATCTTTTAATGTTGTTTGTGATAAAATCAGGAAATAAACGGGATACTCTTGCGATCAAGATATCCTAGGACTTTTGATAATTGAGAGATTAAATATGAATTCTAATCATAGATGAAAAATACATGTTTATGAATGATACTATCCCTTAACCAATATCTTCTCCTTATTGATTATTCGAACTATTTACTTTGCTTTATTTAACTTTATTACTTAGATAGAAACAAAAACACAACTTGGGTTATTTGGTTACTTAAGAATCTGAAAATTGCATAACAACAATCGCCTCTCTGTGGATAAGAACTCTTTCTTATCAAATACTATATTCATATTAGTTAAGTGAGGAAGTGAAATTATTTTTGACGCATACGACACGCATCAAATTTTGGCGCCGTTGCCGGGGAGGCATTCGGCTTGTTATCTAGTTTTTAGTTTCTTTTTAATAGTTCTGTTCGCATACTGTTTTTCGTTTCTTGTCTTGTTTCTTACTTGTTTGTGAGAATTGTTTTTCAGGTACCTAATCCCTGGCTTCTAAAGATTGGAGTTATCCAAGGTGCGGGATATCTACTCGAAAAGGCACAATACTCCAACCAAGGCAAGGCACAACGGAAGAACACAACTTGGGTGAAGGTGAAGCTTTTCATCAAGAAGGCGAAGTAGAACACGAGATTCCTTTTGAAGAAGAGGAAGAAGAAGAAGAATAAGAAGAAGCAATGGGTGACCCTGCAAATCGTTCACTTAAAGACTTAGCTTCTCACGAGCTGGATATACAGCAAGGTTGCATTCAAACCGACTCCACTTTTTAAATCAAGCCGGGACTTCTTAGAGAATTACCAAAGTTCCATGGCTTGGTGAATGAAGATCCAAACAAGCATCTTATGGATTTCCACACCATTGTCATGGCTATGCTCCCAGCAAATATGGAGGCGTATGGTGCTATGTTGAAGGTTTTTCGATTCTCATTGGAAGGTAATGCTAAGGATTGGTTATACTACTTGCCTTCCGGGAGTGTTACAACTTGGAATGGGCTCAAGAAACTCTTTCTAGAGAGATATTTTCATGCATCTAAGGCTACTCAAATTCGCAAGGAGATTTGCGGAATGAAGCAAAATGTCGGAGAATCGTTATATGATTGTTGGGAACGATACAAGAGGTTGGTGGCAAGCTGTCCTCATCATCAATTTAGTGACGCCATGATCATCCAATACTTCTATGAAGGACTCTAATCAAGTGATAGGAATCTTATCGACGCAGCGGGTGGTGGTGCACTAGTGAGCAAGACGGTGGCACAAGCTAGAGAGTTGATTGAAAACATGGCAGCAAACTCTCAACAATTCTTGAGTCGTGGTTCATATGTGCTTCTTCGGAGAGTCAATGAAGTGAGCGAGGTGGAGGAACTTCGTCAACAAATGGGAAACATCACAGCAATGCTACAACAAGTTTCAGCCGCGGTGATACCAAATTCTCATGGGTATGAAGACGTCAATGAGCAAGCTAATGCGGTTTTTCCAAATCAGCCAAGACGGTATGATCCTTATTCCAATACTTACAATCCGGGATGGAGAGATCACCCCAATTTTAGCTATGCGAACAAGCAAGGAGCGGTCCAACAACCCAATTTCAACAATTCGGGTGGATTTCAACCTCAACAACAACAATTCCAGCCACGTCAACAATTTCAGCAACCACAACAATCAATGCAAAATCAAGGTTCCGATATCGATGAAAAGCTTCAAACAATGATGCAAGGCATTTCTTCTATGTTTAAAGATAGCCAACAAGAAACCAAGAGTGCGATCAAGGAGTTGCAGACACAAATGGGTTCTATGGCTACTGAGTTGAACCAATTGAAGGCACAAAATAGTGGGAAACTCCCTTCTCAACCTATTAACCCAAAAGAGGGTGTGAATGCAATTATATTGAGAAGTGGTACACAACTTGTGCCATCCAAAGTTGCTGATTCGGGCAAGGTGGAAACACCAAAGGAACCTGTTTTGGAGGAGAAGAATGAGGATTCTCCCCAAACTTCTGAGGTACCTATTCCTAACTCTAAAACTCCTATTCCTACTTATGTTCCTCCTTTACCTTTTCCTCGCATATTTGCAAATTCTAAGAAGGAGGTGCTAGAAAAGGAGATTTTAGATGTTCTTAAGAAGATTCATATGAATATACCACTCATTGATGCTATTAAGCAAGTTCCAAAGTATGCCAAAGTGTTGAAGGACTTATGTACCAATAAGCAAAGTCTCAAAGGTAATGAAGTGCTTAGTGTGGGGGAGAATGCTTCGGCAATCTTACAACACAAACTCCCACTAAAATGCAAAGACCCGTGCATCTTTGACATCCCCGTCACAATTGGTACCACTACATTTAACAAAGCAATGTTAGACTTAGGTGCATCCGTTAATGTTATGCATGCATCTATGTATAAGTCACTTGATTTAGGTCCTCTCAAAAAGGCTGAAATTGTGTTGCAATTAGCCGATATCTCTAATGTCTACCCAATGGGTATTGTTGAGGATGTTCTTGTGCAGGTTAATCAACTAGTATTTCCAGCAGATTTTTGTGTCTTAGAGATGGATGAAGGTTCACCGGACTCGTCTCTTCCATTGCTACTTGGGCGTCCCTTCATGAAAACGGCGAAGACCATTATTAATGTGGATAAGGGAATGCTAACTATGGAGTTTTATGGGGAAGTAAAACGTTTCAACATTTTCGAGACGATGAGATATCCTAGTGATGTCCACTCTTGCTTCTCCGTTGATGTTATGGATACTTTGGCACAACAAATGTTTGAATTGAATGGTGAAGATGCTTTGGAAACCGTTTTAACTACATCCATTGATAATGGTGTAGAGTGTGGTATTGAGGTTAAAGAAGCCCTTGGTGATCTAAACTCACTACAAGGATGCCCGGAAACTCATAATATCTCTTTTATTTCTTTACCATACAGTGATGAAAAACTTTTACCCTCTATTGTTAAATCTCCAAAGTTAGAATTGAAACCTCTTCCTAGTCATTTAAAGTACTTGTACTTGGGTGACAATGAAGAGTTACATGTGATTGTTTCTAACGAGCTTAGTGAATTACAGGAGCAAAAACTTTTAAGGGTGCTAAGGAAGCACAAAACGGCCATAGGATGGACAATTGCCGATATCAAGGGTATAAGCCCTACCGTTTGTATGCACAAAATACGTTTGGAGGACGATGCAAAGCCTACAAGGGAAGCGCAGCGTCGTTTGAACCCCCCCAATGATGGAAGTTGTGAAAAAGGAGATACTCAAGCTTTTGGAAGTGGGTGTTATCTACCCCATATCCGATAGCAAGTGGGTGAGCCGGTACAAGTTGTACCAAAGAAATCAGGGGTGACCGTGGTGGAGAATGATGAGAATGAACTTGTCCCAACTCGTGTGCAAACCGGTTGGAGGGTTTGTATTGATTATAGGAAATTGAATGCCACTACTAGAAAAGATCACTTTCCATTACCTTTTATTAATCAAATGCTTGAACGTTTAGCTGGACACTCTTATTATTGCTTTCTTGATGGCTATTCAGGTTATAATCAGATTGTGATAGCGCCGGAGGATCAAGAGAAAACCACTTTCACTTGTCCTTTTGGTACTTTTTCTTATCGAAGGATGCCTTTTGGCTTGTGCAATGCTCCAGCTACTTTTCAAAGGTGTATGGTAAGTATATTTTTCAGAATATGTTGAAAACATAATCAAAGTGTTCATGGACGACTTTAGTGTCTTTGGTGACTCATTTGACCTTTGTTTGAACAATTTGTCACTAATCCTTGAACGATCTGTTGAAACAAATCTTGTGCTTAATCGGGAGAAGTGACATTTTATGGTAACTCATGGCATAGTTTTAGGCCATATAGTATCTTCTAAAGGCTTGGAAGTTGATAAATCTAAGATAGACCTTATTCGTGCTCTAACCCCTCCCACTACGGTGAGGGAGATACGCTCTTTTCTTGGTCATGCAGGTTTTTATCATAGATTCATCAAGGATTTTTCCAAGATAGCATCACCACTTTGTACCTTATTGCAAAAAGATGTGGTTTTTAACTTTGATGAGAAGTGTATGGCGGCATTCAATCGTTTGAAAGAACTTTTGATTTCAGCCCCTATCATTAAACCACCGGATTGGAGCAAGACTTTTGAGCTCATGTGTGATGCAAGTGATTATGCGGTTGGTGCGGTACTTGGGCAGCGTGTGGGGAAGATACCTCATGCTATTTATTATGCTTCTAGAACGTTAAATGAAGCCCAACAAAACTACACTACCACTGAAAAAGAGTTATTAGCTATTGTTTTTGCTTTGGAGAAGTTTCGCTCTTATCTAATTGGTACAAAAGTTGTTGTCTTTTCGGATCATGCAGCACTTAGGTACTTGCTTACAAAGAAAGAGGCGAAACCGAGGCTCATACGATGGATTTTACTCTTGCAAGAGTTTGATATAGAAATCAAGGACAAGAAAGGAATTGAGAACACCGTTGCGGATCATTTGAGCCGTCTTGCTGTAGACAAGGAAGCTATCCCGTTGCGTGAAAGTTTCCCGGATGAGCAACTATTCTCAATTGCATTTGCGGAACCATGGTATGCGGATATTGTGAACTACTTGGTAACTAAACAAATCCTAAAGAACTTGTCTCGTGCTGAGAGGGACAAACTTAAGAGGTTAGGGAACCAATATATATGGGATTATCCATACTTGTGGAAACATGGAAGCGACCAAGTAATAAGAAGGTGCGTTCCCGAATCTGAATTTAACTCTATCTTGTCTTTTTGTCACTCCTATGCTTGCGGAGGACATTTTGGGAGTAAAAGAACAACTCACAAGGTACTTGAAAGCGGTTTTTATTGGCCAACTCTATTTAAGGATGCACATATATTTTTCACAACTTGTGATAGGTGCCAAAGGACAGGCAATCTAGGTGCTAGAAATCAAATGCCACAAACTTTTATCCAATTTATTGAAGTTTTTGATGTATGGGGTATTGATTTTATGGGTCCTTTTGTCAACTCCCATGGGAATTTTTATATCTTACTTGTTGTTGATTATGCCTCGAAATGGGTGGAAGCTAAGGCCACCCCAACTAATGATTCTAAAGTGGTTTCAGATTTTGTGCAAGCTAACATTTTTGCAAGGTTTGGAATTCCAAGATCCATAATTAGCGATGGGGGTTCTCACTTCAAAAACAAGTTCTTACAAGGATCGTTGAAGAAGTACAATGTGTCGCACAAGATTGCAACACCTTATCATCCCCAAACCAATGGACAAGCCGAGGTGTCGAACCGAGAGGTGAAATCCATTCTAGAGAAAACGGTGAATCCAACAAGGAAGGATTGGAGCATGCGACTTAATGATGCTTTGTGGGATTATAGAACCGCATACAAAACACCTATTGGGATGTCTCCCTTTAGGCTTGTGTATGGTAAACCTTGTCACTTACCCGTGGAGATTGAACATAAGGAGTTTTGGGCTATTAAGCAATGCAATATGGAGCTATATGGGGCTGGAAAGCAAAGGAAGTTACAACTCCAAGAGCTAGAAGAGTTACTCAATGATGCATTTGAAAGCTCTCGCATTTACAAGGAGAAAACTAAGGCATTTCATGATTCTATGATTTCTAGAAAACAATTTTGTGTTGGGCAGAAAGTGCTTTTGTTTAATTCTCGCTTGCAATTACTTCCGGGTAAATTAAGGTCACGTTGGATCGGACCTTTTATTGTTACTAATGTGTTTTCTCATGGTGCATTAGAAATTCGTAGCATAGCTACAAGAAAGGAGTTTAAAGTGAATGGACACCGGCTGAAACCATATTATGAGAACTTTACTTCCGAAGTTGTGGAAGGTGTGAACTTTGTGGATGCACTCCCTCTGGAGGAGTCTTAATGAACAAGGAGTACGTTGGGCTGACGACTTTAAACCAAGCGCTAAGTGGGAGGCAACCCACCGGTTTTGTATCTTTACCCTTATCTTTTTATTTTATGCATTTGCTTTTATCTTTATTTTCTTTGTTTTTGCATATCATTTGCGGAATTTCCCACCTTGAACTTTCTTTGGATGATTCAATTTTACATTGAGGACAATGTAAAGTTTAAGTGTGGGGGAGCATTTATATGTTTGTTTTAGCTTGTTTTATGCCTTTAAAAAAAAAATCATAAAACTAGAAAAACCAAGAAAAATTTGTGCTTTTTGAACTCCGAAATCTAGAACTTGTGCCTTTAGGATGATACCATTAGTGGATGGAACCATTTTGAATGCAGGAGTTGAGGAACCGATTAACTAAAAGGGGACGAACATAGCTCATAATCATAAATACCATGATAGTTGTTACCATATCTCGGAATTTCACCATATCGCATTCTATTTTTATTTTTCCATATTTATCTATTGTTCTCTAAGTGATTTGGTGGGTCACTAAACATCGACGTGTTATTACTGCTAGGATGAAATAGAGTGATTGAGTTACTATAAAAAGAAAAAAAAATATGAAAAAAAAAAAAATATGAAAAGAAAAAAAAAAGACCGACCAATTAGACCAAAACGGAATAAAATGACACTTGGGAATAGCAGTATGTGTGAAACGTAGTCCCTATCTTCGTCGCCTAAACCAGCATGGAATGCAGGATCCAAGGCAACTATCATGTACTTGCTGACAAGAATCATGCGCTTGGATCCAGTTTGATCCAATCATGTTGTCTAAAAAATTAAAAAAAAAAAGTGAAAAAAAAGTGAAAAAAGAAAGAAAAAGGAAAGTATTATATTGGTTGAATAAAGTCACTCCTGGTTCCCTTGTATATGCTAGTGAGTTGATGTAGAATTCATACCAAGTAGCTCAATCCAATAGGAATAGGTTCATCTTGGCAGTGACCTTCAGACAGATATGGGAAACATCGAACACTTGTGAACATTCGCCAACATCTACATATATTTCCATCTTCTTAATCTTTTCATTGTGATTGTGGTTTGTTAGTTTCCGAGTATTATGGCTTGTTCGACTATCTAATTAGAGCTTTACTTACTAAAATATGAACTGAATTTGCGCAAGGTACCTCCTCTTGTAGTCAATTTGGATTCGTTCATTGATTTGTCACAAATAGACGGAGTTTGAAATATAGGTTTTGTAGGAAGACCTCTTGTAAACCTTCACGAGACTAAAACTCGTCCACTAGGGACACCTAGGGGTTTAAAGGCTTGTTATTTATGCTAAAATTAACCGTAGCCTCGACGTCACGGAGTTGTTGTATTTTTATTTTGTTTGATTTGCTCGAGGACTAGCAAAGTCTAAGTGTGGGGGAATTTGATAGGTGTGATAAACACCTAATTTTATTATCTAGTATTTACGCTTTCTTTGCTATTTATTTGGTGAATTAGGTAACTTATGTGTGAATTTGAGTTGATTAGGTGCAATGGGGTCCTTTGGAGCAAAAGAAGGAGAAAAAGTCCATTTGGAGCGTAAAGGGCACAAAGGTCAATTCACAGGCAGACTATACTTGGAGCGGGCCATGTTGTGCTAGACGGAGTGAAGAATGTACCGTCAGTTTTCTATAACTGACAGTTGGGCAAGGAACAGTTAGGCAGTCAGTTCTACAAAACTGACAAGCCAAAGATGAACTGGGTACCCCTTATCCAGTCCACTTGGGTGGCTGAATCACTTTCCTACCCAAGACCTGAAAATCAGAGAGAAATCATTTCTCTATCATTAGTTTTCTTTTTCCTACTTTTCTTGAAATTGAGAAGAGAGAGAGAAGGAATGGCGGCACAGAGAGGGATTCAAACAGAGAGATGGAGGTGTGATTTGCTGAGACCATTTTTCCTCTGAAACCAATGGATGGTAAACATAAATTCAGAGATGTAAAGAAGAGGAGTTGGGGGTCGAATTAGGGTTTACAGAGGTCGGAATTGTGCTTGAATGGATGGATTACAGAGATAAGTTAGGGTTCCTGCTGCTGCTGGGATTAATTGGAGAAATTGGTGATGAAGCTGAGGTTAAGAAAGGATTAGACCGATGGGTTTGGTTGGAATTAGGTTTGTAATCAACAGAAAAGAAGATCTGATAAAGAAAATTGGGTAGAAGCAGTTGTTTTAGGTGATAAATGACCAAGGAATCTAAGTTGCAGCTGTATATCTGTGTTGTTCAGTTGCAGATTAACTAAAGGCTAGGAGCAAGGAAATGGTAGTGTGTGTTGAGTTGATTTCAGGAGGTATGAGTGCTGGTGGATTTGAGCTGGAGAAACTTTGCTGCTGGTGCTATGGTTGAAACTTTGAGCTAGAATGGGTATGGATGCTGAGCCACTTTGAGTTACAGTAATGGTGTTGCAGTTTAGTTGCAAGGTGTGGTCTTGGCTGTGGAGTTATGTCTGAGCTACAGATGGTTTGAGAAGGCACCTTAATGGGTATGAGGCAGCTGAGTACAAGGGATTGCAGGAAGGGCAACAAAGAAGGAAATGGTAGTTAAATGCTGGAGATGATGCAGTTGGCGTGCAGCCGAGAAAGAACCAAGTGAAGCTGTTGTGTCATGGAGCTGTAATGGGTATTGTGGATACAGAGTTGAAGCTGCACATGGGAACGGCATGAAGCTGAAGCTTGGGTTCTCGGCGAGGCGATGTAACAGCTAGGTTTTGCAGGTGAAGTTGGTGGTATGTGTGTGTGCATTGCAGTATGGTATTGCAGTTGTGTTGCTGGCCTTGAAAAACTGGATATGGTGCGATTTATGGGTGCTTGGGATGGTCAGTGAGAGCAGTAGGTGGAATCTGAAATGCTGCTGGTATGCAATGGTGGACAATGGCTGTGAGGGTTATGATGTGGTGTTGCTTGAGCATTGTAGGTGCATTGGCTGCAGTACAGTTGAACTGGGTGAGTTTCTGGGTAGTTCAGGTGGAGATAATGGAGCTGCTAATGGTAAAGTGGAAGGTGCTCGTGCAATGGCAATGGATTTGAGGAAGTTGGAGATGGTGATTATCATGGTATGAGAAATGGCAGTGTTGGTGGCTCAAGGCCATGAAGCAGTTGCAATATGAATGGAGAGTACTGTGAACTAGTGGTGCAACTGAGTTGAACATAAGCTGCAGTTTGATATGGAAACAGGGAAGTATGAGTGTGTGTTGGAGTTACTGGTGAGCTGAGATGTCACAGGTGCAGGTGGACTGAGAAGGAGGTTAGCAAGACTTAATGATGTTGTTCATTATAGGTTGGTGTTCTGAGCAGAGCAGCTAGAACACAGAATAGGTTTGCAAGTTTGCGCAGTATGCTGTGAAGTTGCAAGCTGGTGCTGACTGAAACTGTGCGAAAACGGAGCATAATTGGTGCGCCGGTGGTAGTAGCTCGGGTTGTCGATTTTGAGAGGTTAAAGTGTCGATCGTAATATTTCAGTGAATCGCGAGGGGGTATGAGTCGGATGCAAGAATTTATGGCTGGAAGTATGAGCTACGCGTCACGCTTTTGGGTACGTTTTCGCAAGAATAGAAAATTGGATTTAGATGGGTTATGCAAATGTTTGAAATGCAGGAAAGCAAAGCTGAGCTACTAGAAGTGTAGAATTGCCTGGTGACGTCTTCCGATGGTTCAAGTGATGGGAAAAAGTTTTCCGGTGCCGGATTCCGGCCAATTTCCGGCCAGAAACCCAGTTTTCCGGCGAGCGTTTTTGGGACATATTTTTTTACATGGGTTTCTCTTGCTCGTGGGCCGGGTGAATTTCCAACTAACGGACTTTGAAGACAAAACCTATTTTTGGGAGGAGAAAAAGGCTATAAAAAGGAAGTTTTCTACACAATTTAAAACAACGTTTTTTATTCTATTCTTGGTGCTTTTGCAGAGAACTACTTCTAGGGTTTGCTTTCTTTTATGTTTCATAGTCTTCCTTTGAATATTATGATGATGAACTCCATGAATATGAGTATCTAAATACAATAATTTTTTATGGGATAAAAGTTGATTTCTTCAAGCATGTTATTTGATTCTATGAATTAGTTTTGTCTCAACTTTATCGTTTATGATTCATTGTTTTATTATCATATGATTTGAATGCTAGTTTGGTTGAGTCCGGAATCAATTGGATTTGTTTTCATCTCTATAGCTATATTAGGGTTTTCAATACGTAAAAGTTGTTATCTCTGATTTTTAGTAGCATCTTGTGGTTAATACTTGTAGTGATACATCTTTTTAATCGCATATGAATCATAACCTTTGTTAAAACGAATTAGTGCTTTTACACGTTTGTTGCATCGATTAGTCTTATTTCATAGAACTTATTGCTCTTAGGGAGTTAAATCTAATTGTGCTTTTACACTTTAGGTTGTTTTTTAAGAAGATTTCACAATAGCATCTTTTAATGTTGTTTGTGATAAAATCAGGAAATAAACGGGATACTCTTGCGATCAAGATATCCTAGGACTTTTGATAATTGAGAGATTAAATACCAATTCTAATCATAGATGAAAAATACATGTTTATGAATGATACTATCCCTTAACCAATATCTTTTCCTTATTGATTATTCGAACTATTTACTTTGCTTTATTTAACTTTATTACTTAGATAGAAACAAAAACACAACTTGGGTTATTTGGTTACTTAAGAATCTGAAAATTGCATAACAACAATCGCCTCTCTGTGGATACGAACTCTTTCTTATCAAATACTATATTCATATTAGTTAAGTGAGGAAGTGAAATTATTTTTGACGCATACGACACGCATCACTGATCAATAAATAAAAAAAAAACATCCCAAAAAAGGTGCCCAACGGGAATATATAACTCTCGAGTAATCACTAACATGCTTCGCAGTTCTAAAATAAAATAACAGTAACCGAAAGAAAACGATAAAGAATGAAACCATTCATCGATTTATGCATATGAAGCAAGTGTTACCCCAACCTCACCAAACTAATTGGAGAAGAAGATGACCCCAATCAATAATTATCCATGAAATGCTCGATCCAAGTCATGATTCAGAATATTACCATCAAGACCAGAATTTAGTCAAACATGTATAATATACATACGAGTGATTTTCCAAAATAAAATAGTATATATAATATCGAAATGGATGAGTTACCGCCCTACTAAGTAATATCAAAATTGATGAGTTACCAGCCTACTATATTAGTAAACAAAAATAAATAATATCGAACAGATGAGTTATCACCGTACTAAGATAGTAAACAAAATATAATAATACCGAAACGGATGAGTTACCTCACTACTAAGACAGTAACCAGAAATAAATAATATCGAAACAGATGAGTTACTGCCTTACTAAGATAATAATATTCAAACGGATGAGTCGCCGCCCTTCTCAACTTAGCAAGGAGCCGTTGGGAATCACAGACACTCTTTGCGGGAAAACTACACAACATATATTACATGCACATCAAGTACACACAACATGCACACGGAGAGTAAAAACACATCATGCTCGCAAATAAAAAAAACTTAATGATTACAAGAAAGTTACAAGAGTTCGCACATCTTTTGATGACAAGCCATGCCCATATTGAAATCCACAATCCACTGCTTCATCCTTTGAATCGGTCGTTGTTAATTTAGACCATCTTCAATATCTAAGCATGTTTTTATCATCATCATCAACTCCACAATTATCTTTTCCATCATCTTCATCAAAAACACCATCAACTACTTATTTTCTTTCATTCTCTTCCAATATTACTACTATTATCACTAACCTTTCTCCCTCTCTTAGCATCTCTATTATATACTCAACTCTCGACTACAAACTCTCCATAGTTTTCTTTTCAAAATATCAAATTTCAAACTTATCACCTATAATTTAAACACCTTTATGTTTCTTTTGCAAACTTACACCACCACCTTATTTGCGCGTGAACACAAGAAGAAAAAGAAACAATCTAACTTTTATCTTTTATTATCTTATATATTTAGTTTTTACTATTCTAGCCTAAGAATCAGCTAATGGCTAAAATTTGCATTCCAAATATATCCCAAAGTTTAACCTAACACATAATTAATAAGGGCTAGCCAATTTTTATAAGGTAAAGTCCGGTCAAACTGTCTTTGACTTTTGTGGCCATGGTCAAGTCCGGGGTTAATCGTTTACCGATTTTGACTTCGTCTTTAAGCATCATAACTTTCTCGTACGGTTCCCAAATAACGTGTTCTAATAGTCTATTTTGAGTATATTTTTGAGATATATTTAATGGTATTATTGGCTCGTTTAAATTATTATTTTATTAATTATTATAAATCAAAATTAAAATAATTATTATATGATTAAAAACTAATCTAAAATTAGCTATTAAATAGTTTCTCGTAAAGAATTACAAAACAATAGTTGGGAGCCTAGCAACAAGTTGAACCCCAAACCCTTTTTGAATGGCTACTCCTAATGTATGAAAAATAAAATTGCCTACTTTAGAATTAACATCATGTCTAGTAAGGAAATTCTTTAATCATTTCAAGAATATCATGGTCTCCTCACCAAGTTCACCTAATGTCGTAAAAGCAAAGGTGCCAAAACTGTAACCATGAGTTGAACAAATATCGAGACATAGCCAATTCAGGGGCACGAGACACAACCAATCCAGAGGCAAAGTGTTGTAGATCATTGCCAGTAAAAGGTAAAACACCAGTCACACCAAAACAAGTATCATGTCCGTTTTACCAGTTGTAGACCAGAGTATCATCATGTGTATCTTCGCCACCATCACGAGAAAGAACCCCAAGGAAGCCTCAGTTTTGGCCTGCACCCCAACTCTGAAACAGATACCATCCAAGGTGTCCCGAACAAAGTCATGGAGAAGTTTAAGACCAATTTCATGCGCACAGTGTAAGGCATGATCCCCGAAAACTTTCATATCCTTACCACAACATGGGTAGGGACTATCCTTAACGAACAACGGAACACCAAGCTTATATCCAAGAATGGCACTAAATTGTTGAGGCCCACTCTTTTTACCTAAGTTATCTATTGGGATGGCTAATAAATAATATTGTGTATGCTTAGACTTATTACTCAGCCACAAATCCATATCATACAATCATTGATCGAATAATCACATTAGTCATTGATCGAATAATCTTGTGTATGCTTAGACTTATCCCAATCGTTTTACCTAAGTTATCTATTGGGATGGCTAAAAAATAATCTTGTGTATGCTTAGACTTATTACTCTGCCACAAATCCAGATCATACACATTAGTCATATTGTACTTCGAAGGAATCTATTTCATCACTGCTTCAAAGTATAGCACTGCCAATTTGCTCATAGGTTGGAGGGCAGTATCACCAACGCAAAAAGATGAAGAATCAAAACCAAAGGCATAAGAAAATGCATCTAACACAAGCATATATGTAAAGCTCAAACCAGAGATTACATAGTTACGCAGGCTTTCACATCATAGTTGTAAACAAGAAGATAAATAGTGGTGTTGCATTGTGTTCTCCGTAGTGTACAAACCAAAACCACCTTTATTGATTGGCAAATAGGCAATACGCATTTGTAAGAAAGCAAAACCAGACCCGTCTAATGTGACCATCAACCGCATAAAATTAGAAAGATGGTTATAAAAAATAGCTTAGACTTTTGATCGAATAATCATATTGATCGAATAATCACACATATCTTCCCTTGGAGGTCGTTCATATGCAACCCTTCGCCTTTTCATCCGTGCAGAAAATTTCTCAGCTCTTGTGCTTACCGGTGGTTGCGATGCTTCCTCAAGCCTCTATTTTTCCACTCTGTCGATTAAATCCAGAAGGTCTCGTATGCATTCTCGAGCGACACGCAGATACAGAATTGGCATACCCCGTATGGCGCGATCAGCCTCGTGAAGCGGAACATCAATTTTAGCCATCACCTCCTCGAACGCACCATCAGTCTCAGGTTTATTCACTTCGAAGCTTCTTTCGGGAGAGATACCAGAGCAGTCCTTACCAGTCGCCTCCATTCTGCGAAAACAGGTTATGATTATGTTAACAAAAAAAAAATTCATCACCAAGCAGATCAAGTTATGTAATGGACGAAGAGCAATACCTAAGACAAAGAAGAAACAATTCTGCGATGGGAGAAGACTCAGCGTCTTCTTTATATTTCACGAGTTAACAAGATCCCAGAGAAAAGAGGAGTCTTCACTTACCGTATGCAAAGGATACAAATACGGGATAATAATCAGTGGATGTTTATCGAATATTTGAGGGCAACTACCACGCAATGGAAAGAAACGCATCAAGTCCAAGAAACGGGCCAAATTCTATCCTATGGACTTGATTATGTCAATGTTCGGCTAATGGGAGAATACGAGAACACAGTGGGCCCACGTTCGAATGAAGCAGGCATATCAAGGATGACACTCGAGTGGGACAAACACGAATCAGCCTCTCGGTCAGAGCAAATACAACACGATCGGCGTTCAGTCAAGCATGCACGGTGGGCCCATGTTTATTCAGGTTTGCACGTATCATGACACGATTTTCTATGAACAAGGGGTTTATCCCCGAGAATCGTGTCTACGAAGTTTTCCAAGTTATGACCAAAGGCTAGGATTTACATGCAATGATGGAATAATGAGCAAAAAACAATATATTCATGGGTTCGTGGCTTGTTTTGCGGAGAAATCCCAGCAATATTAACGATTTTTCTATTGAAATCAATCATGGCATATTTTTCAAAGAATGTCGCCTACAACAAGATGGTTTCTCTCAAAGGACAAAAGGGTTTACCTAAGATTTATGGTTTGTACCGAAGAAACAAAAAAAAACAAAGTAATTAACAATGAAGTACCTACCTTGTTGTTGACGATCATGCAACGACAATAGCAGCGAAGTCTAACGGCAACAGCAGTGAGGCAGTAGCGTCAGCAAGCGTCGTCGTTGGTGGCGACGTGATCGGCAATGACGACATCAAAAGCTGCAACGAGAGATGCTGACCAAAATATATATATATAAGGGAAGAAAAAGGATCGGTCCCCTTTTTTATAGACAAACAATTGGAAAATCCTTATGGAAAAAGGATTCCTCTTTTGTTTCAAACACCCAAGGAAGGAAACCGGTCCCACTCAGGATTCCATGCTTGCACCGGCATGTTCGCATGTGCAATTTCTAGCGGTCGATCAAGGATTTTCCGGGTAAGCTCCCTTCATCTCGTTTTTCTACCATGTGTTTGTCACCATCTCATGCCTACCCCACAATAGTGTAACCATCATGTGTGCTGGGCAGGGGACTTAATGTTGATGGTGGATTTTAGTTCAGGGCTAAAGTTGTAAAACCAATTTTTGTGCCGACATCCTGCAAAGGATAAGGCTATTTGATAAATGATGAATACTTATCCGCTTTGTTAATTCACCTAGAATGGAACATGTAGCAACAATCCCCAAGTATTCTATGAATTTTAGAATTATTAACTAATGCATAAAATCACCTTGTATTTCCTATGTTGTTCTCAGCAGAACTCTCATTATTGGTGCGGCATGATGAATGATTGTTACTCTCAGCAGAGTAACATGAATATCCAAGTATCAATAGTGAGGCATGCAAGAAATACCCGTATGGGATACACCATTCTCTAACAAAGAGAATCGTCTCTCGGTGTGTTATACTAGCCCGATCGAGCATATTTGAATCTAAACTGTCCATATCAGTCTCAGATACAATCATGACCACGCAATTTGGTCGCACGATTTAACCAGCCTAGACAAACCTTAGCATGAGAAGGCTATCACCGAAATGACCACAAGCGGGCCCATTAACGCCATGGCCGATCAGGTACAAGTCACACCTTCCGAACGACCACCAAACGCCAGCCTGAAGTTGGATGTCCAAGCTGGTATGTAGCATCTTGGAGGAGCTCGTACGAGCAAAGGCTGCCGATGACAGTCTCAAATCCATAACAACCGTTCATCTTCGTCGGCACAATTAGACGGTGCGGATCGCCCCATTCCCGGTCGCACAAGCACCATTGTGTACACTGGCGGGGCCTCTTTTTACCTGCATAGCCGACCATCTCACGACCTAGCTAGGGAGGAGAAAACGCTCGCCCAAAGTTCGGTCGGCATGATGCTTTAAGGGTTGCAGGAAATTCCACTAAAGGTCTTAAATTGATCACGACCATCCAACTTCACCGGCATAATTTGACGGCTTAGATCAGGCCTATGACTATCAGTTAGGTGTCACCATGTTCACCACCGGCACAATGTGGGTCCCACATGGTTGGCCATTCCATACGAAGAGCATAGCATGCAAATTCGTCCAGCCAAAATAGCATGCGCACGACCAACATAAAACCCTAATTAGGGTTTGCGGCATATTACATGTGTCGTAAATCGATCACGAGCGTCCATCTTCTCCAGCCTAGATGAAGGGTGCATGAATAGATTAAGGAGGTCTAGGGAGTGTATTCATGATCGCCATGGGCCCGTCTACCTCTATGACCGGCCGACCAGAGCAAGGAAGGACCAGATGCCTCGATTCATGCACCCTGAAGGTGGCATGCCGCGCACCTTTGGAAATCCTTTGTGACACAGGATTCCTGTCGCAACTCAATCTCAGCCACTCCTCTTTACCATTAAACTTGAGTGACCCAAATCATGCCTTCATGGGACAGTGAGGTACGGACGTGTACACCAGCATGCCGTCTACACCCATGCATGGTCGGTCCTACCTAAAAGACTTCCCATGCTTGGTTTTGATCAAGCTAAAGAGTGATGCTTGCGCACCTATTCAAAACCCTAATCAACGGTCGCAGATGCGTCATAGATCATCCCTTCCGTCCAACTCTATCAGCTTGGTTGGACAGCCCATGCTATGAATTAAACGGCCAATAAGGTGTCATGGTGATTACCATCCGTCACTCTACCACATAGAATGATCGGCCAAGGAATATCTTACTTGCGCAGCCTCCAAACGGTCATTCGAATATGGCTATGCATGCACCTGTTTTAAGATGCTTAATCCGTGACCTACTCCTTTAAGCCTTAAAATAGTGTTGCTTCATCCATGCTGAATATATTCTATGCATTACATGCATAGAATATACACGATATTTCATGGATATTGATTTCCCAAAGAACTTAGTTATTTAACCTAGCACCGTATGTTACCTTTTGTGGGTCCCATGATCCACACAATCGAGACATCAAACATTTCACAAGATATTTACTGGGGGTATTGGTCTAGCGGTCTACAGCGTGCAGCGTGCAATCATAAGAACGTGTTAGGAAAGTATGGACGGTTAACGATGATTGGAGAAGTGGTTTAAGATGTGATCGTGCAATCACCCACACAACCCCACTACTCCATCACTCCACTTCCTACGAGACGAAGGTTTGGTTATGACTTATATAAATAGGCCATTTGCCTGTTTCAACACACAATACATACAAGCACATAAAACCAAGCATTGTCATTTGTATCCATAAAACACCAAAGCTAATTGCTTACATTATTGCAAGCCAGTCTGATATTCTGATACAAGTCATAAACAACCAACACCTTCTTAATCTCAATACCTTCTTCGCCTCCCTCCCTAAGATCAACCCCATCTCCTTCACTTTGCGACCGAAGCAAGTCTGGAACGACCATTTCTTGGTTTAGGCCAGAGTTGTATAGATTGATCTCTCGAATCAAAATCACTCCCGTGCAATGCATTTGTTTAAGGTTTAAACTCATTTCTCATCCACACACCCCAAAATTACCAAAACCAGCAGAGATAATTTTCACCCATAAACACATCCAAGTTTATATCTCTTGTATTTGATAAAGACTCACATAATTTTATTTGTTTGAGTATAGATCAAATCGAGAGATAGAGATATTAACTCCTTGATATACTTTTTATTTAAGATTAAGTCTATCTATCTAGTTGATTCTCTTAAAAGTATATTCGAGTTAGTCCATACAGATTGCTAATCGAAATATTAGGTGAGGTTGTTAGACCCTCGCATTTTCAAATAGCCTTAGCTGGGAAATTACATTCCGATGTTTATTGTTGTCTCATTAAAAACCTTACCCAGTAACAAAACCATGTGGGAAAAAGCAACCTCGGTGAAGGAAAATAGTAGATGCTCCCCCTGATGTCAAACAATTTTCATTAATCTAGTGCAGTCAGAAGAAGTTTATCACACTTTTCTTTGGTGACTTGAATGTTTATATGACCTTGTTGTTGATTTTGGAAGTTACATTGCTTAATAGTCTATAGCATTTCATTTATTTGATTCAGATATTTTCAGTAATATCAACGCGATGTTCATGTCTTTAACGTTCAACATAGTTAATGATTTTAGTGTTGTCTCGCTAAAAACCTTGTCGAGTAACAAAACCCTTTGGGGAAAACTATTCTCGATCGAAGGGAAAAAGAGTATAACACAACTTCAAGTTCGAAGTGAAATATATCGACATCATATCCTTGGATCCTCTTCCTGATGTTGGCATCTCCCCTTGATTACTTTCAGAGTTGTTCCAGACAGTTCCTTTAGTCATGTACTTTTCGAAACTGAATATCGATAATGTCTTAGAAAACAGTCTACCATATCTCCCCCTGATTACTTTCGTTGGAGAAGAGATTATTGTTCCTTCATAATCAACAACATTTGGATTGCACTTTCATTAACATTCCTTTTTATGTCTTTGCAGTGATAAAAAAAAATTCATGTCAATGGTTACTTTTAAGTACATGATTATATTCACTATACCATTCCAATGACGTTGTGTTGGCGCTGAGCTATATCTAGCTAACAAGTTCACTGAGGATGTTGGTCGAGTATATTATGCTAAGTACAATAATGCGTCTATTATACTTAGACAAGGAAATTTCATCTCCCGACACAACTTTGTCATCTTCATTTAGACGAATTGGTCATTTATGTACATTTGAAACTCGACTAATCATGAGAGTGCTAGCAGATCCGCATGTCCTTGTTAAATTGTCTGACAATTGACATATGCAAACTGATGGAATAATATACCACAAACTCTGTCTTCTAGTTTAGAACATAAATAAGATCGAGATTTCTCAGGATTTTCATTCAAATTCAGATTTTAAATAGCTTGTAAGATCTATTTTTCCATTAAAAGTACTTATCATGTCCATACCGTCAACATAGATAGCTATTCTGAATCAGGAAATTACTTAATATGCATGGCACAAAATCGTACTTGTTTATCCGTTTCCAATCAAATAGACACTTAGACGGGTATACCACATCCGCTTAATTGTATAAATCAATAAGTGAGTGTTCCAGTGTAACTGCAAACACACTCTGTGGTTTAGAGTCATTCGACTTGGGAAGCAAAAGGCCATCATGCACTTTCGCAAATATCTTTGAGTCTAAATCTCTAGAGATATAACCACATCTATTATGTTTCAAGTTCTTTGGAAACTACCAAGAAAACTAATTAACTGAACATTATGATGTTCAAAAGAGTATGCGATCCAGGGGTTTGTGAGAAACCTCGTACCACAAGGTGATTCTTTATACTTTAAGACCTCATTCTTCTCACTATACTTTGTGACAAATAACCACATATGTCCTACATGCTTTACACTTGGTTGGTTAGCACTACCACACCAAATACCCGTATATTTGTCAAAGAACTAAGTTATACCTGGATTGCGTAGGACAAATATGTTATTTATTTGAAAATCAAAATAAATCATGGTTCGATCTCAATGTGCTCTACTTCCGGAGCAACTAATTATGGATTATATCATCATTGTGCATGCATGATCCTTCCATTGACTCATATGCATTCTCATAATCCGTCAGGATTTCATTGTTCTCTAGAATCATTTAAAACTTCAGAGCGTCCTCCAGTTTGATTCATGGACATATTAAGAGACAATCTTATAAGATGATTTATGATGATATAAATAAGTTGTGCCTCACTCACCTACTTCCTTTCTAGGTGAGGATTGATCGAACCAAGTGGGCTCTCCAACTTCCTTTATGGAGCCACGGCCTCAACCATACTTCCACTAAGTGTAGTTGCAATACCTTAGTCTATGGTGTATAACCCTTGTTGAGGATTTGTAGCCTTGCAGGTAGGTTTGCAGCTGGTATGTGTGATCTCATCACTTTAACGACATCGGTGTACATTCTGAAAATTGATTATTCTTTGTCACTTCACATTTACATTTGTGGAGTACAAGAATCAATATGTGATACAATAGGAACACATAACGATAATTCATGTCGTTCCCTTAGAAAAATACCTTTTCTTATCTCCCCCTAACGACGGGAAGACTATCTCATTAAAGTGATAAACCGCAAATCTAGCGATAAGAGATCTCCTACCAAAAGGTTTAAAATGCGGAGTTAGGAACTCAGTTCCAACATAACTACTTAAAAGTTTTGAAGACCCATCATAGTATAATGTGAAATCATAATGGCACATATATAGTGCAACCAAAGATGCGTAAGAACACGAATGTCAGGCTTAAATCCAGTTACCAACTGGTACGCAGAAAAGGCTGACTAATATTGGGTTCTAAGACGAATTAAGTGAAGATGCGTGTAAAATTGCATATCCACAAAGCAATAAAAGGTAGGTTGGTACTATGACCTATTCCTTAGACGCCATGTGTAACCTTTGATGGTATTCTCTGCGAGACCATTGGGTATAAGATGTTTTATATTTATCCTATTAAACATGCAATATTCACCAAGTCATTTTGATGTAGATTTTCTAGCATTAATAAGGGTGGTGAGCCTTTGCACTTTGCATTGTGTAATTTGTACGCTAGGAGTTTTTAAAAACAAATTTCTTGGGAATTATAACTAGTCCAAAATGTCAAAACATTCACCAGAGCCATAAGTCACTTTAATGGTTCGCATTCTGCATGAATATTTTTCTAAATTTCACTTTATTATCTTACCATTTGCATCTTAGGATGGTCTCGATCCTGTTTTACTGAAGACTTTGTAAATGAGTGATATGCTCTTTTACTTAAAAGCATAATGGGAGGGAGAAGGGGGTTGTGCATCTAGTACTTTAGAAAATACTTATTGAGAGATATGTCTTTACTTCGTATTAAGTCAATCTTTTTCCCGTTTTGTTCACTCAAATAAAGTGATGTTCGCATGAATCCTTTCAAAACGATCATCATGTCACAACCTAAGTTGCTTTATGGTTATGCTTAAAGCCTGTATAAGTCAATTCCCAATATTTCATCATCGGAGTCTGTAGTAGCAGGATTTCCCACACTACACCCCTATTAAGATCATATAAAAATCTAAGTGAAACTAGTTGAAGATTAAAGAATTAAACGAAACTTTTATTATTTAGATCTCAGAAATGTTTACAGAAAATATTCAAACTCAGAATTACAACTTTCTTTTCTGGAGTTTCTCTCTCCTCAAGATTTTCTCAACTCTAAAAAATACATCCTCCTCCTCTGGACTTACTTGAACCCTTTATATAGGAAGTTACATTGTGGGTGACCGCTAAGTTTTCCCCTTCTTTCGGATATATTCTGCGATCTCATCGTGGTATTTACAATATTAATCTTCGCAAACTTTTGTAATCCTCGTGAAACAACACTCTCATAACATGTCTCTTCAATCGTCAGCTATTATGATGCTTCCCTGTGACGCTCGCCAAATGTTGCTGAAGAATCCTCACGACACTCTCGTGAATAATGTCATTTATACTTATAGGAATATTTGACCTTCTCGTGAAAGCGTTGTTCTTATCATGAGAATATCGTTGTGGCGATATTCTGGTACTACAGAGTCAATATGGATTCAATAATCCAAATAATATAGTGATTTACATTTCACTAGATTAACTTGATGGGTCTAAAAACCGACTTTGTTTTACCGCAAGTGCACGGTGTCCAAATTGTAGACAATAGCAAATGTGATTCGTTCCCACGAGGAGTATAAACTACTTCTAACTAATACAACTAATTTTCTAATCAAAACCAATTCAAGTGAAAATTTTCAGAACTTTATACTACGGAAATAAGCAAATAAATTGAAGTGACAAACAAGATGAGAAAAGGTTAAGGATCTTGGAATCCGTCATAGGCTAGGTTTACTTATGTTCTTTCGCAAGAGTCTATTATTACTCATGTAAAGTTGCATCACCTGGCTACTTAAACATGGAAGATATGTCGCTAAGAATTATTGATAATCGACTAAGAATTGTTTGATCTCGACCTAAAAGTAGAACCCATAATCACTATGTATACATGGCATACAAAGTAGAAGAGTATTCATAAATCTAATATCAATCAGGTCACAATGGGATTGTCTATAACTTCCCTATGTATTATACTTGGCATAAAACATGGAAAGATTTATAAAACAACAACCAATATGAGATACTCAAACATAAATTTAAAATTTTTATTAAAGAACTTCTTGTTCATGAACATAAATAATCTAGCATACAATTTCATCCTTTAACCCTAACAGTAGTTTAGCAAATCATAGCAAGTAGAAAAGTAAAATAGCAAACCCTAGTTTTCTTCCCTGAGTGTGGCCTCTGAATTTTTGGATTTCCAGCCCACAAACTTTATATGAGCTCTGACTCCTTTGGCAACAATTTGCAAGCGCCACTTTAGCTTCTAAGCCATTTTTCCTCCGGGTTAACGGATTTCACTTGTAATTCCTATAAAAGCTCTAAAATGTAGTTATTATCGAGACCTAGCTAGTACAAATGTGGGTATAAAACTGTCGCATTTTCGTGCTTATCAAATCCCCCACACTTAAATTTTGCTAGTCCCGAGTAAAACAAAAAATAGACCCGTTCAGCAGCTGATCATATACAAAACTTCAAGACCCACTCAACAACTGGTCATCATAATTTCCTTTTTTTTTTTACAGACCCGCTCCACAGCTGGTCATAATATGAAATGAAAAATAGACCCACTCCACAGCTGGTCATGATATGATAATAAAAATAGACCTGCTTCACAGCTGGTCATGAAATGCAATATGCTCAAATAACTATTTATTATTATTATTATTATTTTTATAGACCCGCTCCACAACTGGTCATTATATAAAAAGAAAACAAAAAAAGATAATAAACCCGCTCCACATCTGGTCATGAAATGCAAGTGAATAACCTACAAAAATCTAAAGTGTTAACCGCTCCCCCACACTTAATCATTACATTGTCCTCAATGTAATTGAGTCATCCAACGTAGAGTTAAGGTGGGAAATTCTAAATTGCGATATGCAAGAGGCAAACAAAAATAGAAGATAGAGTAAAAGGGAACAAAACTGATGGGTTGACTCCCACAAAGTGAATGATATTTGTTCCCTACTTGCGCGCAGCAAGTAATCTCAAATAAATTGAAGGTGAAACACAACAACAACCTTCCAAGCATATAAATAAAGTCTAAAAAGTTGGGAATCAACCCAACATATCAGGTTAGCTGCACATAAGAACATGTGATGACTATAATCAACCAAGAATATGTGAAGATCCACTCCCTGTGCAAAATAGTCCATAATAATCAAGTGTGCAAAACAATCCATAATAATCAAGTCATAATTTGTAGGGATCAGTAAACCATTCACAACAACAAGTACATATTGTTCGATAGTGTGTACACGAAGCGCAGACCCTAATTCTGGTTCACAATAAACCAAAATACTTTTAATGGACAAACTGTCCTCACTACAAATCGGAGGAATCGATTCACTAATAATTACACTAGGCATCGGATCATCAAAAGTAATAATCCCTAGATCTGGGTTTAGGTCTCCTGAAATGACTTCTACATTTGAATTATCTTTATTAACCATTGGATTACGCAATGCATTGACAATGTCAATTAGCATGGGGTCATCGGAATCTGCAAAATTCTCTAAACAAGTGGAGAGTGGTTCAAAATCAGTATCCCAAGTTAACTTCCCTGTATCTACTGGTTCCACATTCATATATGCTTCTAGAGAAGTATGAGATGCATTAATAAAATAAGGACTGAATGCAGAAACAATATGACGTATAACCGAATCTTTAGAATCAGAAAAATGAGATAAGCAAATATCTGACAACTCAGTTTCAGTATAATCCTTAGTCCCTGTAATGTTATGAAATTCCTTTCCGAGATCCTTAAAATAGGACTCACAACAATAATCATCCACACATTCAATCATGCAAACAAATTCACAAGCATCAGAAACCAAAACGGGGTTAGAAGGATTAAACACATTTATTTCCATTTTCATGTTACCAAAAGAAAGTTCCATAATCCCATTCCGTCAATTTATAATAGCATTCGAAGTGGCCAAGAAAGGCCTACCTAATATGACTGGAATCTGTCCACTAGGATTAGAAACGGGTTGTGTATCCAAGACTATAAAGTCGACAGGAAAGTAAAACTTCTCAGCATGTATCAACACATCTTCGATTATCCCCCTAGGAACTTTCACAGACCTATCCGCAAGCTGAAGAGTAACATTAGTGGGTTTAAGCTTACCTAACCCAAGCTGCTTATACATACAAAAAGGAAGAAGATTTACACTTGCACCCAAATCTAACAATGCATGTTTAATGTTTTGATCGCCAATAACACAAGAAATGGTAGGACAACCAGGATCTTTATACTTCGGCGGCGTATTATGTGTGATAATGGAACTGACTTGTTTAATGAGAAAAGCTTTCTTCTTTACATTCAATCTGCATTTCACAGTGCAAAGATCTTTCAAAACTTTAGCATAAGATGGAATCTGTCTAATGGAATCAAGCAAAGGAATGTTAACTTTAACTTGCTCAAACACTTCCAAAATCTCAATGTTTTGAGTTTCTTTTGTTTTAGGTAACAATATTTGAGGAAAAGGAGCACGAGGAATGTACGAAACCTCAGGCTCATTATTCTCGTTCAAACTGGTTTTATTATTGTTATGAGGAGTGGCCTGGGCAGTCGACGGCGGGTTCCTGATTTTCTCAATTTCCTCAAGAATCGGATCCTGATTACCTAAAACTTTACCACTTCTCAAAGTGGTAATGGCCTGGACATGATCTGAAGGTGTAACTCCAGATTAGTTCACCTTAAATGTACCTTTTGCATTTGGGCGAGGCTGATTAGGGAAGGTTCCCTTATCCCTCGCACTCAGCTGGCTAGAAAGCTGTCCTAATTGATGTTCCAAGTTCGTTACCGATTTTGGTGTAGTTTGTTGGAATTGAGAGGCACTTTGCTGGAATTGAGAAAATTGCCTCATGTCTTGACTAAGTTGTAAAGTATTATGTGTCAACAACTTTAGAATTTCTACCAAACTAGGATCTGTTTGTGTGAAACCTGACAACATGTTGCTACTTGGTTGGTCTTGATATTGACCCTTAGACCATGAAGAGTTAGGGTATCTCGACCACCCTGGGTTATATGTGTTCGAGTAAGGGTCAAATCTTTGGCGATTGTCCTGGTAGAGAACATTGGCTTGATCTCTGACATTATCATCAAAGGAATGGTCTACAAATGTTTTAGAACTAAACCGACTTTGTTCTAACGACTCAATTCGCCGTTCCATAGCAGAAATTTTGGCATCAAAGTCGAATTTAATATCAACTCTATGCACTTCATTCCTATTAGGTGCAAATTTCTTAATGGGTTCCTTAGCATCTTGATGTGATTTTAAATAGTTGTAGAAATTGGTTGTAAAAGTTCGTTCAAAGACTTGTAAAGATTCGATTTCAGACTTAATAGTAAAAATATATACACAAAAAGTTGTCACGGTATCGAGAGGTACTGGGACTCAGGATTCCACCATAAAATTTATTCATGCGATTCATATATTTATTCTAGACAATTATAGCTCAAATAATAATAAAATATTAACTCTATGTTTTGCCTAGGTAGATTTTTGAAAAGCAATGACTGTAAAGCGAAAGCATGGGATATCAAAAGACTTAACCTAAGCATAACCCATCAATTGAAATCATAACCATTCGATAAAAAATCATAAAACAATTATTAATCAATGTAAAAAGTCATACAAGAAATAAATAAAATTACCACATGCATGAAATATGGCCTCCTCCTTTGTCCCAGTGTTTGGGTTTAGCTGCTCATAGTCAAAACACGCTCAAAAGATAGAAACATGGCTCAATAGGTGTTTTTATTGAAGATTTATAATGGAACAGAAATTCGTAACGTTGTAATACTGTTACAAACGTCACTGTTATAACTGGGTGGCTGTTACAAAGAAAAGATGACTATTGTGTTTAAACTGTGATCTATTCGTCCTCTTATCTCTGTTCATGCAGAATCACTATGCAACTCCTCGTTTCTCTCCTGCAGCTTCAAAAACTTCACCCTAACTCTTCTTTCGGTTCCCAAACTCTCCTTTTTTCTATGAATCTCCCAGCACCTATATATAGGCAACAGGGCCAAGAATACTCGATAAAATCTCACGATATTTTCTTTTCCTCCACTCCAAGTTATGGTTTTTCCTTTTTATTCTCCTATGTGTCCCTAACAGGATCCCTTCTCACCAAAACTCTTTCTGTATATAAAATCAATCCAACAGGGAAGATATTCTCCCTTTATCTCACCTAAGTTCTCTTATTTCATTCCCAACAAATCCCGAGTATCTCTGTTTCCGAGAAATGATTTAGCTCTTCCCATTTTTACATTTGCAAGACCAACACCTTCCCTTTTTATGAATACAGTCCTACCAACCCTAGTTTTCCAAAGAGTAAGTCTCCACTAAACTGAACCAAAATCTCGAAACATTGTCACTGCCCTGTTTTATAGAAAGTCCGTGTAAACCACCTCTTTCATCGAAATTCAACCTCATAACAATCCTGTTTTCCGTTAACAGGCCAAACCAAATTGAAATCCATTAGAAAGCCCGCCTAAAACTCGACTAGAATTATCTCTGAGAAATCACGCAATTGTAAAGTTGTTCGCGCCAAAACCAAAACTTTGAGGCACTCTCATTCCCATGTTTAACTTCTAACTGAAGAACTGTCCCTACTTAATCAATTCTAGTCGACTTACTAACCCTGTTTAGCATTAACGAATCCATCCCAAGATAATTCAGTGATTGTGTCTCTCTGGAATGCGAGTAGAAATCGAATCCAAATTTGATACTCGCTGCACAAATCTCTCCCGCCAATTTTCAATATTCAAAAGGTAGGGCATGACCTCCCCCTATCCAAAGCAGGGGTGCGAATAGCAGTGGGGTGGATATATCAAATCTGGGGTGCAAATAACAGTGGGCTACCCCTTATCAATTGGGTGCCCCTTATCCATATGAGGAGTGCCTTTAATGATTTTCTCCCATGAGCGCAAATACCACTTTTCGAGCCAATTTCGCCGCAAAAGCTTATTTTCCCAAAAACACCTACAAAGACATAAAAATCCATAATAAATACGAAATCGAGCACTAACAATACACATAATTGAGATCATATCAGACACAAAAGTGTGTCTACCAAATACCCCCAAACTTATTATTTGCTAGTCCTCGAGCAAATCAAATCTAGAAAATAAAATTCTAACTCACTGTCGCAGGAATCGTCGATTTCATTTAGCGTATGCAACAATCCTTTAAACCCCTAGGTGGCCCTAGTGGCTGAGTTATAGTCTCGAGAGTGCTTACCAGAGATATACCCATAAAACCTTTACTCCAGACCCTAGCTATCTATGCAGAACCTTGGAATTCACTAAAGAATCTCCTTGGTTGGCATACTTGTTGACTACAAGAGGAAGTACCCTTGTAGATGGGAAAAAACGATTTGCTGGTTTTTGTGGAATTGAGGACGACCGTGCGAAGGAGATTCCTTGAACCGAGCGAAATGTTCAACCTCACACAGATGCACCGCTATGAAGGGGGTTCTTTAAGTTCGAGATACCAATCTGTAGTACTACGGCCTAAACCAAGACAATGGTCGTTCCAGAGTAAATTTGGTCATAAGAGAGGATGGGTTGATCTGTAGGAGGGAAGATGAGAAATGTTTGAGATCAATTGTGATCTGAGATTGTAGGTGTGTTATAAATTTAGCTTGAAAATGCTCTAAATGATTGAATTTTGCTTGATTGAGAGTGATTTATGTGAGTTCGTGCAGACGAAAGAGTGTCTGTATGAACTTTGATGAGAAATTTCTCATTCAGGAGATTTTTGTTCGAATGTTTGAGAACTCTTCGAATGTTTTTATTTCAATCAGGATTCAGAGACATTATATAATGCCGGAGATGAAAATACCATGATCCCATGAAGTGTGACAGTTTGTTGTAATCAAAGAGTGGGGAAGTGGGAAATCGTGCTAAACCAATTACTCATCGTGCGGAGACTTGGTTAATTTTCCACCCACTACTTTGCTGATTCTTCTAACTGATTGCACGACTTGTTCACATTCTCATTGTGGGTGAACACACGTGCCGTAGACCGCCAGACCAAAACCCTAGTTTATATCCCCCCAAGTGACACGATTGACGTCTCGTGGTTAATTTAGTCAGTTGTTGATTTCATGAATTCGTGGGACAATGAGTCCACGTATTTGCTGAGTTAAACATAATTTTGTGAAATGTTCTGCGACTCATGAATTGAACGTTCTTTGAGACAAGGTGGAATCCTCACGTTGAGGTGAGCGAGTGTTTCTCGATAATTTGTTGAATATTGATAGTTGAACCAATATTCCTTGATTTGAGTAAATATTGCTCATCTGAGCAAGTGTTGCTCGTTTGATGAATTATTGGCAGCGTGACCAAAATAAAATATTAATTAAAGTGTTGGTAGTTGAACCGAGTATAATTAATAAGAATACTGATCATGAGATCGTTGCAAAATTATTAGTGTTTGAATCTGGAATCATAATCCTTGGATTCAAAAACCCTAATTTGATCAATTGATGACCGATTGATGGTTTATTTGAAAATTAACCATGGAATGAAGGAGAACTGGCTTCATGGGATTGTGGATTAACCATGAAATTCTCATATGCTCGCGTGATCAAAAACCAAGACCTCTTTGAAGAGTTGATGAGTTGATGAAAGAATGATTAAATGCTGGTTTAATCATTTATTGAATTACTGCCGGGTTCAGTATTAGGTGATAAAACCCTATTAATCATTAAAAGGTGAGGGACCGACCAAGGGGTCATAAAACCGGCCCTGGGTGGTCACGGGATCAAATGATGATCGCTTCGTCAAATTCTGAAATTATTTGGAGAGTTTTGGACCCAATACGTGCAATTGCGCAAATTAGGTCAAATTGTGAAAACACGTGAGACTGGCTCATTGCGAGCCAAAAAGCTAACCCTGGTTGGTCAAGGTAACATGTTTTCGTCGTTGAGACGTCCGCGCTTCAGTCCTGAGAATTTTGATATTTTCTGGTGCACATTTGAGCGACCATTTGAGAAAATATGACAAAATTAGGGTTTTTTTTTATAAAACCGTCAAAACTTCATCGGATGAAGGAAAATAATGAAAAAGTGAAGGAATTATGAAGAGGTGAGGGACCGACCAAGGGGTCATGAAACCGGCTCTGGGTGGTCACGGGATCAAATATTGATCGTTTGAGCAATACCCAGATTGGTTGAAATTCTAGTTAGCGCGCTTTAGTAGAATCGATGTAGGATTCTCATACATACTCGTATTTTGATGGTCCGCCCCTCCATTCTGTACGGAAAAGAATTTCATATCTCCTCACGCGGGAATATTTAGGTTTTAAGCTCGTCCGGGAAGTGAAAACAAATTCCGAGTAAAAACTCAGGAAAAATTCAAGGGGTCGGTCCCATAGTATTTTTCCTAATATAATAAAACGAAGGAGTTTTGCCAAAATTAAAGAGTTTTGTTGAAATCAAGGAGTTTCCATGAGATGAGGGAAATATAAAAAAATAGGGACGTGTGGGCGTGTGAGACCGGCTTGGAGCATGGTTGGCCGGCCAGAGCCCGGTCCCGTGCGTTTTCCCTATTTTATGCATTATTATTTCATGATTTGAAGGAATTTTCATAATTTGAAGGAAATATCATGAAATCAATGAATTTTCATAGGATTATGAAAATATGAAATATATTTTCCCTAATTTTCATAGGATTATGAAAATAAAAGCGGGATGTGTGAGCCATCTAGGGTTTGGACGACCGGCCATGGCCCGTGTACACGGGTTTCCCTAATTTTTATTATTTTTCATGGGACCAAGGAAATATCATGAAATTAAGGAGTTTTCGTGAAATTAGGGAAATAATAATAAAATAATGAGGAACCATGAGGTGTGGGGCCGGCTGGGACCAAGGCATAGCCCGGTTGGCCAATGGTCACGCCCCATCACGTTTTCCTTAATTTTATATTATTTCCTCCGTGCGAAGGAAGCACCATGGAATTAAGGAGTTTCCTCAAAACAAAGGATATTCGTTCAAATGAAAGGTTTTCATAAACTCAGAGAAAACAACAAAAATATGATAAAAATATGAAACTGGCGTGGGATTGACCACGGCACGGTCGGCCGGTCAGTGGGTCCATGCTCCCAGCGCCTTGGTCAATTTTTTTTTTTTTTAATCCTATTTTGCATAGGTTCATTGTTTCATCGTATTTTGAAATACTCGTTCGTGCGGTGGTTGTTAATGTATCATTGTTGAATACACTTGCACCATTTGAAATGGGGCTTACTCAGAAAGTAGCTTTGATGCCCGTGCGTTGAATATTTTTTACTAACTCATGGATTTCTGCTGTGAAGAACCATGGTTTGCGTAATGAAATATCAGCGAAAATATTTGAATATTTTCAGAAATTATGCGGATGAATCCAAGAATTTAGGTTTTAGACAGGGCTCGCTCAGAGGTAGTTATGATACCCGTGCGTCGAATATTTATTACTAACCCATGGGTTTCTGCTGGGAAGAACCATGGTTTGCGTAATGAAATATCAGCGAAAATATTTGAATATTTTCAGAAATTCTGCGGATGAATCCAAGAATTTAGGAATAATTAATTTATGACTTTATACTAGAAGAGTAGGATGTCTAGGAGCATTAATTATTCTGATATGAGCTTGCCGGAGCTTCATATCCTATATATAGTCAGGGTAAACTCGTTGTTTGTATCCTGAAGACGTTATCGCTTTATAATAGCAGAGCAAGATGTTTAGGAGCCGTCCATCCCGTGATACTATATAGAAATAATTACTGAAGTGTTCAGTATTCATGAGATATGCCGTTGTCCAGCTGTGAGACTACATATCTACATGTACTCTGAGAGAAAGTATTCTCGATCAGAGAATTCGATGAGATACCCGTGTCTCAATACAGATATTCCGTTGTCCAGCCGTGAGACTACATATCTGTATGTATTCTGAGAGAAGTATTCTCAATCAGAGGATTCGATGGGAGATCCGTGTCTCAATTTTCGCATTTGATTGCTGAATTAGAAGTTCGTATAATTATGGGTTTACGATTTTAGCCTTTGTCGAAAATCCACCATCTACATTAAGTCACCTTCTTAGTGAGGAAATCCGTGTTCCTCGGTCAGCATTGAATGGTGATTTTCCGGTCATAAGCAATTTAACTCAGTCATAAGTTAAGATGTTACCGGATTTCGATCGTACGAGCATACCATGACTTGAAAGCAGATTCTAGTGGCATGATAGAATGTCGTTTGATGAGCATAAGTTGGTGTTGAACCGCTGATTTGGATGACAGGACCTTGGTCGTTTAGGATTCGCGGGCCGGGCCCATGAAAAGAAATCCTTGTTGTAGGAATAAACGCTCGTTTGTTCGTTAGTTTAAGGAACAAACAAAATAGACCTGAGTCTAATGATATAAAATTTTGTCTATGAGCTTTCACGAAAAACAAAATTTTATCTTTGTGAGATTTCACAAAATGGAATAAACTCTCATTCCAAAGGTGAATGCTCGTACGAGAGAAAAGTTTTTTTAGAAGACGTGCGTCTGTTAATAAAATTTTTGTCTATGAGCTTTCATAAAAAAAATTATTTTTGATATGTGTGCGTTCACAAAATTTTGAAAATATACCCTCACTTCAAAGACATGCTCGTGCGAGGGAGCAAAATATATGGATATATATTTTTTTAAAATTTACGTGAGTTTCACGTTGAATATATGTACTTTGTAAAATCAATGTTTTGATCTTGAACAACTGTTTGAAAGTAGACAATTATACATGGTGAAATAATGTCTGTGAGTTCTCGTAATTCCATGATGAATGTTCACACTGTATAAATGTTCATGATTTTATGAAAAATCTGAGTTTTTGAACGTCTTTTGTAGGTTCAAAGAGACGAACGATTTTGGAGTGTTAACTCTAGCATTACTATCACCACCGTTAGTGGAAGCGTAAAAAGGTAAGAGTTAAGAGTTACCATTTTTGTAGACGCTGATGGGAGCATCCTGATCATTTCTCCGTGCTTTAATTCCACCGCTTTGATGAAATTTGTATCTACGGATGATATACTGAAGTAGGAATGTTGTATGGATGTCACAACAACTTTGCAAGAATGACCGGTTCCCATGACGATGCTTCCAAAGATGATATTTCCATAGATGATATCTCTACAGATGCAACTTCAAAAAACGGTGCTTCTGGGACCTCTAAGTGATGGTGAGAGATCCTTCATACTGAGTTGTACTTCTACTTGTTTCTTTAGATTTACCACAGGATGATCGTAGTGGAATCCTGAATAGATGTAGACTCCATAGAAATGGAAGAAAGTCTACGGGAGCGGAGAACCAGAAGTAAGGACTGCAGGATGTTAGCAAATGACATGCAGTCACCAGCCATTTCTTTGGTGAGTTGTTAGCGCTCCTTGTGTCATGACTTTTCCCTGTCCGTGCAATTAGGATCACGATTCCAAGGTTTGTTACTTCTTTTAGACTTTTTTTCCATCGATTAACGGCCTTCAACTTGTTTCCGGCAAACAATCCAGATGAAGAAGTCGATGTAAGCATCAGGAGATCATGGCATCTTCTTGAATAAAATAATAATTATTGTTGATGAGTCCAGGAAGAAATCATTGTAGATAAGCAGCATGTTGATGAAGCGTGCTCTTCTTTGGGATATGGGAATATATAGAATTCCCGAAATCCCTAACCGAATGGAGATAGCGGTGTTTCCAATGGAGATTTCGGTATTTCCGAGCCTTCAAATGATTTAGAGACTCCCCCAATAAGTATATCTCCTTTGAATCATTCTAATCCCATGTAATCTTCGGATCAGGTGCCGAACGATGAAGTTGGGAATCATGGATCCAATAATGATGATTTGGGCAATCCAGGAGTTATTGGTGACAAGACTTTCATAGTCATTTACCTCGGATGATGAAGTCTTGGTCGGCCCGATGCCGTGGAGGTGGTGGAAACTCCAATTGTGCCTCAAACGGTGGAACCTGAACCCGAAATAGCAGAAGTTACTTCCCCTGAAGTTGTCTCTATGATCATTGACACTGCTCCAGTAACTGAGAACTAGATGATAGTGCATGAGTATCCTACTGCAGGGATTTCCTTTGATCCTCAATTTAGTGAGTTACTCCCATATCACTAGCTTGTTGGAGGTTTTAGCGCTCCCATCGGATATGTTGCTATATACAAGGAACTGTGGGAAATGTATGGACACATTGTTGTTACTCGGGATCCAGGGCGTAGTTATTTCTTGACGAAACAAGTAGAGGCCATCTTGCGTGTTATAGATGATATCCGGATTACAACCAGAAATATTGTTTCCCAAGATGTATTCTTTGATTGGGAGTATAACTTGAAGAATGCTGAAGAACTTGGCTTCAATCTGAAGTGGCTCCGCGAAAGACTTGAAGTTATCGAGAAAGCAGAAAAGGGTGACGCTCCTTTCCCTACTAGTGATGTTGTGTTGAAGAAGATGAAGTAGCCGAGCTAACCAGGAAGCTGGAGGTACCTTGATGAAGGTCTTAGAGAAAAGACCTCACACGGTGTCGGAATTCGATGCTTGACCCCAACTTTTGAAGCTAAGAAACTGAGTTATTAAATTATAGAAGAATCACTCAATCTGGAGTTGTAGAAGTCCACCAACGAAGCATGCACATTTGCAATTTGTAATCCCGCACAAATTTTGTAGGCTTCGTAGACCTGACACTAAAGGCCATTTGCAACGAAGCATGCACAAATTATGTCCGGTTAATGCGCCCTTTTGGTATGTTGTTGAAGAGACACAGATGAACATCATCTTTTGTTGAGGAAGTACTGTCACATTCCTCACTTATTGGCACGTGTTTTGCAAACCCATGACCTGAAGTGTGTTGTATCTCATCTGTAGAGGTGATGAGAACATATTGTAGAAGACTTTGGATTATGCCCACCAGTCGTGCCATCCTTGGGAAGACTTCATGTGAGCATGTTATCAGGTCTACACATCTTTATATGAATCATTGGTTCTTATAGAAGTCCGCTTCATGTGTAACACTTCAGAGAATGATTAGTTGATGAAGCCCTGAGGATGTTGCTCATGAGACCATTGTTGGTGTTGAGACCATGAATGATCACGCTCCAGAGATCTTTGTAGATGTTGAGATCATGGATGGTGTTCCCTTAGAGATTATTGTTGATGCCGATACCACGATTGAAGTTTCTCCAAAGACCAAAAAGGTTAAAACCATTATTATAGACATAGTAGTTGCTCCTCCATCCAGTGAGCCTTTTGGTGTGTTGATCATATCTAAGATGAAGGTGTTCTGGAAGTTCAACATGAATTCTCCTGAACAATATGATTTTACTGTGAACTGGATTCGTCAGTGAGTCGACGATGTTGCGGCAGACTGCATCAGCAGCCTTCATTCTGGGTGTGATCGGTGAAGAGAAGAAGTTCTTTAGTCGTGCAGGAGCTTGTGATGTAGAGAGATCCCGTTGATGAAGTTTCATGGAATCACATCAGGTTGCAATAGCTTGTTATGTGGATAACATTTATTGAAATAAAACCGATTTCTCCAGCAAGATCAAGTCCCCAGCGTATGTTGAAGGAATTCGTGCCATCCATGGGTGAATGATATTGCATCTGCTTCAGAAGTCTTGTCATGAAGATAGTGAAGACTCAACGATTGTAGTTTAGTTGCATTTTGATTGCGCTGGTGGTGAATCAGTATGTCATCATCGAGGTATTTATGCTGAAGCCAGAGGTGTCATTATCAAAGGTGTACTCTTTAATTGGGAGTACAATTTGAAGACTTCTTAGATGCTTTAGCGTTGAAGTGTCATATCCTTCGAGATTTGAATGTCTTAGGCTTCATTGTCTCGGCCCCGAGTATCTTCTATTGATTCAGCATCCCTTTCGTTGCGGTAGTGGGATTCAACACTTGTGCAGACATCAGAGCTTTCTGATTTTTTGGGACAAATGGACACTCCTACAAAGCTCTGGAGAAATGCCCAAAGTGTTCTTTTCCATGCTTGGACATCATCTCAGTAATGAATGTTTCAATGCTCAATTCGGAGAAATGTCAGATTCAACCACTTGGTAAAATACAAATCCGGTGAAGCTACCATTCATAACATCCTGCAGAGTTGCTAGCAAAATTAAGTCCCCGTGCTAGGATAGCATGTGAGGAAATAAATGAGATAGACATGAAATGAATGAGACTTGCCTGAGTGTGGAACCTCTTGACGAATATCTATGCATCTTTTGCAGGTTCTTGTTTCAACCTCGTCGAAGTTTGAAATTCCTCAAAGTACTCTGATAATGGAATGTCCGTCAAACCTTCTGGATCAAAACTTTGTTCGTTGGAGAGATGTGTAACCAAAGATGCTTCGTAAGTATCCATATTTTCGGTGTGGACCTACGCTCGTCTGAAGGACATGTCATATCCTGGATCTTCATGATTATGCGAAACTTGGTTTCTGTCCAGGTTGGTCTTATGTTCACTTTGAGAGTGATGCAGGCATGAGTATTTTCGAGCGCTCCTTCGAGGTCTCTGATTGAGATTGAGAATGAGTATCTTCTTGCCGAGCGATGCATGTGGATCCTATGGTTTTCACTGGAATGTTGTTGATGGTGGTGTCAGATCAACGTTCTTCCAAATTCGTTTCTTCTGAGATTGACTGCGGTAAGAAGTCCCAAGTCGTACATCTCTTGATCTGTGGCTGGAGGCTCTAGAAGTATTTTCGGGATGGACTTCTTAACACGATGTTGTTCAGTACTATGAACATGTCTCTCCTTTGTGCCTTCGACAGATAACGCAATTCACGTTCGTCTTGAACTGCTTCTTTGATAGGTTGTCCAAAGAGTGCAAAGGTTCTGACTGGGAGAGGTTTCTTGTGTACTCCTGTGGAAGCGGCAATATCGAGGATTTTCCATGTCTTCTTCAGTTGGTTCTTTCTGGACATATGGAAACTTGATTGCACCATCTTGGATCCAAACATCTAGGAGTTCGATCACCTCTTCAATGGAAAAGGAAAGTCATGTGCTTCTTGATCAATAAATCTTGTGCGTTGGTCAGAGGCTTGTGCATCTTGATTATTCTTTCTTTGTACATTTGAAGGAGTTGAGGTATGCTTGCACGGCAGTTTGGCTTCCCATTTGCTCCTTTTTGCAACAGTATTTGTGGAAGGCTGGAGGTTGTACTGCTTGTTGATCAGACGCATGCTTCCTCAAGTATCTCGCGATTCTTTAGTCTTTGTAGATTTTGTTCTTTCTAACAGAGCAGGTGCAGTGGTTGTTGATCTCTTCGTGGCTTTGTGGAGTTCTGAGAAAGTTTGGAATCGAAGATTCTCCAGTAATGCTCTGTAGACCAGGAGCATACCGTTGATGCATAATTCCACCTATTGTTTCTCTGTGACATTTGGATCATGACAATCCAAGGCTTGGACCCTGAATCTTTTTACAAAGTCGTCGGGGTTTTCACCAACCCTTTGAAACATCCTTCCAAGGTCAGAGAGAGTAGTTTGCTCTGACACGAAGAAGTATTTTATGTATAAAGCGTTAATCATTTCTCCCCAATTATTGATGGTCCCTGGTGTGATGTTGTTATACCAGGTGTATGCTCTTCCTTTCAAGGACTTTGAGAATTCCTTGAGACGGACGACATAGTTATGTTCATGTTCTCCCAAAGCTTCAAGAAAGCGAGAGACGTGCTCTCTAGAATTTCCAGTTCCATTATATAGGGTAAAAGTTGGAGAGGTATAACCTTTAGGAAGTGGAGTCCTTTGTGTAGCATCAAGATAGGGAGGTTGGTGACGATGGACATGTGATGTCTTGTCTTTTCCATGATTCTCCAAAAGGCGCTCCAAGTCTTCCCGGGTGATGAAGCTTGATGACTCTTTTGCTGATGAATTGCCTGTAGCTTTGTTGGTTTCATCATCATTCACAGTGTGAATTGGAATTACCTCAGGGTCAGCAGCATATGAGGATTTCTCCTTCTCTTTCCCTTTGTCTGGAGTTTTCTCTGACATTTTGTCAGTAAGAACCTTCAAGTGATCAAATAGATTTTGTTGTGCTGCATCCATGTCCATTTGAATCTTTGCAAGAGTTTCTTACGCTATGATGAGGTCAGCGAGGGCAGGTGGCGGATTTCCTCTGATTTCTTCGGGATGTCGGCCGGACAGAGGGTGGATTTCCATATTGATCTGAGGAGGAATATCGTTACCCCCGTCGACGTTAGTAGCCGGAAATATTTCCGGGATGTCTTCATTGTTGCTTGTGCTAGCAATGTCTGCATTAGGATTTGTAACGGATCCTGACCTAAGACTAACCATTTTTGTGAGAATTGAGATTGCAACCAAGAGAATGATCTCCTACTGTGGTCGCCAATCTGTAGATGGGGGAAAATGATTTGCTGGTTTTTGCGGAATTGAGGACGACTGTGCGAAGGAGATTCCTTGAACTGAGCAAAATGTTCAACCTCACACAGATGCACCACTATGAGGGGGTGCTTTAAGTTCGAGAGACCAATCTGTAGTACTCCGGCCTAAACCAAGACAATGGCCATTCCAGAGTAAATTCGGTCACAAGAGAGGATGGGTTGATCTGTAGGAGGGAAGCTGAGAAATGTGTGATATCAATGGTGATCTGAGATTGTAGGTGTGTTATAACTTCAGCATGAAAATGCTCTGAATGATTGAATTTTTCCTGATTGAGATGAGTTCGTGTAGACGAAAGAGTGTCTGTATGAACTTTAATGAGAAATTGCTCGTTCAGGAGATTGTTGTTCGAATGTTTGACAACTCTTCGAATGTTGTTCTTTCAATCAGGATTCAGAGACATTATATAATGCCGTAGATGAAAACACCATGATCCCATGAAGTGTGATATTTTGCTGGAATTAAAGAGTGGGGAAGTGGGAAATCGTGTTAAACCAATTACTCATCCTGCGGAGACTTGGCTAATTTTCCACCCACTACTTTGCTGATTCTTCCAACTGATTGCACGACTTGTTCACATTCTCATCGTGGATGAACACACGTGTCGTAGACCGCCAGACCAAAACCCTAGTTGATATCCCCCCAAGTGACACGATTGACGTCTCGTGGTTAATTTAGTCAGTTGTTGATTTCATGACTTCGTGGGACAATGAGTCCACGTATTTGCTGAGTTAAACATGATTTTGTAAAATGTTCTGCAATTCATGAATCGAACGTGTCTGCTGAGACAGTGGAATCCTCACGTTGAGGTGAGTGAGTGTTGCTCGATAATTTGTTGAATATTTATAGTTGAACCAATATTCCTTGATTTGAGTAAATATTGCTCATCTGAGCAAGTGTTGCTCGTTTGATAAATTATTGGCAGCGTGACCAAAATAAAATATTAATTAAAGCGCTAGTAGTTGAACCGAGCATAATTAATAAGAATACTGATCATGAGATCGTTGCAAACTTATTAGTGTTTGAATCTGGAATCATAATCCTTGGATTCATAAACCCTAATTTGATCAATTGATGACCGATTGATGGTTTATTTGAAAATTAACCATGGAATAAAGGAGAACTGACTTCATGGGACCGTGGATCAACCATGAAATTCTCATATGCTCGCGTGAGCAAAAACCAATACCTCTTTGAAGAGTTGGTTAGTTGATGAAAGAATGATTAAATGCTGGTTTAATCATTTATTGAATTACTGTTGGGTTCAGTATTAGGTGATAAAACCTAATTAATCATGAAAAGGTGAGGGACCGACCAAGGGGTCATGAAACCGGCCCTGGGTGGTCACGGGATCAAATGATGTTCACTCCGTCAAATTCTGAAATTATTTAGGGAGTTTTGGACCCAATACGTGCAATTGCGCAAATTAGGTCAAATTGTGAAAACACGTGGGACTGGCTCATTGCGAGTCAAAAATCTAACCCTGTTCGGTCAAGGTAACATGCTTTCATCGTTGAGACGTCCGTGCCTCAGTCCTGAGAATTTTGATATTTTCTGGTGCACATTTGAGCGACCATTTGAGAAAATATGAAAAAATTAGGGTTTTTTGATAAAACCGTCAAAACTTCATCGGATGAAGGAAAATAATGAAAAAGTGAAGGAATTACGAAGAGGTGAGGGACCCACCAAGGGGTCATGAAACCGGCTCTGGGTGGTCACGGGATCAAATATTGATCGTTTGAGCAATACCCAGATTGGTTGAAATCCTTGTTAGCGCCCTTTAGTAGAATCGATGTAGGATTCTCATACAGACTCGTATTTTGATGGTCCGCCCCTTCATTCTATACGGAAAAGAATTTCCTATCTCCCAACGCGCGAATATTTTGGTTTTAAGCTCGTTCTGGGAGTGAAAACATCCCGAGAGTAAAACTCAGGAAAAATTAAGGGGCCGGTCCCATAGTATTTTTCCTAATATGATAAAACGAAGGAGTTTTTCCAAAATTAAAGAGTTTTGTTGAAATCAAGGAGTTTCCATGAGATGAGGGAAACATAAAAAAAATATAAAAAAATAAAATGGGGACGTGTGGGCGTGTGGGACCCGCTTGGAGCATGGTTGGCCGGCCAGAGCCCGGTCCCGTGCGTTTTCCCTATTTTATGCATTATTTCATTATTTGAAAGAATTTTCATAATTTGAAAGAAATATCATGAAATCAAGGAATTTTCATAGGATTATGAAAATATGAAAAATATGCTAATAAAAGCGGGACGTGTGAGAGCATCTAGGGTTTGGTAAGACGACCATGGCCCATGCACACGGGTTTCCCTAATTTTTATTATTTTTCATGGGACCAAGGAAATATCATGAGATTAAGGAGTTTCCATGAAATTAGGGAAATAATAATAAAATAATGAGGAACCATGAGGTGTGGGGCCGGCTGGGACCAAGGCATGGCCGGTTGGCCAATGGTCACTCCCCATCACGTTTTCCCTAATTTTATGTTATTTCCTCCGTGCGAAGGAAGCTCCATGGAATTAAGGAGTTTCCTCAAAACAAAGGATATTCGATCAAATGAAAGGTTTTCATAAACTCAGAGAAAACAACAAAAATATGAAAAAATGCATGGGATTGACGGCATGGTCGGCCGGTCAGTGGGGTCCATGCTCCCAGCGCCTTGGTCAATTTTTATTTATTTGTTATTTTTCATCCTATTTTGCATAGGTTCATCGTTTCATCGTATTTTGAAATACTCGTTCGTGCGGTGGTTGTTAATGTATCATTGTTGAATACACTTGCACCATTTGAAATGGGGCTTACTCGGAAAGGTAGCTCGATGCCGTGCGTTGAATATTTATTACTAACTCATGGATTTCTGTGGGAAGAACCATGGTTTGCATAATGAAATATCAATGAAAATATTTGAATATTTTCGAAATTATGCGGATGAATCCAAGAATTTAGGTTTGAGACATGGATCGCTCGAGAGGTAGTTCTCGATACCGTGCGTCGAATATTTATTACTAACCCATGGGTTTCTTTGGGAAGAACCATGGTTTGCGTAATGAAATATCGAAATAAAAATATTTGAATATTTTCGAAATTAGAGATGAATCCAAGAATTTAGGAATAATTAATTTATGACTTTATACAAGCGGAAAGGTGTTTTCTAGGAGAATTAATTATTCGATATGAGCTTTTGGAGCTTCATTTCCTTTATATAGTCAGGGTAAACTCGTTGTTTGTATCCACGAAGACGTTATCGCTTTATACTAGCGGAGCAAAGTGTCTAGGAGCCGTCCATCCCGTGATACTATATAGAAATAATTGCTGAAGTGTTCAGTATTCATGAGATATGCCGTTGTCCAGCTGTGAGACTACATATCTGCATGTACTCTGATAGAAAGTATTCTCGATCAGAGAATTCGACGAGAGACCCGTGTCTCAATAAAGATATTCCGTTGATCATCCGTGAGACCACACATTTGTATGTATTCTGAGAGAAGTATTCTCAATCAGAGGATTCGATGGGAGACCCGTGTCTAAATTTTCACATCTGATTGCTGGATTAGAAGTTCGTATAATTATGGGTTTACGATTTTAGCCTTTGTCCAAAATCCACCATCTACAACCCTGATGCGAAATTCCAATTGTTGTACACGAGTTTGCACTCAAGCATACTAAAACTCATATATAAGTCATAGAGACTCAGATAGTCTCACTATGGACATCAATATAAAGGAGTCAAAACTAATCACATGGATAGATCAAGAAGATGTATATAGAGAAAAACATAGATGGTTTTGATGTTTACTAAGTGAACGGTGTTTCCCATATCTGTCTGAAGGCCTCCGCAAAAATGAACTTATCCTAATGGACTGAGATACTAGTCTGACTAATATCAACACACTGGCATATACAAGGGAACTAGTGGTCGATAATCCTAACTCTAGGTCAACACAACTGGCATATACAAGGGTACCAGTGGCCGACTTTATTGAATTTATTCTGGTTGGTCTAATGGGCTGGTCTCAATTTTTTATTATTTTTTCCAACTTTTCAACTTTTTCTTCTTCTTCTTTTTTTTTTTTTTTTTTTTGTATCTCAATCACTCTATTTCACCCTAGCATTGGTAACAACTTGAATCGTGAGCCCCACCTAATCACTTAGAGAAACATAGTTTATAAACAAAACAAAATAAAAACAGAAATGAAAAGGACTCAACGAGATATGGTGAAACTATCATGTTATTTCTAACATCTGAGCTTTGTGCTTTTATGAATAGACTCTTTAGATGTTTCCATCTAATCAGATTGGTTCCTCAACTCCTACAATCAAAATGCTTCCATCCACTTAGATTGGTTAGTGCCATCCTTAATAAGCATAAATTTCTAGGCTCTAGAGTTTAATAATGCAACTAAAAAGTTTCTCCCATACCCCCAAACTTAAATCTAACATTGTCCTCAATGTTCTAAAGATAAAATTAAAAGCATAAACAATGAGAAACTGTTACCATTTGAAGCAAAAGAGATAAGGAAAGATATTACCGTGTCGCATGAATATTGGGTTACCTCCCAAGAAGTGCTAAGTTTAAAGTCTTCAGCCATACTAAGAAAGGATTAGTCACCTCATAGAATCATAAAGTAATAGCCGGAAAATATGTGGGTCATCAAAACCAAATAAAGCTACCACAAATAAAAGGAATCTGCAACCTGCCAAGAAAATAAACAAATAAAGCACACCTTGTCTAGTTTCATGTTTAAGACAACTACATCTAGCTGTGGTTCAGGTTCAGGCTCTATGAAACGGTCTAAATAAATTTCTTTGGGCTACACTTCCTCATAGCTATGATCCGATTTAGGTATTAGAATCTGGAAAAACTCAAGTAAAAACTTAGAATCACATAATAATAACCTAAATAACAGCGGATCCTTAAAGTCAATCAGGTTTGACTCACACAATTGACCATGATAAAAGTGGAGGTCAATCTTAGGAAAATGTGTCGATTCTAATCTCCTAAAGTACTTAGGTTTAGTCTCAAAACTTAATAACTGACACATTTGAAATTCATACATTCCCAAAGTTTGTTAAAAAATATTTGGTGGGAAAACAAAATCAATCTGGGTATCATATCCTAGGCTAACCACATTAACCAGAGGATGGGTTTCAAACAACTGAACTTCCTTATAGACATCACTAGGTTCAGGGAAACGTGGATGAAGATAATCTTGGAAAATGGTTGAGACACATATGTCAAGTCCCAAGTGAGGGACTTTTTTAAGAGTTAAAGCACATGGAGAATGATAATCACCCCCAAACTTAGAGTTTTCAGTGTCTCTATAAAGACTAGTCACAACTTCCCTAATTTCAAGGTCATCTGATTCCTGAAAATGGTCAAATGATTCTTCTAAGTCAGGTACATCCTCACTCATCTCAACGAGTTCATTTTCTTTGTCTAAGACTAATGTTTCTAAATCGCTAGACTCTAAAACAATATTCTCAGAAACTTGTTCCTCTAAACCATTATTAGCTTCGTAATCAAAAGGAAATACATCATCTAAAACAGGGATATCTCTAGTCAAATCCTTGTCCTTTTGAATAGGTGAATAATTATTAAAATTATTTGGATTTGAACTAAAAATAATATTATCGTTATAAAGCTCAATTGGAGTAGCAAATTCCTGATCACTATGCCTATTTATTTCAAATTCTTCATCAACACTATCCTCATCATAATCATCATAATAACATGAAAATGGTTGAACCTCATCTAAACAGGTAGTGTTACCAATTATAACCTCGACATCTTGATTATGCAAATAACTATCCTCATTTTCAAGGGTATTATTGGAAACATTGTATTGGAAGTTAAGATTATTTTGAGCAGTTCGGTTATGGGCCTCTAACAAAAGCTTTTAAATCGACTCATATGACTTCCTTATGGTATCGTGACTCGACTTACATGACTTCCTTATTGAATCTAGGAAAGAAAGTTCATTCGTTGCATTGCTTTCGTCCATAACTAAGTTATTCATTTCTGCTAACTTACGTGTCGATTCAGCTAACTTACGTGTTGACTCTAGTAGAGAGGAATTTTGCTTGTATGACCGGTTGGAGTGTGGATAGTAATTGGGCTCACCATGGTATTGACCATAACCTTCAAAAGTTTGATGTTCCCAACCACTATTCACACTATGGTCAAAGTAATGTCCATTTTGAAAATCAGTCGGATATTCGTTGTATTGGCTATTGTAATACCAGTTCGACATTCTATTGCAGGGGTGTGAGTTGTCACACAAAATAAAACCCACTGACAGGGGATTCGTGGGTGGATAGAGTCTTACCTCCCATACCAGACGGGCAATGAACCATTGAAGTTGACTCAGGCCACCGACTCCTATGTCAGTGTACGAACCCGAAGGGCCGAGACAGTATCGTAACTGTCGTCCTTCCCTGCAAACAATTTATATTTATATTTTTTTTTAACCCTTCCTTAGGGTTTTAAAAATAATGTCCAAGTCCAAAAAGTGTCCAAAAATAAAAAGAAAAATTACAAAAAATAAAACCATATTTACAGTTTGAAAAAATAAAATAAATAAAGTCTAAATAAAATAAATATGTACAAAATCTTCTTCACTCCTCGGAATCCTCTTTTCTTTCCTTCTTTGGCGATGCTTTCCTTTTATAGAACTTTTTATTTCCTTGTAGCTTCGCTCCAAATCTGAAAAGAATAAAAAAAAAAAACGAAGTCGTAAAAGAGAACAAAAAATAATAAAAATAAACCCAAAACAAATCTAAATACAAGTCCGCGTCGACGGCGCCAAAAATTGATGTCATTTTAAATAGTTGTATAAAGTGGTTGTAAAAGTTCATTCAAAGACTTGTAAAGATTCGACTTCAGACTTAATAGTAAAAATATATACACAAAAAGTTGTCACGGTATCAAGAGGTACTGGGACTCAGGATTCCACCATAAAATTCATTCATGCGATTCATATATTTATTCTAGACAATTATAGCTCAAATAATAATAAAATATTGACTCTATGTTTTGCCAAGGTAGATTTTTGAAAAGAAATGACTGTAAACCGAAAGCATGGGATATCAAAAGACTTAACCTAAGCATAACCCATCAATTGAAATCACAACCCATCAATTGAAATCATAAAACAAATATTAATCAATGCAAAAAGTCATACAAGAAATAAATAAAATTACCACATGCATGAAATATGGCCTCCTCCTTTGTCCCAGTGTTTGGGTTTAGCTCCTCATAGTCAAAACACGCTCAAAAGATAGAAACTTGGCTCAATAGGTGTTTTTATTGAAGATTTATAATGGAACAGAAATTCGTAACGCTGTAATACTTTTACAAACATCACTGTTATAATTGGGTGGCTGTTACAAAGAAAAGATGACTATTGTGTTTAAACTGTGATCTATTCGTCTTCTTCTATGTTCATGCAGAATCACTCTGCAACTCCTCGTTTCTCTCCTGCAGCTTCAAAAACTTCACCCAAACTCTTCTTTCGGTCCCCAAACTCTCTTTTTTTCTATGAATCTCCCAGCACCTATATATAGGCAACAGGGCCAAGAATACTCGATAAAATCTCACGATATTTTCTTTTCATCCACTCCAAGTTACGGCTTTTCCTTTTTATTCTCCTACGCATCCCTAACAGAATCCCATCTCACCAATACTCTTTCCGTATATAAAATCAATCCAATAGGGAAGATATTCTCCCTTTATCTCACGTAAGTTCTCTTATTTCATTCCCAGCAAATCCCGAGTATCTCTGTTTCCGAGAAATGATTTAGCTCTTTCCATTTTTACGTTTGCAAGACCAACACCTTCCCTTTTTACGAATACAATCTTACCAACCCCGGTTTTCCGAAGAGTAAGTCTCCACTAAACTGAACCAAAAGCTCGAAACATTGTCACTGCCCTGTTTTATAGAAAGTCCGTGTAAACCACCTCTTTCATCGAAATTCAACCTCATACCAATCTTGTTTTTCGTTAACAGGAAAAACCAAATTGAAATCCATTAGAAATCCCACTTAAAACTCGACCAGAATTATCTCTGAGAAATCACGCAACTGTAAAGTTGTTCCCGCCAAAAACAAAACTATGAGACACTCTCATTCCATGTTTAACTTCTAATCAAAGAACTGGCCCTACTTAATCAATTCTGGTTGACTTACTAACCCTATTTAGTATTAACGAATCCATACCAAGATAATTTAGTAATTGTGTCTCTTTGGAACGCGAGTAGAAATCGAATCCAAAATTGATACTCGCTGCACAAATCTCTCCCGCCAATTTTCAATATTCAAAAGGTAGGGGATGACCCCACCTATCCAAAGCAGGGGTGCGAATAGAAGTGGGGTGAATATATCAAATATGGGGTGCAAATAACAATGGGCTACCCCTTTGTAGATGGTGGATTTTCTACAAAGGCTAAAATCGTAAACCCATAATTATACGACCTCTGATTCAGCAATCAGACGTGAATATTGAGACATGGGTCTCTCATCGAATCCTCTGATGGAGAATACTTTCTCTCAGAGTGCATATGGATATGTAGTCTCACATCTGGACAACGACATATCTCATGAGTACTGAGAACTTCAGTAATTATTTCTATCACGGGATGAGAAACTCCCGAACAACTTACTTTGTTAGTATAAAGTCATAAATTAATTATTCCTAAATTCTTGGATTCATCCGCAGAATTTCTGAAAATATTCAAATATTTTTGCAGATATCTCATTGATATCTCATTACGCAAACCATGGTTCTTCCCAGTGAAGTCCATGGATTAGTAATAAATATTGGACGACGGGCATCGAGCTACCGCTTCTGAGCAAGCCCTGTCTCAAACTTAAATTCTAGGATTCATCCGTTGAATTTCGAAAATATTCAAATATTTTCGCAGATATCTTATTACGCAAACCATGGTTCTTCCCAAAGAGAAGTCCATGGATTAGTAATAAATATTGACGCACGGGCATCGAGCTACCGCCCGAGCAAGCCTGTCTCAAACCTAAATTCTTGGATTCATCCGCAATTCCGAAAATATTCGAATATTTTCGCAGATATTTCATTACGCAAACTATGGTTGTTCCCGAGAAGTCCATGGATTAGTAATAAATATTGGACGCACGGGCATCAGGGCTACTTTGGAGCAAGCCCTGTCTCAAATGGTGCAATTGTATTCAACAATGATACATTAATAACCACCGCACGAGCGAGTATTTCAAAATACGATGAAACGATGAGCCTATGCAAAATAGGACGAAAAATAACAAATAAATAAAAATTGACCAAGGTGCTGGGAGCATGGATCCACTAACCGGCCGACCGTGCCGTGGTCAATCCCACACCAGTCTCATATTTTTATCATATTTTTGTTATTTTTCTTGAGTTCATGAAAAACCTTTCGCTTGAACAAATATCTTTTGTTTTGAGGAAACTCCTCAACTTCATGGTGCCTCCTTCGCGCGGAGGAAATAATATAAAATTAAGGAGAGCATGAGGGGGCGTGACCATTGGCCAACCGGCCATGCCTTGGACCCAGCCAGCCCCACACCTCATATTTCCTCATTTTTTATTATTATTGCCCTAATTTCATGAAAACTCCTTAATCTCATGATATTTCCTTCGTCCCATGAAAAATAATAAAAACTAGGAAACCCGTGTGCACGAGCCATGGCCGGTTGGCCAAACCCTAGATAGCTCACACGTCCCACTCTTTTATTAGTATATTTTTCATGTTTTCATAATCCCATGAAAATTCCCTGATTTCATGATATTTCCTTCAAATTATGAAAATTCCTTCAAATCATGAAATAATGCATAAAATAGGGGAAAACGCACGGGAACGGGTCTCGGTCAGCCAACCATGCTCCAAGCCGGTCCCACGTGCTCACATGTCCCTTATTTTATTATTTATGATTTTTGATGTTTCCCTCGTCTCTTGGAAACTCCTTGATATCAACAAAACTCCTTCGTTTTATCATATTATGAAAAATGTTATGGGACCGGCCCCTTTGATTTTTCCTGAGTTTTACTCTCTGGATGTTTTCACCTCCCGAAAGAGCTTAAAACCTAAATATTCACGCATTGGGAGATAGGAAATTCTTTTCCGTACGGAATGGAGGGGCGGACCAGCAAAATCCGAGCACGTATGAGAAATCTATGTTGATTCTACCAAAGGACGTTAATTAGGGATTCAACCAATCTAGGGAGTGCTCAAACGATCAACATTTGATCCCGTGACCACCCGAGGCCGGTTTCATGACCCCTTGGTCGGTCCCTCACCTCTTCATAATTCCTTCACTTTTCATTATTTTCCTTCATCCGATGAAGTTTTGACGGTTTTATCAGAAAACCTTAATTTTGTCATATTTTCTCAAATGGTCGCTCAAACGAGCACTAGAAAATATCAAAATTCTCAGAACTGAGACACGGACATCTCAACGACGAAAGCATGTTACCTTGACCGACCAGGGTTGGCTTTGTGGTTCGCAATGAGCTAGTCCCACGTGTGTCTCACAATCTGACCTAACACTAGTACAAAAATGGGCTTTGGTAACAGTTCAATATGAAAAACCATGACAGTTCACGAATGACCTGTTACAAAAAATCTAGTGGTGACATATAGGTAACCGTTTATTAGCCAAACTGTCACGAATGCTGGTAAACAACAGTAACAGTTTTGGAACTGTTACTGAAAAGGCATATAATGACAGTTTTCGAGGAAAAACATTACAGAACATGGGACGTGTAATAACAGTTATAAACTATTGCTATTTCAATTATATTGTAACAGTTTTTATTTAAAATGTTATCAAACCAAAGAGTTTATAAATAATGGTTCTTATTATCACGGCCGTCCATTTATTGTACGGTTACGATTCGTGAGTGCAACCCGTATGTGTATATGAAAGTTGGAATGATAAGTTTAACTTCTCGACCCTTCGTCTATGCTTAAAACTTCAGAAGAAGAACCTGCAACCCAATAAAATTATTGAATTTCATCTTTGGATTCGATATAGGGCTTCATTCTTTTGTTTCAATTTATCCCTATCACTCGCTATCTATCTCTCTTTGTCTGGGATTTTTCAATTTTTTTATTGTGTGCAGAAATCAAACTCCTAAACTCTTTCTCAATCTCCATCCATCTTTTTATCTCACGATTTCTTCGATTAGGAAATATTGAGGTCTTGAGCCACTTGATTGTACCCTTGATGCTAGTCACAAAGATTCGAAAACAAGTGATTTGTTTTGGGGTTTTGGTGAAAACCCAATTTTATAATTTCGATTTATTTTTCTTTTAATTTAAGTTTGTTTTTCAGATCTATTATTTTTTGTATGAATCCCTAGTTTTTAATTGAAACATTATGGTGAGTTCTCGAGTTTTTCGTTTGTTGATTTTGTAGGAAAAGTCGTACTTGTATCTCAATTGCTATCAATTTCCATTGATTCAAATCACGGAGGTCCGGTCAGATGTATGGCTGAGCGAGGATGAACAAACTACCATTATAATCTGAGATTTTTTCATGGAGGCTGAATAGATACGTCTGACCCACACATCAGCCGATTTCACGTGCAATACGTACCAAATCTGAAAGCTAAATTCCGTGAAAGATCTGAAATGAGAGTTAAATGCTCGACTGTGAAGGTCCGAACTGAAGAAGGACAGCAGAAATCGAAAACCCTTCAACTCTTTGTAAGTTTTGTTTAATTGGCACATCTTAAATTTTAATAGGATTCTGTTCGGTACAAAGCAAGACCCACTAGATGATTTACTACAATGAGGACTGCATTCTAGAATATGACAAACAAGATATGCCCACTAAAGCCTTGCTGTAAGTTTTGAGATACATTTACCAGGTGGAGACATTTTTATACGATAGCTTAAGGTAGTTTTGTAAGTTTTTATGTTGGTCCAACAATTTAGGGAAGTTTGATGATTTGTCTAACATTAATTAGAGTAAAATTGGTATGAGAATGTGTGTGGGTAAGAAAATTAGTGGATTTGATGTTTCCACACAAGGGTTTTATTATAGATGGTGAGTATGGTGACTATTGTTGTATTCGTTTACTTTGATTGCGGCAGTTCTAATCAAGGAACTTGATGAGAAAGAAGAGATTGGTTGTGGGTGCCCGTTACACAGAAGAAGAATAAACTTTGCTGACTTACTGCCAATTGGAATACAACTACAAGGTTTGTTCCTTTTCTTCCTTGGTGTTTTCATGAACTTACAACCCCAAGTATTTTCAATGCTTGTTTTCTTAATCTGTCTTTCGTTTCTACTATATCAAGTTGTATAGGGATCATCTTTTCACTTCTTATTTAGATTCTCTATTTGTTAATATGTCATTTCATACTTGAATTTTAAGTAGAGGTCTACAATTGCTACATTTGCAGAACAATAGTGAAAAGGAGGTCAGTTCATTGATCGCTTTGATGTGTTTATTATAAATAAAAAAAAAAAACTGCCTCCGTAATTGATCATCTGTGAATTGTTCTCTTATTAGTGGATCAGTACGATCGGTACCTATCTGTAGTGACTGTTGTTAGATACATCCAGAACATTGTTGTACTTAACTCATGTTCACATCTAAGTCCTTGAACTATTGTCACCCCTTAACCCCTTAACTACTTTTTGTAGTTACGAGAAATTTGTCTCAAGGTTTGAACTGGCTACCTCACTTTTGAATAGTTACTTCCTTACTCTTGTCTCTTGCGTCTATCTATTGTTTCTTATACAATTTATAAATATTCTTGGGTCTTATTTAAACAGGTAGTTGATTGTTTATTTATCTAGTGTTACTTGTTTTAATTTGTACATGGAAAATATTTGTTTGTGAACAATATAGTTTGATGCGTAGTCTGGGTTGCACTTGTTTTATAGGAAATAAACAAACACTTAATTGTTGTTTAGATGCTCTAGGTGATTTTGAATGGTGGAGGTGAAATAGAAGATAATCGTGAAAAAGGCGTGCACCGTAGCAGCAAAGGTGGTTCTTGAAAAGATTCCCTGTGTTCATTATGCCACAGGGTTTGACATTGTAAAACGTAGTACAAGGTCCTCATGAAGAACAACAGCACAAATTATCACAACTTGGGTTTCACAGCTTGGATTTCAGGTTTGTTCGCATTAAGGAAAAAAAAAAATCTTTACTGAAAACGAGTATATGCTTCTTTGACTACGAGTTCAGAAAACTGATCTAGGCGAGGAAAAAGGATATTAGACTTCTTGTTTCGTCCCGGCATATTATGGACTGTCTACAGTTTTTAATACACTTTTATTATATAGAAATATGGTCTACTTTGCAGGTATCAAGAGTGCTTTGCTCCAGAAATTGAAAGCGATCGCTTGACTATGAAAATTATTCTAACATGGCGAGAACAAGACCTCTAACCAAGGCAGTGGAATCTACTGTAGTTCATGGATTTTCTTCTCTTGTAATGAAAGAGTGACGTTTTATTTTTTTATTCTTTGTTGTATCATTTTGACGATCATTGAATTTCAGAAATAACAAGTATTTGAGAAATATAATTGTTATTTTAGCTCTGGTTTACAATTTAAAGTATTGCATTAGAATCAACTAGCATCAAATTTTATACGATGATAGATGTGTGGAAAATCTGTTACCCAAGAGCTAGGTGTATGATGACGGTTTAATAAATTATGTGTTACAAAACAGGGCTTCTAATGACAGTTTTATCTTGAAAATCTTACATACTATGACAGGTTCATTAAGAAACTGTTACCTTAATACAAGAAAGTTGATTTTCCAATAACAGTTTTATATAAAAGATGTTACTATAGTAAAAATTCAGTAACATATTTTCATGTAAACTGATACTGAACACCACTAACAATGACAGTTTTAGAATTTATGCAACGTTTTCAAAGAACCATTCAGTAACAGTTTTTATAAACTTTCTGTAACAGGGGATTTAGTAACACCGCGGAAAAACCAAATATGTTACAGAAAGACTACAGTAACAGTTTATAACTGTTACCTAATGTCATTTTTCTACTAGTGTAATTTGCACAATTGCAGGTATTAGGTCCAAAACTCTCCAAACAATTTCGGAATTTGACGGAGCGATCATCATTTGATCCCGTGACCACCCAGGGCTGGTTTCACAACCCCTTGGTCGGTCCCTCATATCTTAATAATTAATTAGGTTCTATCACCTAATCTTTGAACCCAAATGATAATTGAAGAAATGATTAAAACATCATTTAATCATCCTTTCAACAACTCACCAACTCTTGAAATAGGTCTTGGATTTTGCTCACGTGAGCATATGAGAATTTCATGGTCGATCCACTGTCCCATGAAGCCGGTTCTCCTTCATTCTATGGTTAATTTCAAATAAACCATCAATTGATCAAATTAGGGTTTCTGAATCCAAGGATCATGATTCCAGATTCAAACACTAATAATTTCACACTGATCTCATGATCAATATTCTTATTAATTATGCTCGATTCAACTACCAACGCTTTAATTAATATGGGCAATCAATGGCCATGACTTTGGTTTCACTTTTTCTTTTCAGTCGGATCGTGGGTCATCGCATATAGTAGTTACAATAACTAAGCCTTGTAATTTGGCAGGAAATACGAGCCTTAGCAAAAATTCCAGGTACCCACGAGCCACAGCTTATTGTATCCCGACGAGACCCAAATTAGTCCAAAGTCCAAACATCGTCCATGAATCCTAAAACTAGGAGCTAGATTGTTCCTCACCAATTAAACCTAATGGCTTCCAAAAATGTAATTCTCCGTCAAAGCTGACGATTAAATTGGTAGCTTCATGTCTCATATTCCATAAGTCATGGCCCACAAACCAGAAAACAAATTAGTCTTTACATTTGAATAGTATAGTATGTCTGAGATTACCAAGAAAACAAATGAACATGAAAATGTTTATATTAAGATATTGAATCTAATATAGCAAACAGTAATGCTCTTCAAAGGTTATTAAAGGATAAAAGCTCTAGTGATATGTAGGATTATGTGCATTAACACAAGACTAACTCATCGCTGAAAGTACCACAATACAACGACCTAAATGAAATATGTCCCTAAAATTGCCAATTAACGACTATTAATATTGTCGGTAAAATAAAATTTTGGCGACAATAAAATTGAGGTCGCTGATAATAAAATTTTATTATGAAGGGGGTTCTTTAAGTTCGAGAGACCAATCCGTAGTACTCCGGCATAAACCAAGACAATGGTCGTTCCAGAGTAAATTTGGTCATAAGAGAGGATGGGTTGATCTGTAGGAGGGAAGCTGAGAAATGTTTGAGATCAATTGTGATCTGAGATTGTAGGTGTGTTATAACTTTAGCGTGAAAATTCTCTGAATGATTGAATTTTGCCTGATTGAGAGTGATTTATGTGAGTTCGTGTAGACGAAAGAGTGTCTGTATGAACTTTGATGAGAAATTGCTCGTTCAGGAGATTTTTGTTCGAATGTTTGAGAACTCTTCGAATGTTGTTATTTCAATCAGGATTCAGAGACATTATATAATGCCGGAGATGAAAACACCATGATCCCATGAAGTGTGACAGTTTGTTGTCATCAAAGAGTGGGGAAGTGGGAAATCGTGCTAAACCAATTACTTATCGTGCGGAGACTTGGTTAATTTTCCACCCACTACTTTGCTGATTATTCTAACTGATTGCACGACTTGTTCACATTCTCATCGTGGGTGAACACATGTGCCGTAGACTGCCAGACCAAAACCCTAGTTGATATCCCCCCAAGTGACACGATTGACGTCTCGTGGTTAATTTAGTTAGTTGTTGATTTCATGAATTCGTGGGACAATGAGTCCACGTATTTGCTGAGTTAAACATGATTTTGTGAAATGTTCTGCGACTCATGAATTGAACGTGTCTACTGAGACAGTGGTGGAATCCTCACGTTGAGGTGAGCGAGTGTTGCTCGATAATTTGTTGAATATTGATAGTTGAACCAATATTCCTTGATTTGAGTAAATATTGCTCATCTGAGAAAGTGTTGCTCGTTTGATGAATTATTGGCAGCGTGACCAAAATAAAATATTAATTAAAGTGCTGGTAGTTGAACCGAGCATAATTAATAAGAATACTGATCATGAGATCGTTGCAAAATTATTAGTGTTTGAATCTGGAATCATAATCCTTGGATTCAAACCCTAATTTGATCAATTGATGACCGATTGATGGTTTATTTGAAAATTAACCATGGAATGAAGGAGAACTGGCTTCATGGGACCGTGGATTAACCATGAAATTCTCATATGCTCGCGTGAGCAAAAACCAAGACCTCTTTGAAGAGTTGGTGAGTTGATGAGTTGATGAAAGAATGATTAAATGCTGGTTTAATCATTTATTGAATTACTGCTGGGTTCAGTATTAGGTGATAAAACCTAATTAATCATTAAAAGGTGAGGGACCGACCAAGGGGTCATTAAACCGGCCCTGGGTGGTCACGGGATCAAATGATGATCGCTTCGTTAAATTCTGAAATTATTTGGAGAGTTTTGGACCCAATACGTGCAATTGCGCAAATTAGGTCAAATTGTGAAAACACGTGAGACTGGATGATTGTGAGCCAAAAATCTAACCCTGGTCGGTCAAGGTAACATGCTTTCGTCGTTGAGACGTCCGCGCTTCAGTCCTGAGAATTTTGATATTTTCTGGTGCACATTTGAGCGACCATTTGAGAAAATATGAAAAAATTAGGGTTTTTTGATAAAACCGTCAAAACTTCATCGGATGAAGGAAAATAATGAAAAAGTGAAGGAATTATGAAGAGGTGAGGGACCGACCAAGGGGTCATGAAACCGGCTCTGGGTGGTCACGGGATCAAATATTGATCGTTTGAGCAATACCCAGATTGGTTGAAATTCTAGTTAGCGCCCTTTAGTAGAATCGATGTAGGATTCTCATACATACTCGGATTTTGATGGTCCGCCCATCCATTTTATACGGAAAAGAATTTCATATCTCCTTACGCGGGAATATTTAGGTTTTAAGCTCGTCCGGGAAATGAAAACAGCCCGAGAGTAAAACTCAGGAAAAATTCAAGGGGTCGGTCCCATAGTATTTTTCCTAATATAATAAAACGAAGGAGTTTTGCCAAAATTAAAGAGTTTTGTTGAAATCAAGGAGTTTCCATGAGATGAGGGAAACATAAAAAAAATAGGGACGTGTGGGACCGGCTTGGAGCATGGTTGGCCGGCCAGAGCCCGGTCCCGTGCGTTTTCCCTATTTTATGCATTATTTCATGATTTGAAGGAATTTTCATAATTTGAAGGAAATATCATGAAATCAATGAATTTTCATAGGATTATGAAAATATGAAATATATGCTAATAAAAGCGGGATGTGTGAGCCATCTAGGGTTTGGACGACCGGCCATGGCCCGTGTACACGGGTTTCCCTAATTTTTATTATTTTTTATGGGACCAAGGAAATATCATGAGATTAAGGAGTTTTCGTGAAATTAGGGAAATAATAATAAAATAATGAGGAACCATGAGGTGTGGGGCCGGCTGGGACCAAGGCATAGCCGGTTGGCCAATGGTCACGCCCCATCACGTTTTCCTTAATTTTATATTATTTCCTCAGTGCGAAGGAAGCACCATGGAATTAAGGAGTTTCCTCAAAACAAAGGATATTCGTTCAAATGAAAGGTTTTCATAAACTCAGAGAAAACAACAAAAATATGATAAAAATATGAAACTGGCGTGGGATTGACCACGGCTCGGTCGGCCGGTCAGTGGGTCCATGCTCCCAGCGCCTTGGTCAATTTTTATTTATTTTTTATTTTTTATCCTATTTTGCATAGGTTCATCGTTTCATCGTATTTTGAAATACTCGTTCGTGCGGTGGTTGTTAATGTATCATTGTTGAATACACTTGCACCATTTGAAATGGGGCTTACTCAGAAGGTAGCTCTGATGCCCGTGCGTTGAATATTTTTTACTAACTCATGGATTTCTGCTGGGAAGAACCATGGTTTGCGTAATGAAATATCAGCGAAAATATTTGAATATTTTCAGAAATTATGCGGATGAATCCAAGAATTTAGGTTTGAGACAGGGCTCGCTCAGAGGTAGTTCTGATACCCGTGCGTCGAATATTTATTACTAACCCATGGGTTTCTGCTGGGAACAACCATGGTTTGCGTAATTAAATATCAGCGAAAATATTTGAATATTTTCAGAAATTCTGCGGATGAATCCAAGAATTTAGGAATAATTAATTTATGACTTTATACTAGAAGAGTAGGCTATCTCGGAGCATTAATTATTCTGATATGAGCTTGCCGGAGATTCTTATCCTTTATATAGTCAGGGTAAACTCGTTGTTTGTATCCTGAAGACGTTATCGCTTTATACTAGCAGAGCAATCTGTCTAGGAGCCGTCCATCCCGTGATACTATATAGAAATAATCACTGAAGTGTTCAGTATTCATGAGATATGCCGTTGTCCAGCTGTGAGACTACATATGTACATGTACTCTGAGAGAAAGTATTCTTGATCAGAGAATTCGATGAGATACCCGTGTCTCAATATAGATATTCCGTTGTCCAACCGTGAGACTACATATCTGTATGTATTCTGAGAGAAGTATTCTCAATCAGAGGATTCAATGGGAGACCCGTGTCTTAATTTTCGCATTTGATTGCTGGATTAGAAGTTCGTATAATTATGGGTTTACGATTTTAGCCTTTGTCGAAAATCCACCATCTACATTAAGTCACCTGCTTAGTGAGGAAATCCGTGTTCCTCAGTCAACATTGAATGGTGATTTTCCGGTCATAATAAATTGAACTCAGTCATAAGTTAAGATGTTACCGGATTTCGATCGTACGAGCATACCATGACTTGAAAGCAGATTCTACTGGCATGATAGAATGTCATTTGATGAGCATAAGTTGGTGTTGAACCGCTGATTTGGATGACGGGACCTTGGTCGTTTAGGATTCGCGGGTCGGGCCCATGAAAAGAAATCCTTGTTGTAGGAATAGACGCTCGTTTGTTCGTTAGTTTAAGGAACAAACAAAATAGACCTGAGTCTAATGATATAAAATTTTGTCTATGAGCTTTCACGAAAAACAAAATTTTATCTTTGTGAGATTTCACAAAATGGAATAAACTCTCATTCCAAAGGTGAATGCTCGTACGAGAGAAAAGTTTTTTTAGAAGACGTGCGTCTGTTAATAAAATTTTTGTCTATGAGCTTTCATAAAAAAAATTATTTTTGATATGTGAGGGTTCACAAAATTTTGAAAATATACCCTCACTTCAAAGACAGATGCTCGTGCGAGGGAGCAAAATATATGGATATATATTTTTTTAAAATTTACGTGAGTTTCACGTTGAATATATGTACTTTGTAAAATCAATGTTTTGATCTTGAACAACTGTTTGAAAGTAGACAATTATACATGGTGAAATAATGTCTGTGAGTTCTCGTAATTCCATGATGAATGTTCACACTGTATAAATGTTCATGATTTTATGAAAAATCTGAGTTTTTGAACGTCTTTTGTAGGTTCAAAGAGACAAACGATTTTGGAGTGTTAACTCTAGCATTACTATCACCACCGTTAGTGGAAGCGTAAAAAGGTAAGAGTTAAGAGTTACCATTTTTGTAGACGCTGATGGGAGCATCCTGATCATTTCTGTTGTGCTTTAATTCCACTGCTTTGATGAAATTTGTATCTACGGATGATATACTGAAGTAGGAATGTTGTATGGACGTCACAACAACTTTGCAAGAATGACCAGTTCCCATGACGATGCTTCCAAAGATGATATTTCCATAGATGATATCTCTACAGATGCAACTTCAAAAAATGGTGGTTCTGGGACCTCTAAGTGATGGTGAGAGATCCTTCATACTGAGTTGTACTTCTGCTTGTTTCTTTAGATTTACCACAGGATAATCGTAGTGGAATCCTGAATAGATGTAGACTCCATAGAAATGGAAGAAAGTCTACGGGAGCGGAGAACCAGAAGTAAGGACTGCAGGATGTTAGCAAATGACATGCAGTCACCAGCCATTTCTTTGGTGAGTTGTTAGCGCTCTTTGTGTCATGACTTTTCCCTATCCGTCCAATTAGGATCACGATTCCAAGGTTTGTTACTTCTTTTAGACTTTTTCTCCATCGATTAACGGCCTTCAACTTGTTACCAGCAAACAATCCAGATGAAGAAGTCGATGTAAGCATCAGGCGATCATGGCATCTTCTTGAATAAAATAATAATTATTGTTGATGAGTCCAGGAAGAAATCATTGTATATAAGCAGCATGTTAATGAAGCATAATGATGATTTGGGCAATCCAGGAGTTATTGGTGACAATACTTTCATAGCTGCGCCTCAGGATGATGAAGTTTTGGTCGCTGATGCCATGGAGGTGGTGAAAACTCCAATTATGCCTCAAACGGTGGAACCCGAACCCGAAATAGCAGAAGTTACTTCCCCTGAAGTTGTCTCTATGATCATTGACACTGCTCCAGTAACTGAGAACTAGATGATAGTGCATGAGTATCCTACTGCAGGGATTTCCTTTGATCCTCAATTTAGTGAGTTACTCCCATATCACTAGCTTGTTGGAGGTTTTAGCGCTCCCATCGGATATGTTGATATATACAAGGAACTGTGTGAAATGTATGGACACATTGTTGTTACTCGGGATCCAGGGCGTAGTTATTTCTTTACGAAACAAGTAGAGGCCATCTTGCGTGTTATAGATGATATCCGGATTACAACCAGAAATATTGTTTCCAAAGATGTATTCTTTGATTGGGAGTATAACTTGAAGAATGCTGAAGAACTTGGCTTCAATCTGAAGTGGCTCCGCGAAAGACTTGAAGTTATCAAGAAAGCATAAAAGGGTGACGCTCGTTTCCCTACTAGTGATGTTGTGTTGAAGAAGATGAAGTAGCCGAGCTAACCAGGAAGCTGGAGGTACCTTGATGAAGGTCTTAGAGAAAAGACCTCACACGGTGTCGGAATTCGATGCTTGACCCCAACTTTTGAAGCTAAGAAACTGAGTTATTAAATTATAGAAGAATCACTCAATCTGGAGTTGTAGAAGTCCACCAACGAAGCATGCACATTTGCAATTTGTAATCCCGCACAAATTTTGTAGGCTTCGTAGACCTGACGGTAAAAGCCATATCTTTCAGCTTGTATGTCCGATTAATGCGCCCTTTTGGTATGTTGTTGAAGAGACACATATGAACATCATTTTTTGTTGAGGAAGTACTGTCACATTCTTCACTTATTGGCACGTGTTTTGCAAACCCATGACCTGAAGTGTGTTGTATCTCATCTGTAGAGGTGATGAGAACATCTTGTAGAAGACTTTGGATTATGCCCACCAGTCGTGCCAGCCTTGGGAAGACTTCATGTGAGCATGTTATCAGGTCTACACATATTTATATGAATCATTGGTTCTTATAGAAGTCTGCTTCATGTGTAACACTTCAGAGAATGATTAGTTGATGAAGCCCTGAGGATGTTGCTCATGAGACCATTGTTGGTGTTGAGACCATGAATGATCACGCTCCAGAGATCATTGTCGATGTTGAGATCATGGATGGTGTTCCCTTAGGGATTATTGTTGATGTCGATACCACAGTTGAAGTTTCTCCAAAGACCGAAAAGGATAAAACCATTATTATAGACATAGTAGTTTCTCCTCCATCCAGTGAGTCTTTTGGTGTGTTGATCATATCTAAGATGAAGGTGTTCTGGAAGTTCAACATGAATTCTCCTGAACAGTATGATTTTACTGTGAACTGGATTCGTCAGTGAGTCGACGATGTTGCTGCAGGCTGCATCAGTAGCCTTCATTCTGGGTGTGATCAGTGAAGAGAAGAAGTTCTTTAGTCGTGCAGGAGCTTGTGATGTAGAGAGATCCCGTTGATGAAGTTTCATGGAATAGCTTGTTATGTGGATAACATTTATTGAAATAAAATCGATTTCTCCAGCAAGATCAATTCCCCAGCGTATGTTGAAGGAATTCGTACCATCCATGGGTGAATGATATTGCATCTGCTTCAGAATTCTTGTCATGAAGATAGTGAAGACTCAACGATTGTAGTTTAGTTGCATTTTGATTGCGCTGGCGGTGAATCAGTATGTCATCATCGAGGTATTTATGCTGAAGCCAGAGGCGTCATTATCAAAGGTGTACTCTTTAATTGGGAGTACAATTTGAAGACTTATTAGATGCTTTAGCGTTGAAGTGTCATATCCTTCGAGATTTGAATGTCTTAGGCTTCATTGTGTCGGCCCCGCGTATCTTCTGTTGATTCAGCATCCCTTTCGTTGCGGTAGTGGGATTCAACACTTATGCAGACATCAGAGCTTTCTGATTTTTTGGGACAAATGGACACTCCTGCAAAGCTCTGGAGAAATTCCCAAAGTGTTCTTTTCCGTGCTTGGACATCATCTCAGTAATGAATGTTTCAATGCTCAATTCGGAGAAATGTCAGATTCAACCACTTGGTAAAATACTAATCCGGTGAAGCTACCATTCATAACATCCTGCAGAGTTGCTAGCAAAATTGAGTCCCCGTGCTAGGATAGCATGTGAGGAAATAAATGAGATAAACATAAAATGAATGATACTTGCCTGAGTGTGGAACCTCTTGACGAATATATATGCATCTTTTGCAGGTATCTTGTTTCAACCTCGTCGAAGTTTGAAATTCCTCAAAGTACTCTGATAATGGAATGTCCGTCAAACCTTCTGGATCAGAACTTTTTTCGTTGGAGAGATGTGTAACCAAAGATGCTTCATAAGTATCCATCTTTTAGGTATGGACCTACGCTCGTCTGAAGGACATGTCATATCCTGGATCTTCATGATTATGCGAAACTTGGTTTCTGTCCAGGTTGGTCTTATGTTCACTTTGAGAGTGATGCAGGCATGAGTATTTCCGAGCGCTCCTTCGAGGTCACTGATTGAGATGGAAAATGAGTATATTCTTGCCGAGCGATGCATGTGGATCCGATGGTTTTCACTGGAATGTTGTTGATGGTGGTGTCAGATCAACGTTCTTCCAAATTCGTTTTTTCTGAGATTGACTGCGGTAAGAAGTCCCCAGTTGTACATCTCTTGATCTGTGGCTGGAGGCTCAAGAATTATTTTCGGGATGGACTTCTTAACACGATGTGGTTCAGTACTGTGAACATGTCTCTCCTTTGTGCCTTCTACAGATAACGCAATTCACGTTCGTCTTGAACTGCTTCTTTGATAGGTTGTCCAAAGAGTGCAAAGGTTCTGACTGGGAGAGGATTCTTGTGTACTCCTGTGGAAGTGGAAGTAGCGAGGATTTTCCATGTCTTCTTTAGTTGGTTCTTTCTGGACATATGGCAACTTGATTGAACCATCTTGGATCCAAACATCTAGGAGTTCGATCACCTCTTCAATGGAAAAGTAAAGTCATGTGCTTCTTGATCAATAAATCTTGTGCGTTGGTCAGAGGCTTGTGCATCTTGATTATTCTTTCTTTGTACATTTGAAGGAGTTGAGGTTATGCTTGCGCGGAAGTTTGGCTTCCCATTTTCTCCTTTCTGTAACAGTATTTGTGGAAGGCTGGAGGTTGTACTGCTTGTTGATCAGACGCCTGCTTCCTCAAGTATCTCGCGATTCTTCAGTCTTTATAGATTTTGTTCTTTCTAACAGAGCAGGTGCAGTGGTTGTTTATCTCTTCGTGGCTTTGTGGAGTTCTGAGAAAGTTTGGAATCGAAGATTCTCCAGTAATACTCTGTAGACCAGGAGCATACCGTTGATGCATAATTCCACCTGTTGTTGCTCTGTGACGTTTGGATCATGACAATCCAAGGCTTGGACCCTGAATCTTTTTACAAAGTCGTCGGGGTTTTCACCAACCCTTTGAAACATCCTTCCAAGGTCAGAGAGAGTGGTTTACTCTGACACGAAGAAGTATTTTATGTATAAAGCGTTAATCATTTCTCCCCAATTATTGATGGTCCCTGGTGTGATGTTGTTATACCAGGTGTATGATCTTCCTTTCAAGGACTTTGAGAATTCCTTGAGACGGACGACATAGTTATGTTCATGTTCTCCCAAAGCTTCAAGAAAGCGAGAGACGTGCTCTCTAGCATTTCCAGTTCCATTATACAGGGTAAAAGTTGGAGAGGTATAACCTTTAGGAAGTGGAGTCCTTTGTGTAGCAGCAAGATAGGGAGGTTGGTGACGATGGACATGTGATGTCTTGTCTTTTCCATGATTCTCCAAAAGGCGCTCCAAGTCTTCCCGGGTGATGAAGCTTGATGACTCTTTTGCTGATGAATTGCCTGTAGCTTTGTTGGTTTCATCATCATTCACAGTGTGAATTGGAATTACCTCAGGGTCAGCAGCATCTGAGGAACCATGGTTTGCGTAATGAAATATCAGCGAAAATATTTGAATATTTTCTGAAATTATGCGGATAAATCCAAGAATTTAGGTTTGAGACAGGGCTCGCTCAGAGGTAGTCCTAATACCCGTGCGTCGAATATTTATTACTAACCCATGGGTTTCTGCTGGGAAGAACCATGGTTTGCGTAATGAAATATCAGCGAAAATATTTGAATATTTTCAGAAATTCTGAAGATGAATCCAAGAATTTAGGAATAATTAATTTATGACTTTATACAAGCAGAGCAGGTTTTCTAGGAGAATTAATTATTCTGATATGAGCTTGTCGGAGCTTCATATCCTTTATATAGTCAGGGTAAACTCGTTGTTTGTATCCTGAAGATGTTATCACTTTATACTAGCAGATCAAGTTGTCTAGGAGCCGTCCATCCCGTGATACTATATAGAAATAATTACTGAAGTGTTCAGTATTCATGAGATATTCCGTTGTCCAGCTGTGAGACTACATATCTGCATGTACTCTGATAGAAAGTATTCTCGATCAGAGAATTCGACGAGAGACCCGTGTCTCAATAAAGATATTCCGTTGATCAGCCGTGAGACCACACATCTGTATGTATTCTGAGAGAAGTATTCTCAATCAGAGGATTCGATGGGAGACCCGTGTCTCAATTTTCGCATCTGATTGCTGGATTAGAAGTTCGTATAATTATGGGTTTACGATTTTATCCTTTGTCGAAAATCCACCATCTACAACCCTGATGCGAAATTCCAATTGTTGTACACGAGTTTGCACTCAAGCATACTAAAATTCATATATAAGTCATATAGACTCAGATAGTCTCACTATGGACATCTATATAACGGAGTCAAAACTAATCACATGGATAGATCAAGAAGATGTATATAGAGAAAAACATAGATGGTTTTGATGTTTACTAAGTGAACGGTGTTTCCCATATATGTCTGAAGGCCTCGGCAAAAATGAACCTATCCTAATGGACTGAGATACTAGTCTGACTAATATCAACACACTAGCATATACAAGGGAACCAGTGGTCGATAATCCTAACTCTAGGTCAACACAACTAGCATATATAAGGGTACCAGTGGCCGACTTTATTGAATTTATTCTGGTTGGTCTAATGGTCTGGTCTCAATTTTTTATTCTTTTTTCCAACTTTTCTTCTTTTTTTTTTTTTTTTTTTTTGGGTATCTCAATCACTCTATTTCACCCTAGCATTGGTAACAACTTGAATCGTGAGCCCCACCTAATCACTTAGAGAAACATAGTTTATAAACAAAACAAAATAAAAACAGAAGTGAAAAGGACTCAACGAGATATGGTGAAACTATCATGTTATTTCTAACACCTGAGCTCTGTGCTTTTATGAATAGACTCTTTAGATGTTTCCATCTAATAAGATTGGTTCCTCAACTCCTACAATCAAAATGCTTCCATCCACTTAGATTGGTTAGTGCCATCCTTAATAAGCATAAATTTCTAGGCTCTAGAGTTTAATAATGCAACTAAAAAGTTTCTCCCATACCCCCAAACTTAAATCTAACATTGTCCTTAATGTTCTAAATATAAAATTAAAAGCATAAACAATGAGAAACTGTTACCATTTGAAGCAAAAGAGAGAAGGAAAGATATTACCGTGTCGCATGAATATTGGGTTACCTCCCAAGAAGTGCTAAGTTTAAAGTCTTCATCCAGACTAAGAAAGGATTAGTCACCTCATAGAATCATAAAGTAATAGCCAGAAAATCTGTGGGTCATCAAAACCAAATAAAGCTACCACAAATAAAAGGAATCTGCAACCTGCCAAGAAAATAAACAAATAAAGCATACCTTGTCTAGTTTCCTGTTTAAGACAACTACATCTAGCTGTGGTTTAGGTTCAGGCTCTATGAAACGGTCTAAATAAATTTCTTTGGGCTACACTTCCTCATAGCTATGATCCGATTTAGGTATTAGAATCTGGAAAAACTCAAGTAAAAACTTAGAAGCACATAATAATAACCTAAATAACAGCGGATCCTTAAAGTCAATCAGGTTTTACTCACACAATTGACCATGATAAAAGTGGAGGTCAATCTTAGGAAAATGTGTCGATTCTAATCTCCTAAAGTACTTAGGTTTAGTCTCAAAACTTAATAACTGACACATTTGAAATTCATACATTCCCACAATTTGTTGAAAAATATTTGGTGGGAAAACAAAATCAATCTGGGTATCATAGCCTGGGCTAACCACATCAACCAGAGGATGGGTTTCAAACAACTGAACTTCCTTATGGACATCACTAGGTTCAGGGAAACGTGGATGAAGATAATCTTGGAAAATGGTTGAGACACATATGTCAAGTCCCAAGTGAGGGACTTTTTTAAGAGTTAAAGCACATGGAGAATGATAATCACCCCCAAACTTAGAGTTTTCAGTGTCTCTAGAAAGACTAGTCACAACTTCCCTAATTTCAAGGTCATCTGATTCCTGAAAATGGTCAAATGATTCTTCTAAGTCAGGTACATCCTCACTCATCTCAACGAGTTCATTTTCTTTGTCTAAGACTAATGTTTCTAAATCGCTAGACTCTAAAACAATATTCTCAGAAACTTGTTCCTCTAAACCATTATTAGCTTCGTAATCAAAAGGAAATACATCATCTAAAACAGGGATATCTCTAGTCAAATCCTTATCCTTTTGAATAGGTGAATAATTATTAAAATTATTTGGATTTGAACTAAAAATAATATTATCGTTATAAAGCTCAATTGGAGTAGCAAATTCCTGATCACTATGCCTATTTATTTCAAATTCTTCATCAACACTATCCTCATCATAATCATCATAATAACATGAAAATGGTTGAACCTCATCTAAACAGATAGTGTTACCAATTATAACCTCGGCATCTTGATTATGCAAATAACAATCCTCATTTTCAAGGGTATTATTGGAAACACTGTATTGGAAGTTAAGATTATTTTGAGCAGTTCCGTTATGGGCCTCTAACAAAAGCTTTTGAATCGACTCATATGACTTCCTTATGGTATCGTGACTCGACTTACATGACTTCCTTATTGAATCTAGGAAAGAAAGTTCACTCGTTGCATTGCTTTTGTCCATAACTAAGTTATTCATTTCTGCTAACTTACGTGTCGATTCAGCTAACTTACGTGTTGACTCTAGTAGAGAGGAATTTTGCTCGTATAACCGGTTGGCATGTGGATAGTAATTGGGCTCACCATGGTATTGACCATAACCTTCAAAAGTTTGATGTTCCCAACCACTATTCACACTATGGTCAAAGTAATGTCCATTTTGAAAATCAGTCGGATATTCGTTGTATTGGCTATTGTAATACCAGTTCGACATTCTATTGCAGGGGTGTGAGTTGTCACACAAAATAAAACCCACTGACATGGGATTCGTGGGTGGATAGAGTCTTACCTCCCGTACCAGACGGGAAATGAACCATTGAAGTTGACTCAAGCCACCGACTCCTATGTCAGTGTACGAACCCGAGGGGCCGAGACAGTATCGTAACTGTCGTCCTTCCCTGCAAACAATTTATATTTATATTTTTTTAACCCTTCCTTAGGGTTTTAAAAATAATATCCAAGTCCAAAAAGTGTCCAAAAATAAAAAGAAAAATTACAAAAAATAAAACCATATTTACAGTATTAAAAAATAAAATAAATAAAGTCTAAATAAAATAAATATGTACAAAATCTTCTTCACTCCTCGGACTCCTCTTTTCTTTCCTTCTTTGGCGATGCTTTCCTTTTATAGCACTTTTTATTTCCTTGTAGCTTCGCTCCAAATTTGAAAAGAATAAAAAAAAACAAAAAACGAAGGCGTAATAGAGAAAAAAAAATAAAAAAAATAAACCCAAAACAAATCTAAATACAAGTCCGCGTCGACGGCGCCAAAAATTGATGTCATTTTAAATAGTTGTAGAAAGTGGTTGTAAAAGTTCATTCAAAGACTTGTAAAGATTCGACTTCAGACTTAATAGTAAAAATATATACACAAAAAAATTTCACGGTATCAAGAGGTACTGAGACTCAGGATTCCACCATAAAATTCATTCATGCGATTCATATATTTATTCTTGACAATTATAGCTCAAATAATAATAAAATATTGACTCTATGTTTTTCCAAGGTAGATTTTTGAAAAGCAATGACTGTAAACCGAAAACATGGGATATCAAAAGACTTAATCTAAGCATAACCCATCAATTGAAATCACAACCATTCGATAAAAATCATAAAACAAATATTAATCAATGCAAAAAGTCATACAAGAAATAAATAGAATTACCACATGCATGAAATATGGCCTCCTCCTTTGTCCTAGTGTTTGGGTTTAGCTCCTCATAATCAAAACACGCTCAAAAGATAGAAACTTGGCTCAATAGGTGTTTTTATTGAAGATTTATAATGGAACAGAAATTCGTAACGATGTAATACTGTTACAAACGTCACTGTTATAGTTTGGTGGCTGTTACAAAGAAAAGATGACTATTGTGTTTAAATTGTGATCTATTTGTCTTCCTCTATGTTCATGCAGAATCACTCTGCAACTCCTCGTTTCTCTCCTGCAGCTTCAAAAACTTCACCCAAACTCTTCTTTCGGTCCCCAAACTCTCCTTTTTTCTATGAATCTTCCAGCACCTATATATAGGCAACAGGGCCAAGAATACTCGATAAAATCTCACGATATTTTCTTTTCCTCCACTCCAAGTTACGGCTTTTCCTTTTTATTCTCCTACGCATCCCTAACAGGATCCCTTCTCACCAATACTCTTTCCGTATATAAAATCAATCCAACAGGAAAGATATTCTCCCTTTATCTCACGTAAGTTCTCTTATTTCATTCCCAGCAAATCCCGAGTATCTCTGTTTCCGAGAAATGATTTAGCTCTTTCCATTTTTACGTTTGCAAGACCAACACCTTCCCTTTTTATGAATACAATCTTACCAACCCCGGTTTGCCGAAGAGTAAGTTTTCACTAAACTGAACCAAAAGCTCGAAACATTGTCATTGCCCTATTTTATAGAAAGTCCGTGTAAACCACCTCTTTCATCGAAATTCAACCTCATACCAATCCTGTTTTCCGTTAACAGGCCAAACCAAATTGAAATCCATTATAAAGCCCGCCTAAAACTCGACCAGAATTATCTCTGAGAAATCACGCAATTGTAAAGATGTTCCCTCCAAAACCAAAACTATGAGACACTCTCATTCCCATGTTTAACTTCTAATCAAATAACTGGCCCTACTTAATCAATTATGGTCGACTTACTAACCCTGTTTAGTATTAATGAATCCATACCGAGATAATTCAGTAATTGTGTCTCTCTGGAACGCGAGTAGAAATCGAATCCAAATTTGATACTCGCTGCACAAATCTCTCCCGCCAATTTTCAATATTCAAAAGGTAGGGGATGACCCCCCCCATCCAAAGCAGGGGTGCGAATATAAGTAGGGTGAATATATTAAATATGGGGTGAAAATAACACTGCGCTACCCCTTTGTAGATGGTGGATTTTCGACAAAGGCTAAAATCTTAAACCCATAATTATACGACCTCTGATTCAGCAATCAGACGTGAATATTGAGACACGGGTCTCTCATCGAATCCTCTGATGGAGAATACTTTCTCTCAGAGTGCATATAGATATGTAGTCTCACAGCTGGACAACGACATATCTCATGAGTACTGAGCACTTCAGTAATTATTTCTATCACGGGATGAGAAACTCCCGAACAACTTACTCTGCTAGTATAAAGTCATAAATTAATTATTCCTAAATTCTTGGATTCATCCGCAGAATTTCTGAAAATATTCAAATATTTTCGCAGATATCTCATTGATATCTCATTACGCAAACCATGGTTCTTCCCAGCAGAAGTCCATGGATTAGTAATAAATATTGGACACACGGGCATCATAGCTACTGCCTGAGCAAGCCCTGTCTCAAACCTAAATTCTAGGATTCATCCGCAGAATTTCTGAAAATATTCAAATATTTTCGCAGATATCTTATTACGCAAACCATGGTTCTTCCCAGCAGAAGTCCATGGATTAGTAATAAATATTGGATGCACGGGCATCAGAGCTACCGCCCGAGCAAGCCCTGTCTCAAACCTAAATTCTTGGATTCATCCGTGAGAATTCTGAAAATATTCGAATATTTTCGCAGATATTTCATTACGCAAACCATGGTTGTTCCCAGCAGAAGTCCATGGATTAGTAATAAATATGGATGCACGGACATCAGGGCTACCGCCTGAGAAAGCCCTGTCTCAAATGGTGTAATTGTATTCAACAATGATACATTAATAACCACCGCACGAGCGAGTATTTCAAAATACGATGAAACGATGAGCCTATGCAAAATAGGACGAAAAATAACAAATAAATAAAAATTGACCAAAGTGCTGGGAGCATGGATCCACTGACCGGCCGACCATTCCGTGGTCAATCCCACACCAGTCTCATATTTTTATCATATTTTTGTTGTTTTCTCTGAGTTTATGAAAACCTTTCATTTGAACGAATATCCTTTGTTTTGAGGAAACTCCTTAATTCCATGGTGCTTCCTTCGCACTGAGGAAATAATATAAAATTAAGGAAAACGTGATGGGGACGTGACCATTGGCCAACCGGCTATGCCTTGGTCCCAGCCGTCCCCACACCTCATTTTTTATTATTATTGCCCTAATTTCATGAAAACTCCTTAATCTCATGATATTTCCTTCATCCCATGAAAAATAATAAAAACTAGGAAACCCGTGTGCACGAGCCATGGACGGTTGGCCAAAACCTAGATAGCTCACACGTCCCACTCTTTTATTAGTATATTTTTCATGTTTTCATAATCCCATGAAAATTCCCTGATTTCATGATATTTCCTTCAAATTATGAAAATTCCTTCAAATCATGAAATAATGCATAAAATAGGGAAAAACGCACGGGAACGGGTCTCGGCCAGCCAGTCATGCTCCAAGCCGGTCCCACGTGCTCACACGTCCCTTATTTTATTATTTATGATTTTTGATGTTTCCCTCGTCTCATGGAAACTCCTTGATTTCAACAAAACTCCTTCGTTTTATCATATTAGGAAAAATGTTATGGGACCGGCCCCTTTGATTTTTCTTGAGTTTTACTCTCTGGATATTTTCACCTCCCGAAAGAGCTTAAAACCTAAATATTCACGCATTGGGAGATAGGAAATTCTTTTCCGTACGGAATGGAGGGGCGGACCAGCAAAATCCGAGTCCGTATGAGAAATCTATGTTGATTCTACCAAAGGACGTTAATTAGGGATTCAACCAATCTGGGAGTGCTCAAACGATCAACATTTGATCCCGTGACCACCCAGGGCCGGTTTCATGACCCCTTGGTCGGTCCCTCACCTCTTCATAATTCCTTCACTTTTCATTATTTTCCTTCATCCGATGAAGTTTTGACGGTTTTATCAGAAAACCTTAATTTTGTCATATTTTCTCAAATGGTCGCTCAAACGAGCACTAGAAAATATCAAAATTATCAGAAATGAGACACGGACATCTCAACGACGAAATCATGTTACCTTGACCGACCAGGGTTGGCTTTGTGGATCGCAATGAGCTAGTCCCACGTGTGTCTCACAATCTGACCTAATTTGCACAATTGCACGTATTAGGTCCAAAACTCTCCAAACAATTTCGGAATTTTACGGAGCGATCATCATTTGATCCCGTGACCACCCATGGCTGGTTTCACAACCCCTTGGCCGGTCCCTCATATCTTAATAATTAATTAGGTTCTATCACCTAATGCCGAACCCAAAGATAATTCAAAGAAATGATTAAACCAAAGATTTAATCATCCTTTCAACAACTCACCAACTCTTCAAAGAGGTCTTGGATTTTGCTCACGTGAGCATATGAGAATTTCATGGTCGATCCACTGTCCCATGAAGCCGGTTCTCCTTCATTCTATGGTTAATTTCAAATAAACCATCAATTGATCAAATTAGGGTTTCTGAATCCAAGGATCATGATTCCAGATTCAAACACTAATAATTTCACACTGATCTCATGATTAATATTCTTATTAATTATGCTCGGTTCAACTACCAGCGCTTTAATTAATATTTTATTTTGGTCACACTACCAATAATTTATCAAACGAGCAACACTTGCTCAGATGAGCAATATTTACTCAAATTGAACTACCAATATTAAATAAATTAGCGAGCAACACTTGCTCTCCTCAACGTGAGGATCCTATCACTGTCTCAGCAGACACGTTCGATTCATGAGTTGCAGAACATTCTACAAAATCATGTTCAACTCAGCAAATACGTGGACTCATGGTCCCACGAAGTCATGAAATCATCAACTGACTTAATTAACCACGAGACATCCATCGTGTCACTTGGGGGGATATAAAATAGGGTTTTGGTTTGGTGGTCTACGGCACGTGTGTTCAAACACACGATGAAATGTGAGCAAGTCGTGCAATCAGTTGAGGGAGTTAGCGAAGTAGTAAGTGGAAAATCAACCAAGTCTCTGCAAGATGGGCGCAACTGGTTTCAATCACTATTTCCATTTCTCCACTCCTTCACTCCATCAACTGTCACACTTCATGGGATCATGGTGTTTTCAACTCCGGCATTATATAATGTCTCTGAATCCTGATTGAAAGGATAAGATTCGAAGAGTTATCAAACATTCGAACACAATCGTATGAACGAGCAATTTCTTACCAAAGTTCATACAGACGCACTTTGTCTACACGAACTCACAGAAATTACTCTCAATCAGGAAAGATTCAATCATTTAGAGCATTTCACGCTGAAATCATAACACACCTACAATCTCAGATCACCATTGATCTCACACATTTCTCAGCTTCCCTCCTACAGATCAACCCATCCTCTCTTGTGACCGAATTTACTCTGGAACGGCCATTGTCTTGGTTTAGGCCGGAGTACTACAGATTGGTCTCTCGAACTTAAAACACTCCCTTCATAGCGGTGCATCTGTGTGAGATTAAACACTTCGCTCGGTTCAAGGAATTTCCTCCGCACGGTCGTCCTCAATTCCGCAAAAACCAGCAGATCGTTTTTCTCCATCTACAGATTGGCGACCACAGTGGGAGATCATTCTCTCGGTTGCAATCTCAATTCTCACAAGGATGGTCGGTCTTAGGTATGCCAATCCTGGTTCAAAACCCGATCTTGATATCGCAAGCTCTAGTACCGCTAACGCCACTCATCCAAGCACTGATGCTCCAGTGATCACCCCTGCAAGTGACGGCACTGGCGCCATCAACACTCTACTTTTTGGTTGATCTCCTGAAGAAACCAAAGGAAATCATCCTACCATAGTTGATCCCATGAGGGTTCAGACTTACGTAGCTGCAGCACAGAAAGAGTTGTGTGCTCATCTCAAAACTCTCACAAACAAGCTTGCGTCTGAAACGACCTCAGCCTCAACACGAGAAAGGAAAAGCTAAAGAAACATCTTCAACTGCTGATCCTGAAATCTCTCCAATCCATGTTTTACATGATGAAGAATTATGCAAAGTTGCAGATGACTCTCCAGCAATGGAACCCGCAATTTTCATCACTCGCGAAGACCTGAAGCACTTTTTGAGGATCGAGGAAAAGACAAGGCATCATCTTTCCATCTTCACCAACCTTCATATCCTGCTTCCATACGTAGGATTCCTTTTCCAAAGAATTATTAGGTGATCACGAGCACAACATGTCGTCCGTCTGAAGGAATTTTCAAAGTCTCCGGCAGGTAGAGAATACACCTGGTACGACAACATCGCACTGGGAAGTATCACAGATTAGAGAGAGAGATGATTAATTTTTTCTACAGAAAATACTTCTATGTGTAAGAGAAAATCACACTCTCTGATCTAGGAAGGATGTTTCAAAGGAACATCGAACATCTTGATAATTATGTGAAAATATTCAGCGTCCAAACCCTGGATTGTCATGATCCAAATATCACGGAGTAGCAGCTGGTAGATTTGTGCATCAATGGCATGCTCCCGGTTTACAGAGCTTTACTAGAAAATCTTCGGTTCCAGACTTTCTCAGAGCTCCACGAAACCACGAAGAGATCAGCAACCATTGCACCTGCTCTGTTGGAAAGAACAAAATCTACAAAGACTGAAGAATCACGAGATACCTGAGGAAGCAGGCGTCTGATCAACAAGCAGTACAACCTCCATCCTTCCACAAACATTGTTGCAGAAATGAGCAAACGGGAAGCCAAACTACCGCGCAAGCATACCTCAGCTCCTTCAAAAGCACAAAGCAAGAATAATCAAGATGCACAAGCCTCTAACCAACGCACAAGAGTTCTTGATCAAGAAGCACATGACTTTCCTTTTATATTGAAGAGGTGATTGAACTCCTAGATGTCTGGATACAAGATGGTGCAATCAAGTTTCCATATGTCCAGAAAGAACCAACTGAAGAAGATATGGAAAGTCCTAGTTACTACCGCTTTCACAGGTTCGTCAATCATCCCACAAAGCAACTGCGCAGTTTTGAAACACATTCTCAGAGAGAAGGTTGATCCACAATAGCTTCAACTGGGGACTGAAGGAGTACACAAGAATCATATCCCAGTCAGAACCTTTACACTCTTTGGATAACCTATCAAAGAAGCAGTTCAAGACGAACGTGAATTGCGTTATCTATCGAAGGCACAAAGGAGAGACATGTTCACAGTACTGAACCACATCGTGTCAAGAAGTCCATCCAGAAAATACTTCTTGAGCCTCTAGCCACTGATCAAGAGATGTACGAATGGGGACTGCTTACCACAGTCAATCTCAGAAGAAACGAATTTGGAAGAACGTTGATCGATGTTGACACCACCATCAACAACATTCCAGTGAAAACCATCGGATCCACATGCATCACTTGGAAAGAGGATACTCATTCTCCATCTCAATCAGAAGACCTCGAAGGAGCGCTCAGAAATGCTCATGGCTACATCACTCTCAAAGTGAACATAAGTCCCACCTGGACAGAAACAAAGTTTCGCATAATCAGGAAGATCCAGGATATGACATATCCTTCATACGATCATAGGTCCACACTGAAAATATGGATACTTACGGAGCATCTTTGGTTACACATTCCTCCAATGAAGAAAGTTCTGATCCAGAAGGTTTGACAGACATTCCATCATCAGAGTACTTTGAGAAATTTCAAACTTCGACGAGGTTGAAGCAAGAACCTGCAAAAGATGCATGGATATTCATCAAGAGGTTCCACACTCAGGAAAGTCTCATTTATTTCACGTCTATGTCATTTATTTCCTCACATGATATCCTAGCACGGGGACTCAATTCTGCTAGCAACTCCGCAAGATGTTATGAATGGTAGCTTCACCGGATTACTATTTTACCAAGTGGTTAAATCTGACATTTCTCCGAATTGAGCATTGAAACATTCATTACTGAGATGATATCCAAGCATGGAAAATAACACTTTTGGCGTTTCTCCAGAGCCTTGCAGGAGTGTCCATGTGTCCCAGAAAATCAGAAAGCTCTGATGTCTGCACAAGTGTTGAATCCCACTACCACAACGAAAGGGATGATGAATCAACAGAAGATACTCGGGTCCGAGACGATCAAGCCTAAGACATTCAAAGCTCGAAGGATATGACACTTCAATGCTAGAGCATCTAAGAAGTCTTCAAATTGTACTCCCAATCAAAGAGTATACCTTCGATAATGACGCCTCTGGCTTCAGCATAAATACCTCGATGATGACATACTAATTCACCACCAGCGCAACCGAAGTGCAACTAAACTACAATCGCCGAGTCTTCACTATCTCCATGACAAGACTTCTGAAGCAGATGCAATATCATTCACCCATGGATGGCACGAATTCCTTCAACATACGCTGGGGACTTGATCCTACTGGAGAAATCAATTTTATTTCAATAAATGTTATCCACATAACAAGTTATTGCAACCAAATATGATTCCATGAAACTTCATCAACGGGATATCTCTACATCACAAGATCCTACATGACTGAGGAACTTCTTCTCTTCACCGATCACACACAGAGTGAAGGCTGCTGATGCGATCCGCCGCAACATCGTCGACTCACTGACGAATCTAGTTCACAGTAAAATCATAATGTTCAGGAGGATTCATGTTGAACTCCCAGAACACCTTCATCTTAGAGATGTTCAACCCACCAAAAGGCTCACTGGATGGAGGAGCAACTACCATGTATATAATCATGGTTCTATCCTTTTCGGTCTTTGGAGCAACTTCAACCGTGGTATCAGCATCAACAATAATCTCCAAGAGAACACCATCCATGATCTCAACATCGACAAAGATCTCTGGAGCGTGATCATTCATGGTCTCAACACCAACAACGGTCTCAAGAGCAACATCCTCGGGGCTTCATCAACTAATCATTCTCTGAAGTGGTACACGTGAAGCGGACTTCTCTAAGATCCAATGATTCATATCAAGATGTGTAGACCTAATAACATGCTCACATGAAGTCTTCCAAAAGCTGGCACGACTGGTGGGCATAATCCAAAGTCTTCTACAAGATGTTCTCGTCACCTCAACAGATGAGATACAACACACTTCAGGTCATTGGTTTGCAAATAACGTGCCAATGGGTGAGGAATGGGATAATACTTCCTCAACAAAAGATGTTTATCTGTGTCTCTTCAACAACATACCAAAAGGGCGCATTAATTGGACATACAAGCTGAAAGATATGGCCTTTACCGTCAGGTCTAAGAAACCTAAGAAATTTATACGAGATTACAAATTGCAAATGTGCACGCTTCTTTGGCGGACTTCTACAACTCCAGATTGAGTGATCTTCTATCATTTAATAACTTAGTCTCTTAGCTTCAAAATTTGGGGTCAAGCATCGAATTACGACGCCGTGTGAGGTTCCTACAGCTTCCAGAACATACTACATGCAATAATTCATGGACGAGATTCATAACCTCTACAGTCGATCGATGTCCACCAGGTATTTTCGCTAAGTCCTTCATCAAGGTACCTCCAGCCTCCTGGTTAGCTCGTCTTCAACACAGCATCACTGGTAGGGAAAGGAGCGTCACCCTTTTCTGCTTTCTTGATAACTTCAAGTATTTCACGAAGCCACTTCAGATTGAAGACAAGTTCTTCAACATTCTTCAAGTTGTACTCCCAATCAAAGAGTACATCTTGGGAAACAACATCTCTGGATGTAATCCGGATATCATCTATAACACGCAAGATGGCCTCTACTTGTTTCTTCAAGAAAAAACTACGCCCTGGATCCCGAGTAACAACAATGTGTCCATGCATTTCCCACAGTTCCTTGTATATATCAACATATCCAATAGGAACGCTAAAACCTCCAACAAGCTGGTGATATGGGAGTAACTCACTAAATTGAGGATTAAAGGAAATCCCTGCATTAGGGTACTTATGCACTATCATCTGGTTCTCAGTTACTGGAGCAGTGTCAATGATCATAGAAACAACTTCAAGGGAAGAAGCTTCTGCTATTTCGGGTTCGGGTTCCACCGTCTGAGGCACCATTGGAATTTCCACCACCTCCACGATATCAGCGACCAACACTCCATCATCCTGAGGTGCATCTATGAAAGTCTTGTCACCAACAACTCCTGGATTTCCCAAATCATCATTATTGTATCCATTATTCCCAAATTCGTCGTTCAACACCTAATGCGAAGATTACATGGGATTAGAATGATTCAAAGGAGATATACTTACTGGGGGAGTCTCTAAATCATTTGAAGGCTCGAAAATACCGGAATCTCCACTGGCAACGCCGCTTTCTCCATTTGGTTTGGGATTTCGGGAATTATTCATATCCCCATGCCCCAAAGAAGAGTGCGCTTCATCAACATGCTGCTTATCTACAATGATTTCTTCCTGGACTCATCAACAATAATTATTATTTCATTCAAAAAGATGCCACAATCGCCTGCATGCTTACATCGACTTCTTCATCAGTGCTGGACTGTTTGCCCGGGAATGAGTTGAAGGACGTTAGTCGATGGAGAAAGAGTCTAAAAGAAGTAAAAAACAAAGGACCATCAAAATACGAGTTTGTATGAGAATCCTACATCGATTATACTAAAGGGAGCTAACTAGGATTTCAACCAATCTGGGTATTGCTCAAACGATCAATATTTGATCCCGTGACCACCCAGAGACGGTTTCATGACCCATTGGTGGGTCCCTCACCTCTTCGTAATTCCTTCACTTTTTCATTATTTTCCTTCATCCGATGAAGTTTTGACGGTTTTATCAAAAAACCCTAATTTTTTCATATTTTCTCAAATGGTCGCTCAAATGTGCACCAGAAAATATCAAAATTCTCAGGACTGAGGCACGGACGTCTCAACGATGAAATCATGTTACCTTGACCGACCAGGGTTAGCTTTTTGACTCGCAATGAGCCAGTCCCATGTGTTTTCACAATTTGACCTAATTTGCGCAATTGCACGTATTGGGTCCAAAACTCTCTAAATAATTTCAGAATTTGACGAAGTGATCATCATTTGATCCCGTGACCACCCAGGGCCGGTTTCATGACCCCTTGGTCGGTCCCTCACCTTTTCATGATTAATTAGGTTTTATCACCTAATACTGAACCCAGCAGTAATTCAATAAATGATTAAACCAACATTTAATCATTCTTTCATCAACTCACCAACTCTTCAAAGAGGTATTGGTTTTTGCTCACGCGAGCATATGAGAATTTCATGGTTGATCCACAGTCCCATGAAGCCAGTTCTCCTTTATTCCATGGTTAATTTTCAAATAAACCATCAATCGGTCATCAATTGATCAAATTAGGGTTTCTGAATCCAAGGATTATGATTCCAGATTCAAACACTAATAATTTTGCAACGATCTCATGATCAGTATTCTTATTAATTATGCTCGGTTCAACTACCAATGCTTTAATTAATATTTTATTTTGGTCACGCTGCCAATAATTTATCAAACGAGCAACACTTGCTCAGATGAGCAATATTTACTCAAATCAAGGAATATTGGTTCAACTATAAATATTCAACAAATTAGCGAGAAACACTCACTCACCTCAACGTGAGGATTCCACCACTGTCTCAGCAGACACGTTCGATTCATGAGTTGCAGAACATTTTACAAAATCATGTTTAACTCAGCAAATATGTGGACTCATTTTCCCACGAAGTCATGAAATCAACAACTGACTAAATTAACCACGAGACGTCAATCGTGTCACTTGGGGGGATATCAACTAGGGTTTTGGTATGGAGGTCTACGACACGTGTGTTCATCCACGATGAGAATGTGAACAAGTCGTGCAATCAGTTGGAAGAATCAGCAAAGTAGTGGGTGGAAAATTAGCCAAATCTCCGTAGGATGAGTAATTGGTTTAACACAATTTCCCACTTCCCCACTCTTTGATTCCAGCAAACTATCACACTTCATGGGATCATGGTATTTTCATCTACGGAATTATATAATGTCTCTGAATGCTGATTGAAAGAACAACATTCGAAGAGTTCTCAAACATTCGAACAACAATCTCCTGAACGAGCAATTTATCATTAAAGTTCATACAAACACTCTTTCGTCTACACGAACTCATCTCAATTAGGAAAAATTCAATCATTCAGAGCATTTTCACGCTGAAGTTATAACACACCTACAATCTCAAATCACCATTAATCTCACACATTTCTCAGCTTCCCTCCTACAGATCAACTCATCCTCTCTTATGACCGAATTTACTCTGGAACGGCCATTGTCTTGGTTTAGTCCGGAGTACTACAGATTGGTCTCTCGAACTTAAAGCACCCCCTTCATAGCGGTGCATTTGTGTGAGGTTGAACATTTCGCTCAGTTCAAGGAATCTCCTTCGCACAGTCGTCCTCAATTCCGCAAAAACCAGCAAATCATTTTCCCCCATCTATAGATTGGCGACCACAGTAGGAGATCATTCTCTCGGTTGCAATCTCAATTCTCACAAAAATGGTTAGTCTTAGGTCAGGATCCATTACAAATCCTAATGCAAACATTACTAGCACAAGCAATAATGAAGACATCCCGGAAATTGTTCCGGCTACTAACGTCGACGGGGGTAACGATATTCCTCCTCAGATCAATACGGAAATCCACCCTCTGTCCGGCCGACATCCCGAAGAAATCATAGGAAATCCGCCACCTTCCCTCGCTGACCTCATCATAGCGTAAGAAACTCTTGCAAAGATTCAAATGGACATGGCTGCAGCACAACAAAATCTATTTGATCACTTGAAGGTTCTTACTGACAAAATGTCAGAGAAAACTCCAGACAAAGGGAAAGAGAAGGAGAAATCCTCAGATGCTGCTGACCCTGAGGTAATTCTAATTCACACTGTGAATGATGATGAAACCAACAAAGCTACAGGCAATTCATCAGCAAAAGATTCATCAAGCTTCATCACCCGGGAAGACTTGGAGCGCCTTTTGGAGAATCATGGAAAAGATAAGACATCACATGTCCATCGTCACCAACCTCCCTATCTTGCTGCTACACAAAGGACTCCACTTCCTAAAGGTTATACCTCTCCAACTTTTACCCTGTATAATGGAACTGGAAATGCTAAAGAGCACGTCTCTCGCTTTCTTGAAGCTTTGGGAGAACATGAACATAACTATGTCGTCCGTCTCAAGGAATTATCAAAGTCCTTGAAAGGAAGAGCATACACCTGGTATAACAACATCACACCAGGGACCATCAATAATTGAGGAGAAATGATTAATGATTTATACATAAAATACTTCTTCGTGTCAGAGTAAACCACTCTCTATGACCTTGGAAGGATATTTCAAAGGGTTGGTGAAAACCCCGACGACTTTGGAAAAAGATTCAGGGTCCAAGCCTTGGATTGTCATGATCCAAATGTCACAGAGCAACAACAGGTGGAATTATGCATCAACGGTATGCTCCTGGTCTACAGAGCATTACTGGAGAATCTTCGATTCCAAACTTTCTCAGAACTCCACAAAGCCACGAAGAGATCAACAACTACTGCACCTGCTCTGTTAGAAAGAACAAAATCTATAAAGACTGAAGAATCGCGAGATACTTGAGGAAGCAGGCGTCTGATCAACAAGTAGTACAACCTCCAGCCTTCCACAAATACTGTTGCAAAAAGGAGCAAATGGGAAGCCAAACTGCTGTGCAAGCATACCTCAACTCCTTCAAATGTACAAAGCAAGAATAATCAAGATGCACAAGCCTCTGAACAACGCACAAGATTTATTGATCAAGAAGCACATGACTTTCCTTTTCCATTGAAGAGGTGATCGAACTCCTAGATGTTTGGATCCAAGATGGTGCAATCAAGTTTCCATATGTCCAGAAAGAACCAACTAAAGAAGACATGGAAAATACTCACTACTGCCGCTTCCACAGGAGTACACAAGAATACTCTCCCAGTCAGAACCTTTGCACTCTTTGGACAACCTATCAAAGAAGCAGTTCAAGACGAACGTGAATTGCGTTATCTATCGAAGGAACAAAGGAGAGACATGTTCACAGTACTGAACCACATCGTGTTAATAAGTCCATCCTGAAAATACTTCTTGAGCCTCCAGCCACAGATCAAGAGATGTACAACTGGGGACTTCTTACCGCAGTCAATCTCAGAATAAACGAATTTGGAAGAACGTTGATCTGACACCACCATCAACAATATTCCAAGAAACCATCGGATCCACATGCATCGCTCGGCAAGAAGATACTCATTCTCCATCTCAATCGAGACCTCGAAGGAGCGCTCGGAAATACTCATGCCTCGCATCACTCTCAAAGTGAACATAAGACCAACCTGGACAGAAACCAAGTTTCGCATAATCATGAAGATCCAGGATATGACATGTCCTTCAGACGAGCGTAGGTCCACACCGAAAATATGGATACTTATGAAGCATCTTTGGTTAGACATCTCTCCAATGAACAAAGTTCTAATCCAGAAGGTTTGACGGACATTCCATTATCAGAGTACTTTGAGGAATTTCAAACTTCGATGAGGTTGAAACAAGAACCTGCAAAAGATGCATAGATATTCGTCAAGAGGTTCCACACTCAGGAAAGTCTCATTCATTTCATGTCTATCTCAATTTTTCTAGCAACTCTGCAGGATGTTATGAATGGTAGCTTCACCGGATTAGTATTTTACCAAGTGGTTGAATATGACATTTCTCCGAATTGAGCATTGAAACATTCATTACTGAGATGATGTCCAAGCATGGAAAAGACCACTTTGGGAATTTCTCCAGAGCTTTGCAGGAGTGTCCATTTGTCCCAAAAAATCAGAAAGCTCTGATGTCTGCACAAGTGTTGAATCCCACTACCGCAACGAAAGGGATGCTGAATCAACAGAAGATACTCGGGGCCAAAACAATGAAGCCTAAGACATTCAAATCTCGAAGGATATGACACTTCAACGCTAAAGCATCTAAGAAGTCTTCAAATTGTACTCCCAATTAAAGAGTACACCTTTGATAATGACGCCTCTGGCTTCAGCATAAATACCTCGATGATGACATACTGATTCACCACCAGCGCAATCAAAATGCAACTAAACTACAATCGTTGAGTCTTCACTATCTCCATGACAAGACTTCTGAAGCAGATGAAATATCATTCACCCATGGATGGTACGAATTCCTTCAACATACGCTGGGGACTTGATCTTGCTGGAGAAATCGGTTTTATTTCAATAAATGTTATCCACATAACAAGATATTGCAACCTGATATGATTCCATGAAACTTCATCAACAAGATATCTCTATATCACAAGCTCCTGCACGACTAAAGAACTTCTTCTCTTCACCGATCACACCCAGAATGAAGGCTGCTGATGCAGTCTGCCGCAACATCGTCGACTCACTCGATTTAATCCAGCTTCACAAGAAAATCATACTGCTCGGAGAATTCATGTTGAACTTCGAGAAAACCTTCATCTTAGAGATGATCAACACACCAAAAGGCTCACTGGATGGAGGAGCAACTACTATGTCTATAATAATGGTTTTATCCTTTTCGGTCTTTGGAGCAACTTCAACTGTGGTATCGACATCAACAATAATCTATAAGGGAACACCATCCATGATCTCAACATCTACAAAGATCTCTGGAGCGTGATCATTCATGGTCTCAACACCAACAATGGTCTCATGAGCAACATCCTTAGGGCTTCATCAACTAATCATTCTCTGAAGTGTTACGCATGAAGCGGACTTCTATAAGAACCAATGATTCATATAAATATGTGTAGACCTGATAACATGCTCACATGAAGTCTTCCCAAGGCTGGCACGACTGGTGGGCATAATCCAAAGTCTTCTACAATATGTTCTCATCACCTCTACAGATGAGATACAACACACTTCAGGTCATGGGTTTGCAAAACACGTGCCAATAAGTGAGGAATATGACAGTACTTCCTCAACAAAAGATGATGTTCATCTATGTCTCTTCAAAAACATACCAAAAGGGCGCATTAATCGGACATACAAGCTGAAAGATATGGCATTTACCGTCAGGTCTACGAAGCCTACAAAATTTGTGCGGGATTACAAATTGAAAATGTGCATGCTTCGTTGGTGGACTTCTACAACTCCAGATTGAGTGATTCTTCTATAATTTAATAACTCAGTTTCTTAACTTCCGACACCGTGTGAGGTCTTTTCTCTAAGACCTTCATCAAGGTACCTCCAGCTTCCTGGTTAGCTCTCGGCTACTTCATCTTCTTCAACACAACATCACTAGTAGGGAAAGGAGCGTCACCCTTTTATGCTTTCTCGATAACTTCAAGTCTTTCACGGAGCCACTTCAGATTGAAGCCAAGTTCTTCAGCATTCTTCAAGTTATACTCCCAATCAAAGAATACATCTTGGGAAACAATATTTCTGGTTGTAATCCGGATATCATCTATAACACGCAAGATGGCCTCTACTTGTTTCGTAAAGAAATAACTACGCCCTGGATCCCGAGTAACAACAATGTGTCCATACATTTCCCACAGTTCCTTGTATATAGCAACATATCCGATGGGAGCACTAAAACCTCCAACAAGCTAGTGATATGGGAGTAACTCACTAAATTGAGGATCAAAGGAAATCCCTGCAGTAGGATACTCATGCACTATCATCTAGTTCTCAGTTACTGGAGCAGTGTCAATGATCATAGAGACAACTTCATGGGAAGTAACTTCTGCTATTTCGGGTTCGGGTTCCACCGTTTGAGGCATAATTGGAGTTTTCACCACCTGCACGGCATCAGCGACCAAAACTTCATCATCCTGAGGCGCATCTATGAAAGTCTTGTCACCAATAACTCCTGGATTGCCCAAATCATCATTATTGGATCCATGATTCCCAACTTCATCGTTCGGCACCTGATCTGAAGATTACATGGGATTAGAATGATTCAAAGGAGATATACTTATTGGGGGAGTCTCTAAATCATTTGAAGGCTCGGAAATACCGAAATCTCCATTGGCAACACCGCTATCTCCATTCGGTTAGGGATTTCGGGAATTCTACATATTCCCATATCCCAAAGAAGAGCACGCTTCATCAACATGATGCTTATCTACAATGATTTCTTCCTGGACTCATCAACAATAATTATTATTTTATTCAAGAAGATGCCATGATCGCCTGATGCTTACATCGACTTCTTCATCTGGATTGTTTGCCGGTAACAAGTTGAAGGCCGTTAATCGATGGAGAAAAAGTCTAAAAGAAGTAACAAACCTTGGAATCGTGATCCTAATTGCAAGGACAGGGAAAAGTCATGACACAAGGAGCGCTAACAACTCACCAAAGAAATGGCTGGTGACTGCATGTAATTTGCTAACATCCTGCAATCCTTACTTCTGGTTCTCCGCTCCCGTAGACTTTCTTCCATTTCTATGGAGTCTACATCTATTTAGGATTCCACTACGATCATCCTGTGGTAAATCTAAAGAAACAAGCAGAAGTACAACTCAGTATGAAGGATCTCTCACCATCACTTAGAGGTCCCAGAAGCACCATTTTTTGAAGTTGCATATGTAGAGATATCATCTATGGAAATATCATCTTTGGAAGCATCGTCATGGGAACCGGTCATTCTTGAAAAGTTGTTGTGACGTCCATACAACATTCCTACTTCATTATATCATCCATAGATACAAATTTCATCAAAGCAGTTGAATTAAAGCACAACAGAAATGATCAGGATGCTCACATCAGCATCTACAAAAATGGTAATTCTTAACTCTTACCTTTTTACGCTTCCACTAACAGTAGTGAGAGTAATGCTAGAGTTGACACTCCAAAATCGTTCGTTTCTTCGAAACCTACAAAAACGAACAACTCGGATTTTTCCATAAAATCACGAATATTTCTACTGTGTGAACATTCACCATAGAATTATGAAAACTAAAACATTATTTCATCATAAATAATTGTTTACTTCTAAGCAATATCGCACAAAACTCAAGTTTTGATTTTAGAAAAAATAATATATATTTGCATATATATAAAGAAAACGTTTTATTTACTCATGTAAATAAATAAAAAATATTTTCAACATTAGCCGTGATCATGAAAATAAATTGTGGACACTCCATGGTTTCAAAAAAAATAAAATAAAATCCCATGAATTGACCATGGTTTTACAAAAAAAAAAAAAAAACTCTTTTCCTTCGTGTCGTCATACGTATTTGAAACGAAGGTTTATTTCAATTTTGTGAAAACTCACGCATTACATGATAAAGTTTTACATGAAAGCTCATACATGAAATTTTATCACTGGACACAAGTTCATATATACATAAAGAGGAGAACTCGCTTCTCCGCACCATCGTTATGCTTTAAAACGAAGATTTTACTACGGTTTTATGAAAAATTCACTTTTTGTGATAAAACTTTGGCTCACATGAAAGCTCATCAACATAGTTTCATCACTGAACCTACATATTCATATATGAAAGAAAACCTCTCCTAAATCAGGGATTATTACTAGTTTTCAAAAACTAACGATCAAACGAACAAACGTTTTCAATAACGAAGGTTTTCGACCAAACCCACAATTATATATATGCACGGATATATAATTTTATCATGATCAATATGTGAACAACCATAGAATTCTTGAACATCAGCAAAAAAATAAGAAGGAACAATTCCTTTTACGACAAACTTTATTTCCAAAACCTAATTTTTCTAAGGATTTCCTTATTTGGGCCCGGCCTGCAAATCCTAACCGACCACAAGCTCATAGTCCAAATCAGCGGTTCAACACCAATTTATGCTCACCAAAGGGCTCTCTAACCATGAAAACGGAGTCTTCGTCAAGTCATGGCTCACTCATGCTCTCCAAATACGGTAATGTCTCAACTTACGACTAAGTTCAATTACTAGTATAATTTCTGACCTGAAAATCACCATTCAATGCTGACTGAGGAACACGCTTTCCTCAGTAAGCATGGGACTTAATGTAGATGGTGGATTTTCAACAAGGGGTAAAATAGTAAACTCATGATTATACGGGCCTTTGGTCCAGCAATCGCACATGAGTATTGAGACACGGGTCTCTCATCGAATTCTCAACGGAGAGTACTTTCTCTCAGAGTACATGTAGATATGCAGTCAACGCTTAGACAACGGAATAATCTCATGAATACTGAATACTTTCAGTCATTTCTATATAGTATCACGGGATGGACGGCTCTACGGAGCAACATCGTCTTCAGGAACAAACAACGAGTTTAACCTGACTATATAAAGGATATGGATTACCGGCAAGTCATGTCAGGATAATTAATGCTCATATCGTAGTCAGTTTATTCTACTAGGCATAAACCCATGAGGTTAATTATCCCTTCATTGCTCCTATTCCATGGTCGAATCAACGACGATCCCATGGAATGGCAATAAGATTGCTTTGATTCCATGGTCGAATCAACGACGATCCCATGGAATGGAAATATCATTGTTCCTATTCCATGGTCGAATCAACGATGATCCCATGGAATGGCAATATCATTTCTCCGATTCCATGGTCGAATATACGACGATCCCATGGAATGGAAATATCATTGCTCTGATTCCATGGTCGAATCTACGACGATCCCATGGAATGGCAATATCATTGCTCCTATTCCATGGTCGAATCAATGACGATCCCATGGAATGGAAATGTCATTGCTCATATTCCATGGTCGAATCAATGACGATCCCATAGAGTGGCAATGATCACCTCATCGTTCTGAGTTCATAGTCGAATCTTCAGCTGATCCTATGAATTAACGGTAATCATCTATCCATTTTATTACTCGTTCCATGAATTATTTCTCCATCAAATTTCATGAATTGGTAATAAATAATTAACGGGCGTCTGAGCTACCTCTAAGTAAGCCCCGATTTAAATGGTGAAAGTTCACTCAACGATGATACACTGACGGTCACCGCACGAATAGGTATTTCAAAATACAACGAAACGATGAACCTATGCAAAGTAGGGAAGAAAGTAATAAATATTAAAAATATTTGACCAAGGTGCTGGGACACTGACACACGATCAACTCATCGTGTCGAAGTCATTTCCACGCTAATTCTATATTTTTAATACACTTTTATTATTTTTCATAAAATTATCTTGATTGATCAAATCTCCTTCTTGTGGAAATTCCTCAAATTCGTGGTACTTCCACGAGTCCGTCAAAAATAATATAAAAAATTTAGGAGAGTGATGGGACGTGACCATTGGATGACCGGACATGCCTTGGTCCCAGCCGCCCCACACCTCACGGTCCCTTATTATTTTATTACTATTATTTTTTCTCTCTAAAATTACCTAATTTCATGTATTTTATCACATGATTTTATCAAACATGATAAAATTAGGAAAAAATACCATGAGACTGATCCCTTGAAATCTTCCTGAATTTTACTCTCGGGTTGTTTTCTCCTCCCGAACGATCTTAAAACCTAAATATTTTCGCGTTGGGAGATAGAAAATTCTTTTTCGTACACAATGGAGGGGCGGACCATCAAAATCTTAGTCCGTATGAGAATTTTACATCAATTCTACTAAAGGGCGTTAATTAGGGTTTCAACCTAGCCGGTCCAGCGTGCCTCTTGTTTTGTTATTATTTGGTATTTTGTTACATGATTTCATGAAAACCCCCTGATTTCAACAAAATTCCTTAATTTCATGGTATTTTTCCTCAAAATTCCTTTAAATCATCAAAAATAATAAAACAATAAAATAAATTATGAAAACTTGTGGGACCGGGCCTTGGCCGGCCGGCCATGCCCTAGCGGGTCCCACACGCTTTTGTTTTATTTATTTATTTATTTTATTAATTATCTTATTTTCCTTGATTTCATGGTATTTTTCTCAAAAATTCCTTCAAACCATCAAAGAATACCAAAAATTATTAAAATTCGTGGGATTGGACCACGACCGGTCGGTCACGCCTCCATGTTCCCACATAGCCGAATTTTATTATTTTAATATATATTTCAAAGACCATGAACTCATGGAAACTCCTTCAATTCATGAAAACTTCCTAAATTTATCAAATTTATCAAAATTCATGAATCCTTCATAAAATCATCAAAAATATGTAAAACTAAGGAAGAGACACCACGGGACCGTGGTCACGACTGGCCGACCGTGCCTTGACCACCGGCGGTCCCACGTCTCACAATTTATTATTTTATAAATATTTTCCATCATCTCATGGTGTTTCCCTCAGTTCATCGAAACCCTAATTTTGGCATATTTTCTTAAATGGATGCTCAATTGCATGCCAAAAAATACCAAAATTCTCAGGACTGAGACGCGGACACATCATGAACATGAGCACGCTATCTTGACCGACCAAGATTGGATCTTTGGCTCACGGAAGCCGGTTCCATCAATTTTCACAGTTTTGACCTAATTTGCACAATTGCTGGTATTAGGTTCAAGACTCTTCCAAACACTTTGGATTTTCATGAAGTGATCATCAGCCGATCACGTGACAACCCAGTGCCGGCTCCATGACTCTATGGTAGGTCCATCACTCTGTCATAATTAATTAGGTTTCCACACCTAAGTCTCAGAAGAGTATTTTTGAATAATGATTGAACCAGCATTTAATCATTCTTTCACCAATAAATTATGAACTTTTCATGAGTTCATCATATTTGCTCACGTGAGCACATGGAAACTACATGGTTGATCCACGGTCCCATGTAGCCGCTCCTCATTCGTTCTATGGTTAAAACTCCTGACCATGAATTGATCATCAAACGGTCAAATTAGGGTTTCTAAGTTCAAGGACCATGATTTCAGACTTCAACCTTAATAATTCTACGACGACCTCATGGTCATCAATTAATATTAATAATTCTACGATGACCTCATGGTCGTGAATTTTAGGTTCAACGACCAACACTTTAATTAATATTCTTGGAACACTGCCAATCATCCATGAGAAACACATGCTCAGACGATCAAATATTCAACAAGTCATCACGAGAACAACACTTGATCAGATGATCAATATTTGCTCGAGTTAAGGAATATCGGTTCAATAATCCACCAATATTCAACAATCCATCGAATGAGCAATACTTGCTCACTTCATCGTAAGAATTATACCTCTGTCTCATGACACGTTCAATTAGTGAGTTTTAGAACATCCTGTTCGACTCAGCAACTACATGGACTCATCGTCCCATTAAACCACGAAGTCATCAATTGACTAACAAACCACGAGACGATCAATCGTGTCACTTTGGGGGGATATAAACTAGGGTTTTGGTCTGGCGGTCAACGACACGTATGTTCAAACACACGACAGAATGTGAGCAAGTCGTGTAATTAGTTGAAGGAATTCACGAAGTAGTGGGTGGAAAGTCGACCAAGTCTTTACACGTTGGACAACTGGTTTCGAACACGATTTCCACATCTCCACTCCTTGATTCCGTCAACTGTCACACTTCATGGGATCATGGTGTCTGTAATTCCAGCAATATAAATAAGTCCTTGAATCAAGATTGAAAGGAATCAGAGAGAAAAAAAACAGAACGAATACTAAGAATACTCAGAGTAAGAATCTCACGTCCCTTCGACAACACGAGATCATCAAACTCATCAATTGAGCAATTTCTTCACAATCATTCAACTTCAATCATTCAGAACTTATCATATTCAGAATGCACACACCCACAATCATTGAATCACCATCGATTCCACACATTTCTCAAGCTTCCCTCCTACAGATCAACCCATCCTATCTTGTGACCGAATTTACTCTAGAACGGTTGTTGTCTCGATTTAAGCCGGAGTACTACAGATTGATCTCTCGAATCTAAGCACCCCCTTTGCAGCGTTGCATCTGTGTGAGGATTAGCTTTTTGCCTGGTTCGAGGAACCTCCTCCGTCCGGTCGTCTCCTCAATCCCTTAAAAACCAGCAGATCATTTTTCCCCATCCACACCCTTATCAATTGGGTGCCCCTTATCCATCTGAGGAGTGTCTTTAATGATTTTCTCCCATGAGCGCAAATACCACTTTTAGAGCCAATTTTGCCGCAAAAGCTTATTTTCCCAAAAACACCTACAAAGACATAAAAAGCCATAATAAATACGAAATCGAGCACTAACAATACACATAATTGAAATCATATCAGACACAAAAGTGTGTCTATCACGTCCCATTCCTGAGTTTTTTCAGCTACTTCATGCAAAAATTTATACCCCTCATCAGCACTCTTGTCCTGAAAATTACCCCCGCATAATGTTTCTACCATGGTCATAGTTTTATGATCTAATCCCTCGTAGAGAATCATAGTGAGTCTCACGGTATCAAATCCATGGTGCGGACATTGCAACAAGATATAATGGAACCTCTATAAGTAATCATAGAGAGATTCTCCTTCTTGCTGCAAGAAACTATTAAGACTTTGACGTAAAGATGTGGTTTTATGCCTAGGAAAACATTTATGCAAAAATAACTTCGTCATCGCATCCCAAGTTTGGATAGAAGAAGACGGTAATGCATCAATCCAGGATTTTTCCTTATCTTTCAAAGAGAATGGGAATAATCTCAATCTCAAATACTCATCGGTCAAGTCTTTAATTTTCATAGTACCACATAGTTCCTCAAAGTCCCTAATGTGGTAATAAGGGTTTTTTATTTTCTCTGTCGTAGAAGTTCGGCAAGGATGGATGGTATTAATCCTAATCTCAAAATGCACCCTAGTGGCTTGAAAAAAAAATGCATGAGGGTTGGCTAACCGTAGTAGGGTACATGTATTCTCTTAAGGTCTTTGCAGGAGGGTCTACCTCCTCATCATCAGTTGCAGGCATATCTCAATGTTCTATTGATCCCAACCAGTAGTGAGATTCTCTATCAAACTAGGCAGGAATGTAAAAATCCTAGCTTGCCAAACAAATTCAATGCACAACAAGCAAACAAGTATATAAAAATATCTTCACCAATTTACTTACTTGCACACACCATAACAGCAAGAAAATTCAGCATACACAAAAGTTGCAAGTAACTTACTCGCGATGCTCCTAGATTAACACTTTAGCTCATAGAACTTATGTGGCTGAGCAATCTTTAGCTCCTAAGGTACCTGAAAATCAAACAAACTAAAGAGATAAAAAGGATCCAAAAAAAAAATCTATTCAAATAAAGCTAAAAACAAAATACAAACCAAAACAAAAATAAATCTAAGCTACATTCAGAAATTCAAAAGTATCAACCAAAGTAGTTAGCAGCCACTCCCCGGCAGCGGCGCCAAAAACTTGATGGGTCGGAAAACCGACTTTGTTTTACTGCAAGTGCACGGTGTCCAAATTGTAGATAATAAAAAATGTGGTTCATTCCCACGAGGAGTGTAAACTACTTCTAACTAATACAACTAATTTTCTAATCAAAACCAATTCAAGTAGAAATTTTCAGAACTTTATACTTCGGAAATAAGCAAATAAATTGAAGTGACAAACAAGATGAGAAAAGGTTAAGGATCCGGGAATCCGTCATAGTCTAGGTTTACTTATGTTCTTTCGCAAGAGTCTATTATTACTTATGTTGTAAGATCAGAATATCACCACAACAATATTCTTACGAAATTATTAAACAACACTTATGTGAGTTCTTCAACAACACTCTGCGAGCGTCGCAGAATAATTCAATGAATGACGTAATAGACAACGACATCATAAAACATGAGAAAGATGTGAAGATTTTGTAGTTAGAGAGAATGCTCGCGAGCACAAGGCGGGAGTCCGCGAGAGCAAGGCAGGAAATGAAGATTTTGTGGTTATAGATGAGTCTCGCGAGCACGATAGCGATCCTGCGAGGAGCATAGCAAAAATCCTAAAAAATGGGAAATATGAGTTGAATATGAGCCGTCACCCACCATGAAGATACCTATATAAAGAGAAGAGCAGAAGAGAGAAGAGGAGAACATAAGGAGAGAGAAATATTTTTGCAGAGAGATTTTTAGAGAGAGAATGTATTTTTCTTTATCATCTTCTTCCCCAAAAGAGAATGTATTTTTCTTTATCATCTTCTTCCACAAAACTAGATTTAGAATTCTATGAATGAAGATTATCAAGAATGCGCAATTGGGGGATATCCAAACTAATTGGGGGATATAGATAGAGGACAAAATTGGTGTCCCAATAGCAATTCTGGGTGACCCCCTATGTAATTATTTTTTAATTCCTAATCTAGACCTGACTAATCCTAATTAGTGAATAATTATAATTAGTAAAAATATTAAGTATTTGGGGGATAGATTAGTTTGATTTTTTTTTTAATTTGTGTGGAAGTAGGGGAAAAAAAATTGAGTGGAATTTTTTTTTTTTTGAAAATGGAAGATGATTGTGATGAGAGAATTGCAGTTAAGAGGTTGAAAATTTGATTTTTTGTCTTTGAATCCACCATTGTTGTAGCTGAAAAAGCTCGGTGCCGGCATGGTATTCAACAAAAAACCCATGCCGGCATTGTTGGAAATGTGCATAAATTAAGAATGTTGATTTTTTTTCTGGTTTTGAACAGGTACCGGCATGGTAATCTAGTTTTCGAGCATGCCGGAACTACTTCCGGCATGGTTTTTGCTTAAATTTCTATGCCGGAACATGATGAAAAGTATCCAGAAACTTGATTTTTTTTTTCACTTGACTACCGGCATGGAAAGATTTATATCGAGCATGCCGGAACTCAGTACCGGCATTGAATTTCATCACTTACGGCATGGTTTTCATCATTTCTGACATGTTCTTCATCACTTCCGGCGTGGTCTTCATCCTAAATAACCATTCCGGAACTCACTTCCGGCGTGGTATTCATCCTATAATTCTGTGCCGATACATGATGAAAAGTATCCAGAAACTTGATTTTTTTTTCACTTGACTACCGGCATGGATATATTCATATCGGACATGCCGGTACTTAAAACCGGCGTGGTATTCATCCCAGATCGAATGCCGGTACTTAAAACCGGCATGGTATTCATCCCAGATTGAATGCCGGTACTTAAAACCGGCATGGTATTCATCCCATATCGAATGTCGGTACTTAAAACCGACGTGGTATTCATCCCAGATAAAATGCCGGTACTCTGTGTAACTCGACTGTTTCAGCTATGTTTGGCGATTCTAACCTAAACTCATTGCTATAAATCGATTAAAACAATCATAAATGAGTTCAAAATCACTAACCTTCTCAAAGAATCCATGACTGCGAGTGGTTGATCGTCCGAGTTCTCCGCGTCGTCCTCTTCTTCATCTTCTTCAGTAATCACTAACCTTCTCAAAGAACAATGAAGAAGATGAAGAAAAAAAAAAATCAAAACCCTAACTGTGCCGGCAATCAAATGAAATTGGGGGATAAACTTATTTGGTTTTTAGATTTAATTATTTTAGAGGAAAGGGCATAACAGTCTTTTCATAAAGGTTTTTAATTAGGAAAGGGTATTTTAGTATTTTCATATTCAAAAGTTACCCCTTATCAGCCACCCCTGGTTGGGGGAAGTAATTCATATCCCCCAATTAGTTTGGATATCCCCCAATTGCGCGTTCATTATCAAATGTAAAATCAAATGTAAATTTTGACAATCATAGTGAAGAATCATGGATGTAGATCAAATAGATTGAACCATGTAAAAAATCTTGGTGTCCGCTTATAAAAATAACAATTTTACTACCATTTTTATATGTAGATCTAGAAATTAATTTCAAGATATGATAAGGGGTGTGTTGTAGGATTTCCTGCAACTACATTTTGGCGCTAGAAACACTACCTGCTTATTGGATTGAAGAAGATCCAAAGAAATTAACAATTGTTGATGATGAATTAAAATAGATTTATGAGATACAGGGAAAAATACGTATACATAGAAAGAACAATGAAGAACATCCAACACAATTTAAGAGGAATATATATACAGAGAAAGAGAATCATAAATATTAGGAAGCAGGAACAGATTCGAAGAAATCTTTATAGGACAATTAATTTTTTAAACATGACAAATTATTTCTTTTCTCTTTCATTATATGTTAACAATCTAGATCCGGAAGATTTTGAATTTTTAACTATCAAATTTTGTTTTTCACAAAAATTGGTTTTGGGTTGATACTTTGAATTAAAACGAGTTTTGATCGTAAATTTCCACCTGTAGAACTAGATTTTAATCGTAATTTTGATTGTTATCTCTTTCAAATTAAATTTGTGAAATAAAAATTTATGAATCCCCTTTAAATTTTGTGAGTAACAATGATGTCTTAAAGTTAAATAAATTACTAATTAAAACAATTGGTTGTTTGCAGCGAAGGTAAAGAACAAACATATGGTAATAATAAGAAGATGTATTAGTAAAACTAAATTAATAAAACAACTCAAGATGTCTCCACGGATGAATATTTCATGAACGAGGAGATACTTAATGAAAGAGGAGATACTTCATGAAGGAAGAAAGCAAGAGTATTTGATCGCAGTAAGAGTATTTCATCGCAGCAACGGCGAAGTCACAACAACTCAAACTATTCTGCGAAGAGGAGAACATGGAAAAGAAAATTTATCAGCCAACAAATATTATATTGTAGATGATCAGCGATAGGAATATTCTATCGTAGCTCAGGTCATTTTTTGAACACGTGCATCCATTTGAAGTCCAAGCCGCCTTGAATTTCTACAAGCGTCAGTTACAGGTCACAACTTAGCATCAATATTAAACTCATCAAACATTCGTCAGCGAGATAACCCAGCGAGCAAGAGAAGAAAATGCAATAGAGAAGGCTCATAGATGTTAAGAATGAACAAATCAGGCGAAAATGAGAGTTGAAGATAACAAGATACTTCTATGCTACCATAATGGCGAGTGTAAACTGCTGATGAAACAAAGACCTCAAATAAATGAACCATTCTTATCTAGGCTAAACAATGAAAATTCATTAAGAAATAGCTATGGGGATGCACTAGCGAAGAAAAGACACAGAAAATTAACAAATCGCTTTTGTAAGAAAAGGACAAAAAGTATGTTGATACAAAAAAGTTAAAAGAGAATGACGGATTTTTATATGAGCAAGTAACGTGAGCAAATGGGATACCAAACTAAAGATCTTCTTAAGCTCGCAACACATGAAGCCAAAATACTAACAAGCCAAAATTGTGATAAAATGCAAACAAATGAAGCTCTCAAAGAGGCAGAAAATGGAACACGTGAGCAAATGAAGGAGGCATGGATCGTCAAAACGAAGGAAACTAACAAAGTTTAATATAAACTATTACAAAGGTTTATTCTGGTACATTTTTAATTAACAAGCAGAGCAAGCTGGCGTTATTCTTCGAAGCAAGACTGGATTATATGGGAAAGAACAAATCATGTACAAAATAGAAAGGAGTGGGTCCAATAAAGTTATGAGCCATCGACAAACATCCCTACCAACGAAGAAGAATGTCCAATTTAAGAGCTGTGAGCAATGACGCCAAAAGGAAGTATTCTATCTTCTACGTTTAAAACCTCTGGAACAAACTACAGTAGCATAAGATGTGACAATCAAGATAAAAAATGATTTTATCTGCGAGAACAAATACCTGCAAATACCTGCGAGATTCCCATTAGATTTCTTGCTTCACCACACCCAATTTTCCCAAGCCCACTAAAGCTCACCCAATAATAAACAAGCCATCATGTTCTCATACAGTAGCAGTGAAGCTGCGAAGTTCTAGTACAAATTTTGGTCAGGATGATTGAGTTCACAGAGAAGCTCGTAGGAAAAAGATAAGAAGGCCATGTAGGATGATTGAGTTCGCATATGTAACTCGCAAGTAAAAGATAAGAGAGAAATATTGCGTGTTCAATTCACAATATCCCAAGAGTTATGCGTAAATCTCGCAAGAGAGGGTTAGCACAATTGGTATGTTACGAGAGTAAACAAGAGGCAGATCATTTCTCATTTCTTCTCATTTCACAAGCAAATCAAATACTTCGCGAGAGACGGCAGCCACAGAAAATCACATAAAAGCTAAGTACCACTTCCTTTATTATTTTACTTATAGAAAATGAAATTTTTTAATTTAATTTACTAGAAGCGATACAATCGCAAGATTTAAAAGAACATTTCTAAGATTTATAATATTTCAAAAAAATTCAATTTTTTTTTTACCAAAAGCGATATAATCGCAAGATTTCTAAAGTTTCTAAGATTTCAAAACATTTCAAAGATTTTTGATTTGATTGACAAGAGCGATACATTCGCAAAAATTTAAAGATTTTAAATTTTTTCAAAGATTTCAAAGATTACAGAAAATGAAATTATCGCAAAGATTTTTAAGATTTCAAAAGTTTTTGATTATATTTCCAAAAAAACGATATCCTCGCAAGATTACAAAGACTTCAAAATTACAAAAAACCGAGAACATTCAATTTATATATTTCTTTAGAAAATTTCTTTTACAGAAGATTTTTGATTTAAAAACGCGATACAATCGCAATATTTCAAAAAAGATTTCAAAGATTTCTCTAGAATATTTCTTTTATAGAAAGAGATTTTTGATTTAACAATGCGATACAATCGCAAGATTTCAAAGAATATTTATAAGATTTCAAAAGATTTTAAAGAATATTTACTTCAAATATGGTGTTATGAGAATGAAAGAAGAAAGGATAGAAATGAAAGAAGAACTCACATAAATGAGCAAAACAAATTTTTATCAGAGCTGCGAGTGTAATCGCGAGATTATTCAAGATTATATAAAGAATTGACATAAATGAAAGAATGAAGAAACACGACTAAAATTTCGCAGAGACATAAGAATTGGACGAACCTTTATGGCGTGCACCCTAGTTCGCGAATAAAATTTCACAAGAGGCAAATGTTAGACCTAATAGTGCGTCATATAAGTGGGTATCTGATTGCATGGCTCGGGGGTAAGGTTATACCGCTGTTAGATCCTGAGCCATGGATAGAAAGGGGTCCATCTCTTTGAGATACCTATCCAGAAGAGGTACCTTGGATTTCCAACTATATAAGGTTATACCCTGGTTGGACGACCGAGGGTCTCTTCTAAGGAGTGCAGAGTATGACCAAGGCGCCGAGGTACACGGTTGAGTCAAGGGTGCCCGGGGCGTACGAAACTACCCTGGCCATCCTTGGAAAGTCTTGGCTATGATGCACTCGGCCCGAAGAAAACCCCACTTAGGGTGCAGTCTTGTAACTATAAGCCATATAGGCATAAAGGACAAGGGGCTGCGAAAACAACTGGTTGTTGGTAAATCCGGATGGGAGGAGCTAGTCTTGTATGGACGATGTTCCCTCCTTGAAGGGGCAACCATGGGGAAGATAAGGGCGGAACCCCCCATTAGGGAGATGATAAGTGTCTTAAGACGGCAATGTCATGGGGCTTTATGATCGCAAGAACATTTTGGCCTGTCATATTGTCGCGTAATGAATATTATACAAAGGCAACAAGCCATAATAGAAAAAGTTAAGATGAGATCAATGGGTTTTTACATGAAAATGTAAAGAGGTCCTGCGATTTCATCGCGAGACGACAATGTCATGAAGCTTAGTACTCGCAAGGGATCTGAGTTTTGTCATATTGTCGCAGAGAAATGAACAAAATATGGATAAGGCAAGATCAATGGGTTTTTACATGCAAATGTTAAAACTTCCTGCGATTTTGTCGCAGATACAAAAGAAAAATTGGCAAAATAAGACCTTTAACTAGGAAGGCAAAATAAGACCAATAAAATAATCTCAAACATTAACTATTTTCTTTTAAGAATGCAGGAAAGATTTATTCATCGTAAGAGAGATAACAAGTACTATTTAGAATCTCTCTGAAATACTATTCAGAATTTCTCAGAAATATTATTCAGAGTTTCTCAAGAGGATTATCTACAATCTCGCAGCACTATTCATAAACTCGCAGTACTATTCACAGTACTATTTCAGGAGCACTATTCATAATTTCGTAGGGTCATTCAGAAACTTGCAAACTCATTCAGCACCTCGCAAACTATTCCAGAATTTCGCAGGAAATGTGATTATTTCGCAGAATATGATTATTTTTTCGCATGAGGCAGAGGCAAGATAAGAATAAAGAAACAATTCGTTCATTTAACATTTTCTCAAGGATTCTACCTCCATCGATAAAGAACAGAGGCAACTATGGATTACCAAGAAAACATTTTATGTTCTTTATCTTCTCGGCAAGAATCATTTCCAAAATGGACAGGGATTTTCACCAAAAATGAAGTAATAATTTCACATGAACAGAGGCAATACTTATGATTTTCATTCAAGGACGGATACTTCTTATATTTTGAGGATTGAGTACTTCTTATATTTCTTCAAGGATACTTCATACTTCGAATACTCCAAGAGTTAATACTTCTTATTTACTTAGAAAAGATATGGAACTTCACAAAAGAATAGAGGCAAGTACGTACTTTTCAAGTCCAGTATTCTTTCGCTCGTTCCTTCATCAACAAAGATCAAAGACTACTACAACAATTGATTTTTCCTTAAAGATCGCTCTTCAAGCAATATTCAAGGAAAAAGAGGCAAGATGTAGGATTAGAATATCGCCACAACAATATTCTTACGAAATTATTAAACAACACTTCCGTGAGTTCTTCAACAACACTCTGCGAGCGTCGCAGAATAATTCAAAGAATGACGTAATAGACAACGACATCATAAAACATGATAAAGATGTGAAGATTTTGTAGTTAGAGAGAATGCTCGCGAGCACAAAGCGGGAGCCTGCGAGAGCAAGGCAGGAAATGAAGATTTTGTGGTTATAGATGAGTCTCGCGAGCACGATCGCAGATCTCGCGAGCACGATAGCAGATCCTGGGAGGAGCCTAGCAAAAATCCTAAAAAATGGGAAATATGAGTTGAATATGAGCTGTCACCCACCATGAAGATACCTATATAAAGAGAAGAGCAGGAGAGAGAATAGGAGGACATAAATTTAGGAGAGAGAAATATTTTTGCAGAGAGATTTTTAGAGATAAAATGTATTTTTATTTATCATCTTCTTCCCCAAAACTAGATTTAGAATTCTATGAATGAAGATTATCAAATGTAAAATCAAATGTAAATTTTGAAAATCATAGTGAAGAATCATGGATGTAGATCAAATTGATTGAACCATGTAAAAAATCTTGGTGTCCGCTTATAAAAATAGCAATTTTACTACCATTTTTATATGTAGATCTAGAAATTAATATCAAGATATGATAAGGGGTGTGTTGTAGGATTTCCTGCAACTGCATATGTAAAGTTGCATCACCTGGCTACTTAAACATGAAAGATATGTCGCTAAGAATTCTTAATAATCGACTAAGGATTATTTGATCTCAACCTAAAAGTAGAACCCCTAATCACTATTTATACATGGCATACAAAGTAGATGAGTATTCATAAATCTAATATCAATCAGGTCACAATGGGATTGTCTATAACTTCCCTATGTAGTATACTTGGCATAAAACATGAAAAGATTTATAAAACAACAACCAATATGAGATACTCAAACATAAATTTAAGATTTTGATTAAAGAACTTCTTGTTCATGAACAATTTCATCCTTTCACCCTAACAGTAGTTTAGCAAATCACAACAAGTAGAAAAGTAAAATAGCAAACCCTAGTTTTCTTCCCTGTGTGCGGCCTCTGAATTTCTGGATTGCCATCCCACAAACTTTATATGAGCTCTAACTCCTTTGGTAGCAAGTTTCAAGCGCCACTTTAGCTTCTAAGACATTTTTCATCCGGGTTAACGGATTTCACTTGTAATTCATGTAAAAGCTCTAAAATGTAGTTATTAGTGAGATATCGAGACCTAGCTAGTATAAATATGGGTATAAACCGTCGCACTTTTGTGCTTATCATAACTCATTAGTTTCTCTAAAATATATTTTCTTTCAAATATATTAGAGACTATAAAAGATGCATTCAATTACATTCTCATCACTGTGAGGTTCCACATGATATCCATTTGCATGGGTTTCTTTGGAATTTAACAAGGTGTTTGTGGTGTCTTTGTTCTATCTAGAATTTTTTTTTGAGTAGTACTTCTCTCGATGATCCAATCCTCGTAGTCACATTATAAGGAAATAGTTCAAAAACTAGTTTAAATTCCTTAAGCTAGTGGGAGGGAAACCACTATTTGTTAGACATTGAATCTTGAGATATTAAATAAGTGGTGTGGCCTTATTAGTAAAATAAGTGAGATTCAACTCAATTAATTTAGAGTGAATGTATGTTACGTTTCATCCATATATATCTCAAGTGCTTTAGAGAATTTATGTTTCTTGGGAATGGTGTACTTTTCATTCCATAAGTGCAGATATTGGATCTAGTTCAATCAAATAGTCAATTGGCCTGACAAAGTTCTTCTTGTCATTAAAGTTGATGTCTAAAGCATGATATCCTCTAGAAATTGGTTGCTACTATGATACACGCGTTATATTGCATATACGAACACCTGTAGCCAGGTGCATTTCCAACTATTTCATTTATGATGGGAGCTAGAATTACATTTTAGCTGGTCTGTTGGTGTTATTATCACCGAAGAAAAAAATACATCTTTGTCTCATGATACATACGGACCTCTACACATATTTCACTATGCCAGCAAGTGAATCACATCCCACTGAACATTCAAATTTAGGGGAAAATATCAAGTATCCAAAAATGGTGCTCAAGAACTTCTAAGCCCCAAATGAATACATTGGAATCGAGTTGGTACAACCAATTGGACCAAAAAAAAAACATCATTCAACTATAGCCAATATCATATTCAAAAGAACAAAATAATAATAAGACCAAAATTATTAATGATCGAGATCAACAATCATAATCTAAGTTGACCATTTATATGATATGGATTTATCTTAAAATAAAATAAAATAAAATAAAGAACTAGACATGTTCTAAGAACTGAAAAAAAAACCCGGTAAGTATTCAATGTTAAAGCCCACATTAGCATTAGTTACATACCTCGTGTCATGCTTTGGTTCTCGCTGCACATGGACATAACCAGGACGGACTTGATCACGCACGGCCCAAAACTGGAACATGACAGACTATTGGAACATCGTTGGACCGGGTTGGATTGACTAGACCGGCTGGACCAGATCGAGGGGACCGAGGTCAGAGAAAATTTGTTTATTTTTCCGATTTTCTTTCCCCATCGAAATCAAATAGAACCCCACAGGTGCTTCTCTTTCACAGATTTCCACATGAGCTTCTCTTTAGGAACGAAATCTGAAGGATCCATCCAATTTGCTCCGCATGACATGATTAACCAAAACTTCCATGATTATCCCTTTCTTAATGAAATATACCATTTTCAAAACTTCACATGATTAAATCAAAATACCTATTGATGAGTGATAAGTGCATAATTCATATGATTTTAGTGTCCATTCCATACTTGTTTAAGCTATCATTCTTGCATATTTTTGTATTATTACTCTTGTTTTATCTTATTTTCCTATAATAGGTGAATCATCCAAAAAGGAGCTACAAAGTTCTGAAAATATATAGGAAGAGAATTATTCTAAGTATCCAAGTGCCCAAGTCCAAGAGAAGTGGAAGAAGTGCTGCGAAAAGGAGAAAAACGCTCAAAATCAAGATACGGGCCAATGACCGAGATTAACTCATTCGAATTAAGGATTTCTAATCACCATCTTGAATATAATTTAAAGATAAAAAAGAATTCAAAAAGAATGAGGTCATTCCGAGTTCGGACGAAGAAGTTGTGGCCAAAACGAGTTTTTATCGAATACCGAAGACAGTAAAGTATGCAAACTGGTACGCATACCTTAGTTCCGAAATTTTCTGCTGGAATTTGAGGTACGCATATTTAACAAGTATGAAAACGGATATGCATACTTGTGAAGGCCTAAGGTCACGTTTGGGGTCGTTATTTCGTTATTTTGGGTCGGGTTCTTGAACCGAACTAGATACTTGATGGTCAAGCAATGTAAACCTATAAAAAGGTATTAGGTCATGTAAAATGATATATCATATCATCTAATATCACAAGTTCTACATCAAAACCTGGGGTTTACCCCTTTAGGGGGAAACCACCATTATTCATCTTCTTTGTAATATGAGTAGCTAAATCCTTTGTTGATTAAGGACGAATTCAATGTTCTAAGCGTGAAGCTTTATTAATAATATGAATCTATTTGAGGTTTTAATCATCATCGTTTGTTTTCAATATTATATCTAGGGTTTATGATTGATTCTTAGATTGATTTGGGTGCGCAACTAGATTAGTCTATTGATCATTCTATTGCTACTAGAGAGTTGAACGATCAACAATTGTCGTGCATCTCCTACACAAGTAGAAAACATGAGACCTTGCAAAAGGACTCAGGATTCCACCATAAAATTCATTCATGCGATTCATATATTTATTCTAGACAATTATAGCTCAAATAATAATAAAATATTGACTTTATGTTTTTCCAAGGTAGATTTTTGAAAAGCAATGACTGTAAACCGAAAGCATGGGATATCAAAAGACTTAACCTAATCATAACCCATCAATTGAAATCACAACCATTCAATAAAAATCATAAAACAAATATTAATCAATGCAAAACGTCATACAAGAAATAAATAGAATTACCACATGCATGAAATATGGCCCCCTCCTTTGTCCCAGTGTTTGGGTTTAGCTCCTCATAGTCAAAACACGCTCAAAAGATAGAAACTTGGCTCAATAGGTGTTTTTATTGAAGATTTATAATGGAACAGATATTTGTAATGCTTTAATACTGTTACAAATGTCACTGTTATAATTGGGTGGATGTCACAAAGAAAAGATGACTATTGTGTTTAAAATGTGATCTATTCGTATTCTTCTCTGTTCATGAAGAATCACTCTGAAACTCCTCGTTTCTCTCCTGCAGCTTTAAAAACTTCACCCAAACTCTTCTTTCGGTCCCCAAACTCTCCTTTTTTCTATGAATCTCCCAGCACCTATATATAGGCAACAGGGCCAAGAATACTCGATAAAATCTCACGATATTTTCTTTTCCTCCACTTCAAGTTACGGCTTTTATTTTTTATTCTCCTACGCATCCCTAACAGAATCCCTTCTCACAAATACTCTTTCCGTATATAAAATCAATCCATCAGGGAAGATATTCTCCCTTTATCTCACGTAAGTTCTCTTATTTCATTCCCAGCAAATCCCGAGTATCTCTGTTTTCGAGAAATGATTTAGCTCTTTCCATTTTTACGTTTGCAAGACCAACACCTTCCCTTTTTACGAATACAATCTTACCAACCCCGGTTTTCCGAAGAGTAAGTCTCCACTAAACTGAACCAAAAGCTCAAAACATTGTCACTACCCTGTTTTATAGAAAGTCCGTGTAAACCACATCTTTCATCGAAATTCAACCTCATACCAATCCTTTTTTCTGTTAACAGGCCAAACCAAATTGAAATCCATTAGAAAGCCCGCCTAAAACTCGACCAAAATTATCTCTGAGAAATCACGCAACTGTAAAGTTGTTCCCGCCAAAACCAAAACTCTGAGACACTCGCATTCCCATGTTTAACTTCTAATCGAAGAACTGTCCCTACTTAATCAATTCTGGTCGACTTACTAACCATGTTTAGCATTAACGAATCCATCCCGAGATAATTCAGTAATTATGTCTCTCTGGAACGCGAGTAGAAATCGAATCCAAATTTGATACTCGCTGCACAAATCTCTCCCGCCAATTTTCAATATTCAAAAGGTAGGGGATGACCCCCCCCCCTATCCAAAGCAGGGGTGCGAATAGCAGTGGGGTGAATATATCAAATATGGGGTGCAAATAACAATGGGCTACCCCTTATCAATTGGGTGCCCCTTATCCATCTGAGGAGTGTCTTTAATGATTTTCCTCCCATGAGCGCAAATACCACTTTTAGAGCCAATTTCGCCGCAAAAGCTTATTTTCCCAAAAACACCTACAAAGACATAAAAAGCCATAATAAATACGAAATCGAGCACTAACAATACACATAATTGAGATCATATCAGACACAAAAGTGTGTCTATCACGTCCCATTCCTGAGTTTTTTCAGCTACTTCATGAAAAAATTTATACCCCTCATCAGCACTCTTGTCCTGAAAATTACCCCCGCATATTGCTTCTACCATGGTCATAGTTTTGTGATCTAATCCCTCGTAGAGAATCATAGTGAGTCTCACGGTATCAAATCCATGGTGCGGACATTGCAACAAGATATAATGGAACCTCTCTAAGTAATCATAGAGAGATTCTCCTTCTTGCTGCGAGAAACTATTAATACTTTGACGTAAAGATGTGGTTTTATGCCTAGGAAAAAATTTATGCAAAAATAACTTCGTCATCGCATCCCAAGTGTGGATAGAAGAAAACGGTAATGCATCAAGCCACGATTTTGCCTTATCTTTCAAAGAGAATGGGAATAATCTCAATCTCAAATACTCATCGGTCAAGTCTTTAATTTTCACAGTACCACATAGTTCCTCAAAGTCCCTAATGTGGTAATAAGGGTTTTTCATTATCTCTGTCATAGAAGTTCGGCAAGGCCTGGATGGTATTAATCCTAATCTTAAAATGCACCCTAGTGGTCGGAAAAACAATGCATGAGGGTTGGCTAACCGTAGTAGGGTACATGTATTCTCTTAAGGTCTTTGCAGGAGGGTTTACCTCCTCATCATCAGTTCCAGGAATATCTCAATATTATATTGATCCCAACCAGTAGTGGGATTTTCTAGCAAACTAGGAAGGAATGTACAAATCCTAGCTTGCCAAACAAATGCAATGCACAACAAGCAAACAAGTAGATAAAAATATCTTCACCAATTTACTTACTTGCACACACCATAACAATAAGAAAATTCAGCATACACAAAAGTTGCAAGTAACTTACTCGCAACGCTCCTAGATTAACACTTTAGTTCACAGAACTTATGTGGCTGAGCAATCTTAAGCTCCTAAGGTACCTGAAAATCAAACAAACTAAAGATATAAAAAGGATCCAAAAACAAAATCTATTCAAATAAAGCTAAAAACAAAATACAAACCAAAACAAAAATAAATCTAAGCTACATTCATAAATTCAAAAGTATCAACTAGAGTAGTTAGCAGCCACTCCCCGGCAGCGGCGCCAAAAACTTGATGGGTCGGAAAACCGACTTTGTTTTACTGCAAGTGCACAGTGTTCAAATTGTAGACAATAACAAATGTGGTTCGTTCCCACGAGGAGTGTAAACTACTTCTAACTAATACAACTAATTTTCTAATCAAAACCAATTCAAGTAGAAATTTTCAGAACTTTATACTTCGCAAATAAGCAAATAAATTAAAGTGACAAACAAGATGAGAAAAGGTTAAGGATCTGGGAATCCGTCATAGGCTAGGTTTACTTATGTTCTTTCGTAAGAGTCTATTGTTACTTATGTAAAGTTGCATCACCTGGCTACTTAAACATGAAAGATATGTCGCTAAGAATTCTTGATAATTGACTAAGGATTATTTGATCTCAACCTAAAAGTAGAACCCCTAATCACTATGTATACATGGCATACAAAGTATATGAGTATTCATAAATCTAATATCAATCAGGTCACAATGGGATTGTCTATAACTTCCCTATGTAGTATACTTGGCATAAAACATGAAAAGATTTATAAAACAACAACTAGTATGAGATACTCAAACATAAATTTAAGATTTTGATTAAAGAACTTCTTGTTCATGAACAATTTCATCCTTTTACCCTAACAGTAGTTTAGCAAATCATAGCAAGTTGAAAAGTAAAATAGCAAACCCTAGTTTTCTTCCCTGTATGCGGCCTCTGAATTTCTGGATTGCCAGCCCACAAACTTTATATGAGCTTTGATTCCTTTGGTAGCAAGTTTCAAGCGCCACTTTAGCTTCTAAGACATTTTTCCTCTGGCTTAACGGATTTCACTTGTAATTCCTGTAAAAGCTCTAAAATGTAGTTATTAGTGAGATATCGAGACCTAGCTAGTATAAATGTGGGTATAAACCGTCGCACTTTTGTGCTTGTCATAACTCATTAGTTTCTCTAAAATATATTTCCTTTCAAATATATTAGAGACTATAAAAGATGCAATCAATTACATTCTCATCACTGTGAGGTTCCACATGATATCCATTTGCATGGGTTTCTTTGGAATTTAACAAGGTGTTTGTGGTGTCTTTGTTCTATCTAGAAAACAAATTTTGAGTAGTACTGCTCTCGATGATCCAATCCTCGTAGTCACATTATAAGGAAATAGTTCAACAACTAGTTTAAATTCCTTAAGCTAGTGGGAGGGAAACCACTATTTGTTAGACATTGAATCTTGAGATATTAAATAAGTGGTGTGGCCTTATTAGTAAAATAAGTGAGATTCAACTCAATTAATTTAGAGTGAATGTATGTTACGTTTCATCCATATATATCTCAAGTGCTTTAAAGAATTTATGTTTCTTGGGAATGGTGTACTTTTCATTCCATAAGCGCGGATATTGGATCTAGTTCAATCAAATAGTCAATTGGCCCGACAAAGTTCTTCTTGTCATTAAAGTTGATGTCTAAAGTATGACATCCTCTAGAAATAGGTTGCTACTATGATACACGTGTTATATTGCATATACCAACACATGTAGCCAGGTGCATTTCCAACTCTTTCATTTATGATGGGAGCTAGAATTACATTTTAGCTGGTCTGTTGGTGTTATTATCACCGAAGAAAAAAATACATCTTTGTCTCATGATACATACGGACCTCCACACATATTTCACTATGCCAGCAAGTGAATCACATCCCACAAAACATTCAAATTTAGGGGAAAATATCAAGTATCCAATAATGGTGCTCAAGTACTTCTAAGCCCCAAATGAATACATTGGAATCGAGTTGGTACAACCAATTGGACCAAAAAAAATAAAATCATTCAACTATAGCCAATATCATATTCAAAAGAACAAAATAACAATAAGACCAAAATTATTAATGATCGAGATCAACAATCATAATCTAAGTTGACCATTTATATGATATGGATTCGTCCTATCGCTGTTGGGACAATTTGGCGTCGTCTTGTATCCAAGGTGGCTATGAAGGGAGTTGGCAAGGACATGGCGGCCTACTTACAGGAATTTCAGTTTGGGGTGGGGGTTTCAGGAGGAGCGGAGGCCATTTTACATGCAAGGAATGTGGTATGTTAGTAAGCACCATTTAGACCCTAGTCTTACTATGCTAACTGTAGACTTCACCAACGATTTCAACCTAATTGACCGCACATCCATGCTTCTTGCGGTTCGTAGACTTTTTCCATCTATATCCCCATGGGTGGATTATTTATATGGTCAACCGGCAAGATTATATGTGGGAGATTATCATATCTATTCCTCGACAGGGGTGCAACAAGGTGACCCGTTGGGTCCGTTGTTGTTTGCTTTGGTACTTCATCAGCTTATAACGAAGATAAATGAGCAGTGCACACTATCCTTACAGGCTTGGTATCTTGATGATGGTACTATTATTGGTAAAACTGTCGAAGTAGCGCGAGCACTTACTGTCGTTCAAACAGAAGGGCCTCGGTTGGGACTTATATTGAATATTAAAAAAACCGAAATCTTTTGTCCCTCTTGTGATGGAAGAAAAGTAAGGGATGGGATGTTTCTTGCTGAAATCTCAAGGCCAGACAATGGGGTCAAACTTTTAGGGGGTGCAGTCAGCCTTAATGATGAGTTTGTGAAAAGGCTTGCTATCAGGAGAGCAGAGAAGGCAGTGGATTTAATGCAGATTTTGTCCAAACTAAGTGATCCTCAGAGCGAGTTATTAATTCTGCGTGCATGTATGGGCATCTCTAAGTTTCTATTTGGCCTTCGAATTTGTTTCCCGGGATACACTACAGAGGCAGCAGATATCTTTGATAGAGGCTTAAGGGAGGCGATAGAGGGAATCATTGTGTGTGGAGGCCCGTTTTTCGAGGAGCTTCAATGGAGACTAGTTACACTTCCTATCAGATATGGAGGCCTTGGGTTATACACGGCTAAGGAAGCATCACAATACGCCTTTCTTGCATCACGTGTGCAATCTTGGGGATTGCAAGATCACATACTCAGGGATAGTGGAGTAGAAGGTATGAACGATAATTTTTATATGGCATTGAAAACCTTACAAGAAACTCTGCCCGACCAAGACTTTAGTAGTTTTACCAATAAAGACACCGCCCCACTTAAAGCACAAAGCAACCTGGCGAGTGCTCTTTTTGGTAAAGTTGTTAAAGATATGGGTAGGGTTTATGGGTTTTCGGATAGAGAGAAAGCAGTTTTTGAGTGTCTACAAGCAGCGCATGCGCAGGATTTTCTTCTCACTATCCCGATTGACGGCCTTGGACAGAAGATGTCCCCCTTGGAGTATCGGTGCATCCTTAAATATAGGTTAATGATCCCCCTATACCCTTCTGATTCTCGTTGCCCTGCTTGTATTACAGGCTGCCTAGATGCATATGGGGAACATGCTGTTCACTGTAAGGTGGATCCTGGTTTCAAATATAGACATGATCATGTGAGAGATATCTTATATGATGTATTATGGAGGGCTGGTATTTCGGCAAAGAAAGAGGCGCCGGTCAACTTTTTGACGGATCCTCTTGAAGGCAGATCAACACTCAGGCCAGCAGATGTTCTTATTTTTGGGTGGGCCAACGGAAAACATACGTGTGTTGATCTTACTGGGGTTTCTCCATTAGTAGGCATCGGGCAAGGCTCTTTCACATTTGGACAAGCAGCTTTGAAAGCTGCCTCGGGTAAGATAACGAAGCATGAAAAGGCTTGTATTGATAATGGACATGCTTTTATTCCCTTTTCCTTTGACACTTTTGGGTATTTAGCTCCGGAGGCGGTTGGACTCCTAGCGAGAGTTCAAAGAGTCATGCACAGTAATGTCATGACTCCCGATTCTAGAGAGTTTGTGTTTAAGAGGATAGGGTTTGCCATTCAAAAAGGGCTTGCGGCGCAACTTGTTGCTCGCTTGCCTTCTATGTAATAACTCGTGAATCTGTTTCAATATTAAATTTAGCAACATAATTTTGCCAAAAAATAAAAATAAAATAAAGAACTAGACATGTTCTAAGAACTGAAAAAAAAACCCGGTAAGTATTAAATGTTAAAGCCCACATTAACATTAGTTACATACCTCGTGTCATGCTTTAGTTCTCGCTACACATGGATAGAACCAGGACGGACTTGATCACGCACGGCCCAAAACTGGAACATGACAGACTATTGGAACATGGTTGGACCGGGTTGGATTGACTGGACCGGCTAGACCGGATCGAGGGGACCGAGGTCAGAGAATTTTTTTTTATTTTGACGATTTTATTTCCCCATCGGAATCAAACAGAACCCCACAGGTGCTTCTCTTTCACATATTTCCACAGGAGCTTCTCTTTAGGAACGAAATCTGAAGGATCCGTCCAATTTGCTCCGCATGACATGATTAACCAAAACTTCCATGATTATACCTTTCTTAATGAAATGTACCATTTTCAAAACTTCACATGATTAAATCAAAATACCTATTGATGAGTGATAAGTGCATAATTCATATGATTTTAGTGTCCATTCCATACTTGTTTAAGCTATTATTCTTGCATATTTTTGTATTATTACTCTTGTTTTATCTTATTTTCCTCTAATAAGTGAATCATCCAAAAAGGAGCTACAAAGTGCTGAAAATATATAGGAAGAGAATTATTCCAAGTATTCAAGTGCCCAAGTCCAAGAGAAGTGGAAGAAGTGGAAGAAGTGCTGCGAAAAGGAGAAAAACGCTCAAAATCAAGATACGGGCCAATGACCGAGATTAACTCATTCGAATTAAGGATTTCTAATCACCATCTTGAATATAATTTAAAGATAAAAAATAATTCAAAAAGAATGAGGTCATTCCGAGTTCGGACGAAGAAGTTGTGGCCAAAACGAGTTTTTATCGAATACCGAAGAAAAGTAAAGTATGCAAACGGGTACGCATACCTTAGTTCCGAAATTTTCTACTGGAATTTGAGGTACGCATATTTAACAAGTATGAAAACGGATATGCATACTTGTGAAGGCCTAAGGTCACGTTTGGGGTCGTTATTTCGTTATTTTGGGTCGGGTTCTTGAACCGAACTAGATACTTGATGGTCAAGCAATGTAAACCTATAAAAAGGTATTAGGTCATGTAAAATGATATATCATATCATCTAATGTCACAAGTTCTACATCAAAACCTGGGGTATACCCCTTTAGGGGGAAACCACCATTATTCATTTTCTTTGTAATATGAGTAGCTAAATCCTTTGTTGATTAAGGACGAATTCAATGTTCTAAGCGTGAAGCTTTATTAATAATATGAATCTATTTGAGGTTTTAATCATCATCGTTTGTTTTCAATATTATATCTAGGGTTTATGATTGATTCTTAGATTGATTTGGGTGCGCAACTAGATTAGTCTATTGATCATTCTATTGCTACTAGAGAGTTGAACGATCAACAATTGTCGTGCATCTCCTACACAAGTAGAAAACATGAGACCTTGCAAAGGGACTCAGGATTCCACCATAAAATTCATTCATGCGATTCATATATTTATTCTAGACAATTATAGCTCAAATAATAATAAAATATTGACTTTATGTTTTGCCAAGGTAAATTTTTGAAAAGCAATGACTGTAAACCGAAAGCATGGGATATCAAAAGACTTAACCTAATCATAACCCATCAATTGAAATCACAACCATTCAATAAAAATCATAAAACAAATATTAATCAATGCAAAACGTCATACAAGAAATAAATAGAATTACCACATGCATGAAATATGGCCCCCTCCTTTGTCCCAGTGCTTGGGTTTAGCTCCTCATAGTCAAAACACGCTCAAAATATAGAAACTTGGCTCAATAGGTGTTTTTATTGAAGATTTATAATGGAACATAAATTTGTAATGCTTTAATACTGTTACAAACGTCACTGTTATAATTGGGTGGCTGTCACAAAGAAAAGATGACTATTGTGTTTAAACTGTGATCTATTCGTATTCTTCTCTGTTCATGCAGAATCACTCGGCAATTCCTCGTTTCTCTCCTGCAGCTTCAAAAACTTCACCCAAACTCTTCTTTCGGTCCCCAAACTCTCCTTTTTTCTATGAATCTCCCAGCACCTATATATAGGCAACAGGGCCAAGAATACTCGATAAAATCTCACGATATTTTCTTTTCCTCCACTCCAAGTTACGGCTTTTATTTTTTATTCTCCTACGCATACCTAACAAAATCCCTTCTCACCAATACTCTTTCCATATATCAAATCAATCCATCAGGGAAGATATTCTCCCTTTATCTCACGTAAGTTCTCTTATTTCATTCCCAGCAAATCCCGAGTATCTCTGATTTCGAGAAATGATTTAGCTCTTTCCATTTTTACGTTTGCAAGACCAACACCTTCCCTTTTTACGAATACAATCTTACCAACCCCGGTTTGCCGAAGAGTAAGTCTCCACTAAACTGAACCAAAATCTCGAAACATTGTCACTGCCCTGTTTTATAGAAAGTCCGTGTAAACCACATCTTTCATCGAAATTCAACCTCATACCAATCCTTTTTTCTGTTAACAGGCCAAACCAAATTGAAATCCATTAGAAATCCCGCCTAAAACTCGACCAAAATTATCTTTGAGAAATCACGCAACTGTAAAGTTGTTCCCGCCAAAACCAAAACTCTGAGACACTCGCATTCCCATGTTTAACTTCTAATTGAAGAACTGTCCCTACTTAATCAATTCTGGTCGACTTACTAACCCTGTTTAGCATTAACGAATCCATCCCGAGATAATTCAGTAATTATGTCTCTTTGGAACGCGAGTAGAAATCGAATCCAAATTTGATACTCGCTGCACAAATCTCTCCCGTGAATTTTCAATATTCAAAAGGTAGGGGATGACCCCCCCCTATCCAAAGAAGGGGTGCGAATAGCAGTGGGGTAAATATATCAAATATGGTGTGCAAATAACAGTGGGCTACCCCTTATCAATTGGGCGCCCCTTATCCATCTGAGGAGTGTCTTTAATGATTTTTCTCCCATGAGCGCAAATACCACTTTTAGAGCCAATTTCGCAGCAACAGCTTATTTTCCCAAAAACACCTACAAAGACATAAAAAGCCATAATAAATACGAAATCGAGCACTAACAATACACATAATTGAGATCATATCAGACACAAAAGTGTGTCTATCACGTCCCATTCCTGAGTTTTTTCAGCTACTTCATGCAAAAATTTATACCCCTCATCAGCACTCTTGTCCTGAAAATTACCCCCGCATATTGCTTCTACCATGGTCATAGTTTTGTGATATAATCCCTCGTAGAGAATCATAGTGAGTCTCACGGTATCAAATCCATGGTGCGTACATTGCAACAAGATATAATGGAACCTCTCTAAGTAATCATAGAGAGATTCTCCTTCTTGCTGCGAGAAACTATTAAGACTTTGACGTAAAGATGTGGTTTTATGCCTAGGAAAAATTTTATGCAAAAATAACTTCGTCATCGCATCCCAATTGTGGATAGAAGAAGACGGTAATGCATCAAGCCACGATTTTGCCTTATCTTTCAAAGAGAATGGGAATAATCTCAATCTCAAATACTCATCGGTCAAGTCTTTAATTTTCACAGTACCACATAGTTCCTCAAAGTCCCTAATGTGGTAATAAGGGTTTTTCATTTTCTCTATCGTAGAAGTTCGGCAAGGCCTGGATGGTATTAATCCTAATCTTAAAATGCACCCTAGTGGTTGGAAAAACAATGCATGAGGGTTGGCTAACCATAGTAGGGCACATGTATTCTCTTAAGGTCTTTGCAGGAGGGTTTACCTCCTCATCATCAGTTCCAGGCATATCTCAATATTCTATTAATCCCAACCAGTAGTGTGATTCTCTAGCAAACTAGGCAGGAATGTACAAATCCTAGCTTGCCAAAAAAATGCAATGCACAACAAGCAAACAAGTAGATAAAAATATCTTCACCAATTTACTTACTTGCACACACCATAACAATAAGAAAATTCAGCATACACAAAAGTTGCAAGTAACTTACTCGCGACGCTCCTAGATTAACACTTTAGTTCACAGAACTTATGTGGCTGAGCAATCTTAAGCTCCTAAGGTACCTGAAAATCAAACAAACTAAAGATATAAAAAGGATCCAAAAACAAAATCTATTCAAATAAATCTAAAAACAAAATACAAACCAAAACAAAAATAAATCTAAGCTACATTCAGAAATTCAAAAGTATCAACTAGAGTAGTTAGCAGCCACTCCCCGGCAGCGGCGCCAAAAACTTGATGGGTCGGAAAATCGACTTTGTTTTACTGCAAGTGTACAGTGTTCAAATTGTAGACAATAACAAATGTGGTTCGTTCCCACGAGGAGTGTAAACTACTTCTAACTAATACAACTAATTTTCTAATCAAAACCAATTCAAGTAGAAATTTTCAGAACTTTATACTTCGCAAATAAGCAAATAAATTAAAGTGACAAACAAGATGAGAAAAGGTTAAGGATCCGGGAATCCGTCATAGGCTAGGTTTACTTATGTTCTTTCGCAAGAGTCTATTGTTACTTATGTAAAGTTGCATCACCTGGATACTTAAACATGAAAGATATGTCGCTAAGAATTCTTGATAATTGACTAAGGATTATTTGATCTCAACCTAAAAGTAGAACCCCTAATCACTATGTATACATGGCATACAAAGTATATGAGTATTCATAAATCTAATACTTGGCATAAAACATGAAAATATTTATAAAACAACAACCAGTATGAGATACTCAAACATAAATTTAAGATTTTGATTAAAGAACTTCTTGTTCATGAACAATTTCATCCTTTTACCCTAACAGTAGTTTAGAAAATCATAGCAAGTTGAAAAGTAAAATAGCAAACCCTAGTTTTCTTCCCTGTATGCGGCCTCTGAATTTCTGGATTGCCAGCCCACAAACTTTATATGAGCTTTGATTCCTTTGGTAGCAAGTTTCAAGCGCCACTTTAGCTTCTAAGACATTTTTCCTCTGGGTTAACGATTTCACTTGTAATTCCTGTAAAAGCTCTAAAATGTAGTTATTAGTGAGATATCGAGACCTAGCTAGTATAAATGTGGGTATAAACCGTCGCACTTTTGTGCTTGTCATAACTCATTACTTTCTCTAAAATATATTTCCTTTCAAATATATTAGAGACTATAAAAGATGCAATCAATTACATTCTCATCACTGTGAGGTTCCACATGATATCCATTTGCATGGGTTTCTTTGGAATTTAACAAGGTGTTTGTGGTGTATTTGTTCTATCTAGAAAACAAATTTTGAGTAGTATGGCGAGGCGTCGAATCTCGCAAAAATAATATTTATAATTCTCTACTTCTCTTTAAACTAACTAGTAGTATACGGATAAGAAGGTTCGTTCCTAAGGGAGAGTTGAGTCTAAGTTGTCAATTCAATTTTTGAATAAGAAATGCAAATGAGAATGAGAATGATCAAGGACTTCTTCTAAGTCACAAAACATGAATCTTATTGATATAGCTAGTTTCCGCAAAGTACCCATTACTAATAACCCTAGAATATTTAGTACGCTCAAATACTCCACAATATCTCCTAATTCACCGGACACGGAAGCGCTCGACTACCGGATTCTACTTGCCAAGTTTCCTAGAGGTACGCTTACTAGGTGTGACTCAATCAAATGCAATAACCTCCGTGAGATAGGCTATTCCTAGTGACAAACACATAAGCTCGATTCATCTACTAGTGTCATTCAATACATATGATTATTTAACAAAATCCCATCATCAATAACCATATAGTGCTACTTGTGTTCGGAACATCTAGACAATTACGGGTCGAAGAGTTCTCAACTAGCAATAAAATCATCAAACAACCATTCAATTTGCAACTTAAACGGTTGAGAAATAAATTCATAAACATTATTGGCACGGTAGTGAATAAGCAATAACAATATAAATTGCAAGAAACAAGCTTTTTAAATATCAATTCGAATTCATGTTCGGACGTCGAATTTGTCCCGAATCAAATGCAATTAGCTACTGGAGTTCATGGCAATATGAAATAAAAATATGAAACTGTAACAGCAAACCAAAACAGCAAACCAAGACAACAACAAGTGGACTGGTGGAATGGTATTGTGGACTGATAGTGTAAACTGCAACTGTGGATGTGGTCTACTGTTTTGGTGCTCGACAGGTCCAGGTAATTGTGCTTCTGTTGTAGTTCAGAACTGGAGATGATAGCGTGCTGGTGGTGGTATCCAGGTGGTATGGAAATGCAGGCCTGCGCAGATGCTCTGGTGATGGATGTACTACTGCTACGGCTTGTGGATGCAGAGAATGTAACTGAACTCCAGCTGCTGTTGTGATGTATGCAGGTGCAGGTGAGGGTGATTATGCACTGATGAATGGTATGCTGGTGAAGATGTAGGTGGATGGATGCACTGGAGATATGCAGGGGGTATATGAGATACTATTGGTGATGTGAAAGTATGCAGGTGGGTATGTTGTGAGTTGCAGGTGGATATGAATACAGTGGTTATGCAGATGGTGGATGATGTATGAGATGGTTATGAAATGCAGTGGATGGAGGGTTCTGTGGATGCAAAGTGAGATGCATGTGGAGATGCAAGTGCAGGTGGATGGATGGTGATGTATGCAGATAGAGATGATACTGATGGAGGATGGTAATGAAGATGCAAAGGTGGTGATGATTGTTGGAGAGGAGCAGAGAGCTCCTCTCAGTTGAAGATGCAAAACAGGCGGCAGTTATGGGGTTATGAGATTTTTTCTCTGCTGCATCTTTTAGGTTTTCTTATATAACTCCTTTTCTTGCTGCGAAATTCATGCAAATTCGATTTGGATTGCGACCCAAGTTTCCTAATATCATACACATGCTAAAACACGGTTCAATCTGCTCCATCTATCTACAAAACCAATTGCACTAGCTAGCCTTCATGGCTGTTTTTCCGGCCAGCTGACTTTTCTCGCACAAAAACCAACCCAAATCAGTGAATAACTTTGACCCAATCTTCAGTTCCTTTGCGACTTCGAATACCTAAACAATCGCAACCATTAATCATAGGAAAACCAAGGCAACAGCTCATATTCCTCCCTGTCTTGTCGGTCCATAACCTCTTTCCATATTCGAGACTCACTCAAATTCTGTATAAGTTCCTCCTTGCCTTCCTTGAACTCGTGAATTTCTTATAACCCATCGTGTATGACCCTGAGACCCATAAATATACGTAACTGAGATAGTGAGGTGAACCATTGGCAACTGAACTTGAGCTTGTGTGGCACTGGTGGCTCAGGCCTTTCAACGAACAGGTTGCGTGCGTCTGGAAATATGATGATGGTTATGCACTGGCTATACATTTGAATTGCACAACTCCTTCCCTGCTCAGTACGAATTCAATCACACAACAACCCATCATTCTTAATCACTCAGGGCTCAAGAACATTCATAAATCCTTCACAGTTCGTCATCAAAGATCAACGGCAGAAAACGTCTTTCCTTGGATGTTCTTGCGGCTGGAGACTTAGTCCAATTTCAATTCCAAATCAAACCCCTGTAATCCACTTTGTTTCAGATTTAATCCTCTTAATCTCCTCCCTGTTCTTCGTGGTTATCCATGACAGAAGATACCTTGAGCTCTGAATTTCCGGCCATAAACTATGTCAGCTGTCTCACAATTGGTATCACAAAGTTCCGTGTAGTCTTGGTGCAGAACTACAAAGTTCCGTGTAGTTTGCCATCTCGACCATCCATAAGACTCAACTTTTGTTTGTGGTAGGGTCTTGGCGCAGAACTGGTGGAGCGTGCATGAGCTGGGACGGAACTGAAATGGGAAAATAAGCTTTCGACCTTGTTCTGTCTGTCAAGTAGTAAATAAGAGCTGGTGGCCCTTAGCCAGGTAGCATGTCTGTTTAGTGAGTACTGGTTGTCTGCTTTCAAAGGCTTTCGTCTATCTATGCTTCGACTCCGCCAATGCTTAAGTAATGAATTGAGACTCCAATTTCCTTCTTTCTTGTTGCATGACTCCAAAATGCCTGCAAAATAGAAAACAAACGTAATATACAAAATACAAGAGAAAATAGCTAAGAAAAGCTTTAAGAAAGTGATATTCAAAAGATATATTTTAGGCTCTTATCAAATTCCCCCACACTTCATCTTTGCTAGTCCTCGAGCAAACAAAACATAATTAAATTACAACAACTCCTTCTCGTCGAGATTACGGTTACTTTAAGCGTAAATAACAAGCCTTTAAACCCCTAGGTGTCCCTAGTGGACAAGTTATAGTCTCGTGAAGGTTTACAAGAGTTCTACCTACAAAACCTATGTTTTCAACTCCAAATTCCAACTACCTGCGAAGAATCTATGAATGAATCCAAAATGATTACAGGAGGAGGTACCTTGATTCCAATCCAATTCAAATATAAGTAAATAAAGCTTTAATCAGAAAGTCGAACAAACCACAATACTCGGAATCTGACTAACCACAATCACAATGAAAAGATTAAGAAGATGGATAAAGAGTAGATGTTGGCGAATGTTCACAAGTGATCGATGTATCCCATATCTGTCTGAAGGTCACCGCCAAGATGAACCTATGCATCCTATTGGATTGAGCTACTGGTCTGAATTCTAGTGTTAACACACTGGCATATACAAGGGAACCAGTGGTCAACAATCTTATTTTTACATCAACTCAACTGGCAAATACAAGGGAACCAGGAGTCGACTTTATTCAACACAATAATAATTTTTTTTTTTTAGACGGCATGATTAGATCTTTTGGATCCAAGCGCATGCTTCTTGTCAACAAGTACGTGATAATTGCCTTGGATCTTGCATTCCACGCTTGTTTAGGCGACGGATACAGGGACTACGTTTCACACATACTGCTATTCCCAAGTGTCATTTTTATTCCGTTTGGTCTAATTGGTCGGTCTTTTTTTTTTTCTTTTAGAAACTCAATCACTCTATTTCATCCTAGCAGTAATAACAACTCGATTTTTAGTGACCCACCAAAGCACTTAGAGAACAATAGATAAATATGGAAAAATAAAAATAGAATGTGATATGGTGATATTCCGAGATATGGTAACAACTAACATATAATTTATAATTTCTGAGATATGTTCGTCTTTGTTAATTAATAGGTTCCTCAACTCCTGCAATCAAGATGGTTTCGTCCACTTACTTATATTGGAAGTGTCATCCTAAAGGCACAAGTTTCTAGATTTCGGAGTTTATCATGCATTTTTTTGGTTTTTCTATTTTTTTAACTAAAAGCATTAAACTCTACAAATTATATACAAATTACATAACTACAAATGATACTCCAACTCATAGCTATTTCTGAACAATAGAGGATAAACACTAAACTAGCTATTTAGTTGGAATTTAACCCTGACTCAGCCAATGTATACTTCACTGTCAAGAAAAAATTCCATCTACTTAGAAAGGCTAGTGTTTATTCTAAATTGTTCAAAAATCTCTAAAAGTTAGAGTTTTGTATACGTCAATTTTTTTTTTTTTTGCTCATATTATACCCTACCCCCACACTTAAATCAAACATTGTCCTCAATGTTTCAAACCATTGTAAAAACAATAAGAGGAATACTTGAAAAAGATAAGGAAATAAGAATTGGAATTGTGCACCTAATTGACGCATACGAGAAACATTCAAAATAGACTCCCCATATATCAACAATCTGAAAATTTGAGGGTCTTCCCATAAAACAATCTGCAAATATAGCAAAAGCTTCACAAGAATATTAGCAAATGGTGGGAAAAGTGAAATTATCATCCCACGATAGTCACCCCCACACTTAGTTTCTTCTACACTCGGAAGTGTATACAAAACGTAAATCGAAGGCACTTCTATTGGTTCCTCTTGGAAAACCTTCATGGTGTTAGACTCAAAAACATATGGTGGATACTTAGATGCAAGAAATTCGGAAAGAACTTTAGAAGCACATAATTCCATCCCCAAATGAGGTAATTTCCTAAAAGATGGATTACCAACTCTATGAGAAACTACTTCTATTTTGGGAGGATCATCATTAGATAGAGATTCACATAAAGGGTTAGACAAACCTTGCAAAACCTCTTGTATTTCTGGATCCATGGTACTGCTGGACACTTCCATTATCACATCACAAGTATCATCATTCTCACTCGAACTCTTGGAAAGACATTCATTGGTTTCTTCTATAACCAAGTCCTCCTCATCGGAAAAGAAATCAGGATCTTCTAAAAGCAAATTATCGTAATCCTTACGTTCTTCACAAGTTGACTTCTCATTCAAAGTATCGACGATCTCTGAATTTGGGGCACGGTGCACAAAGAAGTCATAATCATCATCGCTATCATACACAACATAAGTCTTACCATCAATAATGGTAGTGTTTCTAGACTCAACTTCTTCCTTTTGAATAGGAGAATGATCATTAAAATCATGAGTTGAACTAGTAGCACTATCATTATCAATATTTTCCAAGGGTTCATCATCCTCGGAATCTTCTTCTTGGGGCTCTTCTCCATTATCAATACGGCGGTTAACCTCATTATGTACGGCCCTAGTAATTGCTTGAAGAGTTTCTTCCGTTGCTCTCTCTTCTTCCAACTTCTCATATAGTTTGGAGAGTTTCTTTAAGTTAACACGTTTTCCGCTACTATTCACAATAGGTTCTCTAGACCACGCCTCTTCCCTTTGAATGGGTGAAGAATCATAAATACGATCCGGAGCGGGTCTATATACACTATCATATGTTTCACTTGGTACGAAACTCGGCACGTTGGGAGTTGAGATAATCTGGTTCCATGCAGGTCGCAAATCCATGAATTCATTAGGCATCTGCGAGAAACTAGATTGCCACGTATGAGAAGTATAACTATCCCCCCATCCTTGTGATTGTCCACTTACATAACTACCAAAATGTTGCTGCTATGTATGAGAGTAATCACAAGGTATTGTCGAATAATCATCATAGCCAAAAGATTGGTTTTGATTATATCCGGCATATGGTTGGAAGTTATTGTAAGAGTGAGATTGAAAATCAGAATTATCACCATAGTATGCTTGGTCTCTTGAACCATATATATTGTTCTCAAAAGGATTCATCTTGCACACAACTAGTTTAGAGACTTACCTCTTGTTCCAATTGTGCACACGCAAAAAGAATGATTATTTTTTTTTGGTACTTGAAAATAAAATTCTAAAAAGATAAATTAGAAAATGCAAAGAATGAAAATAAATGCAAAAACAGAAAACTAAATAACAACTCAAACTAGAGACCGCTCCCCGGCAACGGCGCCAATTTTGGCGAGGCGTCGAATCTCGCAAAAATAATATTTATAATTCTCTACTTCTCTTTAAACTAACTAGTAGTATACGGATAAGCAGGTTCGTTCCTAAGGGAGAGTTGAGTCTAAGTTGTCAATTCAATTTTTGAATAAGAAATGCAAATGAGAATGAGAATGATCACTTCCAAGTCACAAAACATGAATCTTATTGATAACTAGTTTCCTAGAATTACTTAACCCTAGAATATTTAGTACGCTCAAATACTCCGCAATATCTCCTAATTCACCGGACACGGAAGCGCTCGACTACCGGATTCTACTTGCCAAGTTTCCTAGAGGTACGCTTACTAGGTGTGACTCAATCAAATGCAATAAGCTCCGTGAGATAGGCTATTCCTAGTGACAAACACATAAGCTCGATTCATCTACTAGTGTCATTAAATACATATGATTATTTAACAAAATCCCATCATCAATAACCATATAGTGCTACTTGTGTTCGGAACATCTAGACAATTACGAGTCGAAGAGTTCTCAACTAGCAATAAAATCATCAAACAACCATTCAATTTGCAACTTAAACGGTTGAGAAATAAATTCATAAACATTATTGGCACGGTAGTGAATAAGCAATAACAATATAAATTGAAAGAAACAAGCTTTTTAAATATCAATTCGAATTCATGTTCGGACGTCGAATTTGTCCCGAATCAAATGCAATTAGCTACTGGAGTTCATGGAAATATGAAATAAAAATATGAAACTGTAACAGCAAACCAAAACAGCAAACCAAGACAGCAAACCAAGACAGCAACAGGTGCACTGGTGGAATGGTATTGTGGACTGATAGTGTAAACTGCAACTGTGGAGGTGGTCTGCTATTTTGGTGCTCGACAGGTCCAGGTACTTGTGCTTATGTTGTAGTTCAGAACTGGAGATGATAGCGTGCTGGTGGTGGTATCCAGGTAGTATGGAAATGCAGGCCTGCGTAGATGCTCTGGTGATGGTTGTACTACTGCTACGGCTTGTGGATGCAGAGAATGGAACTGAACTCCAGCTGCTGTTGTGATGTATGCAGGTGCAGGTGAGGGTGATTATGCACTGATGAATGGTATGCTGGTGAAGATGTAGGTGGATGGATGCACTGGAGATATGCAGGGGTATATGAGATACTATTGGTGATGTGAAAGTATGCAAGTGGGTATGCTGTGAGTTGCAGGTGGATATGAATACAGTGGTTATGTAGATGGTGGATGATGTATGAGATGGTTATGAAATGCAGTGGATGGAGGGTTCTGCGGATGCAAAGTGAGATGCAGGTGGAGATGCAAGTGCAGGTGGATGGATGATGATGTATGTAGATAGAGATGATGCTGATGGAGGATGGTAATGAAGATGCAAAGGTGGTGATGATTATTGGAGAGGAGAAGAGAGCTCCTCTCAGTTGAAGATGCAAAACAGGCGGCAGTTATGGGGTTATGGGATTTTTTCTCTGCTGCAGCTTTTAGGTTTTCTTATATAACTCCTTTTCTTGCTGCGAACTTCATGCAAATTCGATTTGGATTGCGACCCAAGTTTCCTAATATCATACACATGCTAAAACACGGTTCAATCTGCTCCATCCATCTACAAAACCAATGGCACTAGCTAGCCTTCATGGATGTTTTTCCGGCCAACTGACTTTTCTCGCACAAAAACCAACCCAAATCAGTGAATAACTTTGACCAAATCTTCAGTTCCTTTGCGACTTCGAATACCTCAACAATCGCAGCCATTCATCATAGGAAAACCAAGGCAACAGCTCATATTCCTCCATGTCTTTTTGGTCAATAACCTCTTTCCATATTCGAGACTTACTCAAATTATGTATAAGTTCCTCCTTGCCTTCCTTGAACTCGTGAATTTCTTTTAACCCATCGTGTATGACCCTGAGACCCATAACTAGCCGTAACTGAGATAGTGAGGTAAACCATTGGCAACTGAACTTGAGCTTGTGTGGCACTGGTGGATCAGGCCTTTCAACGAACAGGTTGCGTGCGTCTGGAAATCTGATGATGGTTATGCACTGGCTATACATTTGAATTGCACAACTCCTTCCCTGCTCAGTACGAATTCAATCACACAACAACCCATCATTCTTAATTACTCAGGGCTCAAGAACATTCATAAATCCTTCACAGTTCGTCATCAAAGATCAACGGCAGCAAACGTCTTTCCTTGGCTGTTCTTGCGGCTGGAGACTCAGTCCAATTTCAATTCCAAATCAAACCCCTATAATCCACTTTGTTTCAGCTTTAATCCTCTTAATCTCCTCCCTGTTCTTCGTGGTTATCCATGACAGAAGATACCTTGAGCTCTGAATTTCCGGCCATAAACTATGTCAGCTATCTCACAATTGGTATCACAAAGTTCCGTGTAGTCTTGGCGCATAACTACAAAGTTCCGTGTAGTTTGCCATCTCGACCAGCCATAAGACTCAACTTTTGTTTGTGGTAGGGTCTTGGCCCAGAACTGGTGGAGCGTGCATGAGATGGGATGGAACTGAAATGGGAAAATAAGCTTTCGACCTTGTTCTCTCTGTCAAGTAGTAAATAAGAGCTGGTGGCCCTTAGCCAGGTAGCATGTCTGTTTAGTGAGTACTGGTTGTTTGCTTTCAAAGGCTTTCGTCTGTCTATGCTTCGACTCCGCCAATGCTTAAGTAATGAATTGAGACTCCAATTGCCTTCTTTCTTGTCGCATGACTCCAAAATGCCTGCAAAATAGAAAACAAACGTAATATACAAAATACAAGAGAAAATAGCTAAGAAAAGCTTTAAGAAAGTGATATTCAAAAGATATATTTTAGGCTCTTATCATAGTACTGCTCTCGATGATCCAATCCTCGTAGTCACATTATAAGGAAATAGTTCAACAACTAGTTTAAATTCCTTAAGCTAGTGGGAGGGAAACCACTATTTGTTAGACATTGAATCTTGAGATATTAAATAAGTGGTGTGGCCTTATTAGTAAAATAAGTGAGATTGAACTCAATTAATTTAGAGTGAATGTATGTTACGTTTTATCCAGATATATCTCAAGTGCTTTTGATAATTTATGTTTCTTGGGAATGGTGTACTTTTCATTCCATAAGCGCAGATATTGGATCTAGTTCAATCAAATAGTCAATTGGCCCGAAAAAGTTCTTCTTGTCATTAAAGTTGATGTCTAAAGCATGATATCCTCTAGAAATTGGTTGATACTATGATACAAACGTTATATTGCATATACCAACACCTGTAACCAGGTGCATTTCCAACTCTTTCATTTATGATGGGAGCTAGAATTACATTTTAGCTGGTCTGTTGGTGTTATTATCACCGAAGAAAAAAATACATCTTTGTCTCATGATACATACGTCCCTCTACACATATTTCACTATGCTAGCAAGTGAATCACATCCCACAGAATATTCAAATTTAGGGTAAAATATCAAGTATCCAATAATGGTGCTCAAGTACTTCTAAGCCCCAAATGAATACATTGGAATCGAGTTGGTACAACCAATTGGACCAAAAAAAAAACATCATTCAACTATAGCCAATATCATATTCAAAAGAACAAAATAACAATAAGACCAAAATTCTTAATGATTGAGGTCAACAATCATAATCTAAGTTAACCATTTATATGATATGGATTTATCTTAAAATAAAATAAAATAAAGAACTAGACATGTTATAAGAAAAAGAAGAAAAAAAACCGGTAAGTATTAAATGTTAAAGCCCACATTAATATTAGTTACATACCTCGTGTCATGCTTTGGTTCTCGCTGCACATGGACATAACCAAGACGGACTTGATCACGCACGGCCCACAACTGGAACATGACATACTATTGGAACAGGGTTGGACCGGGTTGGATTGACTGGACCGGCTGGACTGGATCGAGGGGACCAAGGTCAGAGAAAATTTGTTTATTTTTCCGATTTTCTTTCCCCATCAGAATCAAATAGAACCCCACAGGTGCTTCTCCTTCACAGATTTCCACAAGAGGTTCTCTTTAGGAACGAAATCTGAAGGATTCGTCCAATTTGCTCCGCATGACATGATTAACCAAAACTTCCATGATTATCCCTTTCTTAATGATATGTCCCATTTGCAAAACTTCACATGATTAAATCAAAATACCTATTTATGAGTGATAAGTGCATAATTCATATGATTTTAGTGTCCATTCCATACTTGTTTAAGCTATTATTCTTGCATATTTTTGTATTATTACTCTTGTTTTATCTTATTTTCCTATAATAGGTGAATCATCCAAAAAGGATCTACAAAGTGCTGAAAATATATAGGAAGAGAATTATTCTAAGTATCCAAGTTCCCAAGTCCAAGAGAAGTGGAAGAAGTGCGGCGAAAAGGAGAAAAACGCTCAAAATCAAGATACGGGCCAATGACCGAGATTAACTCATTCGAATTAAGGATTTATAATCACCATCTTGAAGATAATTTAAAGATAAAATGAATTCAAAAAGAATGAGGTCATTCCAAGTTCGGACAAAGAAGTTGTGGCCAAAAACGAGTTTTTATCGAATACCGAAGACAGTAAAGTATGCAAACGGGTACGCATACCTTAGTTCCGAAATTTTCTGCTGGAATTTGAGGTACGCATATTTAACAAGTATGAAAACGGATATGCATACTTGTGAAGGCCTAAGGTCACGTTTGGGGTCGTTATTTCGTTATTTTGGGTCGGGTTCTTGAACCGAACTAGATACTTGATGGTCAAGCAATGTAAACATATAAAAAGGTATTAGGTCATGTAAAATGATATATCATATCATCTAATATCACAAGTTCTACATCAAAACCTGGGGTTTACCTCTTTAGGGGGAAACCACCATTATTCATCTTCTTTGTAATATGAGTAGCTAAATCCTTTGTTGATTAAGGATGAATTCAATGTTCTAAGCGTGAAGCTTTATTAATAATATGAATCTATTTGAGGTTTTAATCATCATCATTTGTTTTCAATATTATATCTAGGGTTTATGATTGATTCTTAGATTGATTTGGGTGCACAACTAGATTAGTCTATTGATCATTCTATTGCTAGTAGAGAGTTGAACGATCAACAATTGTCGTGCATCTCCTACACAAGTAGAAAACATGAGACCTTGCAAAGGGACTTTGTACAACAAGCGTGTGTGGAAACAACACCAGTAAGTGAACCAAGCGTACTGAGTTTAACTGCTAGATTTAAACCTAAATTCACAAAACCTAAAGCGTTCGATCGAGTTACACCTTGTAAGCGTACCTCAAGGAGGCTCAGTTGGATAGAATTCGGTGACTAAGCGTACCTGTTATCCAGTGATTCAAGGAGTTTGGGAATAGCTAAGCTTACCTGCTATTCTACGGTAAGTGATGAATAGTTATAACCGAAGATATATAAGTATTCTAATCCAGTAATCGCTTGGTAACGGTGAATGATTCCTTAATCATCTCTTTTCTTTTTTATTGTCTTTCTATTCATCTTATAAACCAAAACCCCCCTTTGTTATTTACTTTATTTTGCTAATACAAATAACCTATCAGTTACACATCTCTCTGTGGGAATGATCTCTTATTACCGCTATATTACCAGTTAATTAGTGGGAAATATATTTATTAATTTGTTGAGCCTACGACAACCCATCAATGAGAAAGATAATACAATTTTATCTTAAAACATATCATCAAAGATTGTAATAAAAACTTAGCTGATTTGATGATGATGATCCATTAATTCCAACGTAGTGTATTTGATTCAAAATAAAATAATAATAAATACAGATCCAAAACAATCATTCAGGGATTTGATAGCAACCAAAAAAAAAATCAAAATCAAAATCCATTGCCGCAGGGTTAGAGCTCGTGCTAATAACATGTTGCAGTGGAAATATAGGGAAGATAAAGAGGCAGAGGAAAGTTTATACTGAACAACATCATCAGGTTACATGGACCAATATCCTTTATATACATGTAGGATGACAACCCTAGATACTATATTGGGCCGCACATTTATGGGCTACAAGCCCTACAACAATTGTCTATTATTTCAAAAGATATTCGCTTCTAATGGATCCTAATAATTCAAACTCAATGCAGATGTCGATTTCTACAATCTCAATTCGAATGAGTTCGAAGCGACCTGAAATGAAACACAAATCTATATTTGCTTTCTACAACTAAGATCTAAAATTTGTTGCTTTATTTCAATTGATTATTGGTTCTAAGTACATTGGAAGACAAATTATGGTAAAACTTCTAAGTTGAATACAAGAAAACTGATTATATTCGTAAATTATGCTCTCAACGATATTCATATATCTTCTATCTTAGATTTTACCATATACACTCAACTTTTCCTGCTAAGTGTATTTATATCGATTTATAAGGTGATATATCTATATTCATATATTTCAAAATTACTTATGTATGCGCTAACTATTTTGTAGTGTTATCGATTTCAACTATGTGTACTCAATTTGTTTTCCTATACTACATAGTAACTCTTTGTACTTTACTAGTTACAAATCAACTAAGTGTAAAGTTGTTTCACATAAACCAACATTTTTTCCTACCTACGAATTCTAGTCCTAAGTTATTCTGATCATATTCTTATCAAAACCAATTTTCCTCTAACAAATCCGGAACTTCAAACTCAACTAGGTGTGCGAACATGAGATGAATCACATATCTATATGGTTTCTTACAATCTAAATCTAAAATGTTTGGCTTTAAGTTCACTAGGTTGAAATAAATTCTAACTCATAAAGTGGGTTCAATTTTCTTACTCTAATTTACATTTCAATAGATTAAAGATTCTAAATGTATAGGTACTCAACAAGTTTCTAAATAATTTCGGATCTATCAGATTTACTAACGTCACTATGTCTCCAATGTTGGAGTGGTTCATAAATTTTAACTATTCTCTAATCTCTATCAGCTTCTAAGCCATAATAATGTAATTGGTTTAACCTATATTTTTTACTTCAACATATGTACACAAATCAAGAAAACAAATTAATCAACCAAATAGATCTTTTAGTTCTTGATAGCTTTTAGTGAAAAAGATTTATCTCACAACCCAACCCCGTTCTAAACTAATTTAGTTCACTGACTAGTACTAGCTATTATCTATCATAACTCATGTAAAATATTATATATAATATCGAAACGGATGAGTTACCCCTCTACTAAGTAATATCGAAATGGATGAATGATCGCCTTACTATATTAGTAAACGTAAATAAATAATATTGAAACAGATGAATTACCGCCCTACTAAGATGATTAACAAAATATAAATAATATCGAAAAGAATGAGTTGTCGCCCTACTAAGATAGTAAGCAGAAATAAATAATATTGAAATTGATGAGTTACCACCCTACTAAGATAATATTCAAACGGATGAGTTACCTCCCTACTCAACTTAGCAAGGAGCCATGAGGAATCACAGACACTCCTTGCGGGAATACCACACATGCATATCAAGTACACACAACATGCGCACGGAGACTAAAAATACAGCATGCTCGCAAATAAAGGAAACTTAATAATTATAATAAGGTTGCAAGAGTTCCCACCTCTATTGATGACAAGCCATGCCTACCTCGAAATCCACAATCCAATGCTTCGTCCATTGAATCAATCGTTGTTAATTTAGACAAACTTCAATATTTAAGCATGTCTCATCATCATCATCAACTCCATAATCATCTTTTACATCATCTTCATTAAGAACACCATCAACTATTTATTTATTTTAATTCTCTTCCAATCATCACTAACCTTTCTGTTAGAGCATAGCTCGGTTGAACCCACCAAGCGTTAGTATGTCAAGTTTGGTTGTCATATTTTAGTCAACCAAAACTCATTTAAGAGTCGCTTGATTTAAATGTACTAGATTCAACTTCGTATAGGTTAGCTTGAAAGTATTAGGGTGAGACATTACAAGTATTGTGAAGACTTGAAGAAGTGAAGAAGTACAAAGCTACAACCACAACATCATCCTTCCACTTGAGATTAGTTATATTTGACTTGAACTGTTTCATTCCCTAACGTATCTTTCAAGTCGTGCATATTGAAAACATAAAACTGCAAAGCATAAACACTCTAGATAGACATAGTATTAAGGAATACAATATGAGGTTTATTTCTTAACCATTAAACTTTGTATATGAGTGTTTGTAGGTGAAAATGGTTTCTGCTGATTTCGGTAATTTCGTGTGTACGGGTGAGAAATAATTTAAATCCTAAAATGTACTGCAAGGGAGTACTTAAGATTCGAGAGATCAATCTGTACAAATCCAGCCTAAACCAAGAAATGTCCGTTCCAGACTTGCTTCGGTCACAAAGTGGAGGAGAATGGATTGGTTTTGGGGAGGGAAGCAAGGAAAATGATGAGACCAAAATAGTTGATTCTATAAGAGTAGTTATGTTACTACGACTTGTATCAGAAAAGTGGGAAGGCTAACAAATGGTAAGCTAGCAAGTATTTTCTGAGTGTTGTATATTCCTGAATGAACTTGTTGTTCTGTGGGATTCGAACCCAGCACGTTGATTGTGTTAGGTGAATGCTCAACCATGTTGTTGTGACATGTGTTGATGTCTCAAATGTTTTTGTGGAAAACATGTAGCATATGGTTGTTTCCTGGCAAGTCGATCTTGGGAGACTTGTTAGCTTGGTGACCTTCGACAATCTAGATTTTGTATATTAAGAGGAAAGGTATTCGTTGATCATTGCACGCTTTCGTTCGTTAGTGGCCGCATAGGGAAGGCCGGTGTGGTGGTGCAATTAGGTTGGCATGCCATTGGCATGGCATGGTGGCGCGACTAGGTTGGAACGCCATTGGCATGGCATGGTGGCGCGACTAGGTTGGCACGCCATTGGCATGGCATAGTGGTGCGACTAGGTTGGCACTCCATTGACATGGCATGGTAGCGCGGCTAGGTTGGCACGTTATTGGCGTGGCATGTCCTGGCGCGGTCTGGTGTGACCAAACTAGGGTTTTGGGTCAAAGGTTACCATGTGTGGTATGGTAACCTTGGATGGCTAGGATTTGCTCATGGGATTGAAGGGCAACCGTTGATTGTTGCACGCCTTTGCTTGGTTAGCCATGTAGGGAATGCCAGCATGGTGGCGCGGTTATGTTGGCATGGTTTGGCATGGCCAAACCTAGGATTTTGGTCCAAAGATTACCATGCGTTGTATGGTAACCTTGGATGGCTAGGATTTGCTCTTGGGATTGAAGGGAAACCGTTGATTGTTGCACGCCTTCGCTTGGGAAGATGTGTAAGGAAGGCCAGCATGGTGGCGCGGCTATGTTGGCTAGGGCTAAGGCAGTGTATATTTGTCTTGGCATATGGGGCCAAGGGTTTGTCATGGGCGCATGGCGCAATTAGCTTGGCTAGGTGCGGTTTGGCTTGGCATGTGGGTCCAAGGGCGTGCCATGGGCGCATGGCGCGGTTAGCTTGGCTAGGTGCGGTTTGGCTTAGCATGTGGGGCCAAAGGTTTTCCATGGGCGCATGGCGTGTCTAGCTTGGCTAGGTGCGGTTTGGCTTGGCATGTGGGGCCAAAGGTTTGCCATGGGCACATGGAGCGGCTAGCTTGGCAAGGTGCAGTTTGGCTTGGCATGTGGGGCCAAGGTTTGGCGTCACCAAGCTAGGTTCATGACCAAGCTAGGTTTTTGGGCCAAAGGTCATTTGGTAACCTCGGAAGACTAGGATTTGCTCCTGGGATTGAAGGGCGACCGTTGATTGTCGCACGCCTTCGTTTTGGTAGCTGCGTAGGGAAGGCCGGCAAGGTGGCGCGGCTAGGTTGGCATGGGGACATGGCGAGGTGCATTTGGCATGGATTGGTAGGTGTGGCTGGCATGGTTTGCCATTGGCACAGGGGTGTGGATAGCATGGTTGGCATGCCTTGGCGCGGTAGGTGTGGCTGGCATGGTTTTCCATTGGCACACGGGTGCGGCTAGCATGGTTGGAATGCCTTGGACGGTAGGTGTGGCTGGCATGGTTTTCCATTGGCACAGGGGTGCGACTAGCATGGTTGGCATGCCTTGGCTTGGTAGGTGTGGCTGGAATGGTTAGACATTGGCACATGCGGTGTGAGAATTAGGGTTTTTTCCTGTCAAAACCCTAATTAGCATTAAAAAAAGGTACCCTGGTAATTTTCTCGCAGATAAATTAAAGGGTTCAATAAATGTGATTGGTTTGGACATTATTACTTAAGTTCTGTGACGTCACTGTCTGACTAGGGTTTTACGATTTTACCCTAATCTAAAAACCACCATCAACATTAAGTCCCCTGCTTAGCTCGGAACAGGTGCCTTGTTGTGAGGTAAGTATATGACGGTGAGAGACAAGGACTGAATCAAGATGTAAATCATTGCAAAGATGGTCGGGAAAATACGACTAACCTTTTTGAAGGGTGAAGAGAGTTTTTGCTTCCCGTATTGGCGGCCCTGCATAAGTTTTACTGGGGATACAAACCGTGGAGTGGTGAGACAAAAGTTGCTGGATTAGTCTGGCCATATATCACCGAGGAAAAGCGGGCGCGGTCTTGGAAGGCAAAGCATAATGAACGGCTTGGCACGCGGGGCCAAGAGGCGATGTGGTCTTAGGAAGGAGAGCATGGCGGATGGCTTGGTGTATGGGGATGAGAAAATGAAGCAGACGGCTTGGTGTGCTCATGGCAAGGCATGGTTTGTTGAGGCAAGGCATGCATGGGTGGCTCGACACGGCTGCGATTTGTCTTTGCGTCCTGATTGATTCTTATTCGATGCTAATGGGAAATCCTTTCCCCTTTCGAACATTAAAGTATCACACCCTCCTATCCCGCCTAACTTTCATTGGGGTTTTGATGAGGCATTTTGTTTGAGACTGATTTCCCGGCCGTGATTCCATCATGTTCCGCCTATTTAGCCTACGTTTCTCTTTCTTCCTTTAGGGCTCCCACAGTATTTACGTCTGGTAAAGTTGTGTCGTGTTCCAAGTTTTTAACAAAGATTTCTTCTAATCAAATCCAACTTTCATCATGTCGATCAGAAGTGAATCGTCCTCGATCCGACCATGTTCTCCATCCAAACGTGCTAGGCTTGACTCTTGCGACAATTCTCCCATCCGAGTCATTCGGGTCAGAAAATCATACCGACTATTCTTATTGATCAACAAGTGTTTCTTTATTTGCCAGTGAATAATGAAAGTTTTCCTTCTGTGTAGAGATATCCCGTCGGAGCATGTGTTACCGTCATTGATGAAGATGATTTGGTTACCCATTTTTATTCTAGTTCGATCCTACCAGCCGCTGCAGATCTGGAGAACGCCGACTTAGGAATTTCTTGCCATGAGTATCCCAATGCAGGCTTGTCGTTCGGAACCCGCATGAGGTGTCTTTCCTCTAACTACCAAAACGTTGGTGGTTTTATGGTGCAGAAAGAATTCGTAACTCTTTATACAAAAATATGGAGGGCATACGACCATATTGCCACCAGGAACGTGGTGCAATATTGTTCGTCCGCTTTAGTTTCTATAGTGAATTGTCTCCTGCCGATGGTTGTTGAAATGTAGAGTATGTATATCCGTGCTATCGCGGAAGCAAATATTCAAAAGTGGGAGAACATGGTGTCTACCTGTGGATCTCTGAAGTTCTATGTTAGTTGGTTGCGGCATCGTCTTGAAATTTTGAAAGTTGACAGAGCCGGTATTCTTGATGACGTGGTCCCTGCTAATAAATATATTCTGAAAGATAAAAAAGCTCTGGCCATGGAGTCTCAGAAAGTGGAAGAGTCAATCCGGAACTTGAAGAGCAGGACTGACAGGTATCAAAGACGGTTAAAGATGATGCTTTCTAGGGATTACAATCTTTTGGACGGGCTTTTCTGAGTTATGTGGTTGTGAGATGTTCGGTTTTTTTCTGGGTTTTAAGCATGCTCTTGCTCTTGCTCTTTCTCTTTTATTTTTATTTTTATTATTTTATTTTTTTTGAAAGAAATAAGAGAGTTTTATTGATTTTCTTCAATCAAACAAAAGAAAAGACTCGATATTTGGGGTATGAAAGAAAGTGGAAATATTCTTGGCTATCAGTGCTTGTGATACGACGGGGCGAGGCGGTGGTCAGGCGTAGTATGCCTTAATCCATTTCCCATTGATCACCGCTTCCAGTTTTCCTCCGTCCTCATTAATGAATTTGTAGTGCCCACTGTTGTACGCTTTCGTGACTATATAAGGACCTTCCCACTTTGCGGAGAATTTTGGTGCAAATGCGTCTTGCTGGATGTGTTGAAAATTCTTCAATACAATATCTCCTACTTGAAAAATTCGAGGTTTCACGGTTTTGTTGTACGCTCTAGAAACCCTATTTATGTATGCTCGTGCGTGTTCTTTCGCCTTGGCCCTTCTAGAGTCTACAGTTTCCAATTCTGCGACCCTCAAGGCTTCAACCTCATTCCATAGAACTCTGGTTGCTTCGGCAATCCTAGCCGATGGGATTTTAACTTCCGCCGGGAGGATAGCGTCTGCGCCGTAAACAAGAGTATAGGGAGAGACCCCAGTGGAACTTCTTGGTGACGTCCGGTTCGCCCAGAGTGTCATTGGCAGTTTCTCATGCCATGCCCGGGGATTATCATGCACTGTCCGAATGAGGATTCAGATAATAGTTTTGTTGGTTCTTTCAGCCTGCATGTTCCCTCGGGGGTAGTATACGGTGGAGAAGACTTGATTAATCCCGTATTCCTCGAGTAACTCTCGTACTTTCTTGTTCGCGAAAGGGGTGCCATTGTCGGTGATGGTATGTTTAGGCACGCCAAAGTGGCAAATAATGTAATCCTTAATGAATGTCTCGATTGTGGTTCCATTCGTCCCTCGTAAAGCTATGGCTTCGACCCATTCGGTGAAGTATTCAGTTGCTGTTATTATGTACTCGTGATGTTTTGAGGATGGTGGATTGATCTTTCCAATGATGTCAAGGCCCCATCTATGAAAGGGCCACAGAATGCTTATTGAATGCATGGGAGTTGCTGGTACATGGATAAGGTTTCCGTGGATATGGCATTTCTTGCACCCCTGAACGAAAGCATCTGCGTCATCCTTCATGGTTGGCCAGTAGTACTTCTCATGTATCTGGAGAAATAATTTCCACTTTCCTTGATGTTCGCCTTCGTACATCTCTTTCAGCATGATTGGGATCTCTGCTTCGTTCAAACATCGCAGAAGACTTCCTCAAAAGCTTTTACGATATAAGATTCCTTCGTGGAATATGAACCTCTCGGATCTTTGTTTAATTTGGATACATCCTTATTATTGGTGGGGAGTATGTCATCACGAAGGTAATTGACGTATGGCTCCTTCCAGTCCCTAGCGCGACCAATATTGAAAACTTCTAATTGATATGGCGGTGCTTGACACTTAGAACAGGTTTTATGAAGTAACCGAGCTTGGACCTCCATTTCCGGCCAGTAGTAGCCAAGGCGTTGCAATCGACGATAGAGGGTTACCACTAATGTTTGTACGCATATCTCACCATGGATGCGGTTGAGTTGTTGTTGTGCTTCCCCCTCTCCGAGGCATCTTGACAAGGAGCCGTCTGGATTTCGATGATATAGCACCCCTCGGAGCATGAAGAAATCACACAAGGTTTTGAGACTGACCTTTCCTTAAAAGAGTGGGCATTTAAGTTCTTGGATAATCGGTGTTCTCTAGTCGTCAACTTCATCTTTTTCGGGTTGGGAGAGCCATATTGAATCCATAGTTCGTATCTTTACTGTCAGGGTTTCCTCAAGACCTTCAAATCGCAGTTTCGATGCTAACGTTACCAGGAAGTCAGTGTGTTGGTTGATGTCGTGCCTAATATGGGTTACTGTTGCGTCGACGAAGTAGTTCAGCAGTCTTTTCGCCTTGGCTCTATATGGGGCTAAGGTTACTTCTTTCAGTGTGTATAATTTGTTTACCTGGTTGACCAGTAGTTTAGAATCCCCCCTTATTTCCAGACGTGTGGCTCCGGCTTATTTAGCCAAGGATAGCCCGATGAGAAAAGCTTCGTACTCTGCTGAATTATCGGTGTAGGGGAAGTCTAGCTTGAAGGAGTTTGAGAAAACTTCACCAGTCAGGGATACTAGAACTATACCGGCTCCTCTCGTACCGTTGTTAGGGGTAGCGGAGCCGTCGAAGAATAATATCCATGTTTCTTCTTGGATGAATGAGATTTCCGGAAAGTCCCCAGGGAGATCCTCACGTAGCGTTACGGTATTTTCTCCTGGAAATGCCGCCAGCAAATCTGCAACTTCCTGTCCTTTGATAGCTCTCGGGGAAGCACATGTTATGTCGAATTATGATATCTAGAGGATTCATTTGGCCGGTCTTCCTATCAGGGCCAGTTTTGAGAGGAGGAACTTCACAGGATCAGATTTGGATATCAGCACCACTTTATTGGACAGTGGGTAGTGCCTGAATTTCTGGATGGAGTGGATCAAAGCTAGGCAAACCTTTTCTTCTTTGGGATATCTAAGTTCAGTATCTCTTAAAGTCCGACTGAAGTAGTATATGGGGTGTTCAACCCCTTCGTCATCTTCTTGGGCGAGGAGATCTCCGATAGCAGTGTCGCTGAAAGCAGTATAGAGGTGTAACGGTCTTCCTTGCATAAGTGATTTCATGATGACTGGGGAAGATAACATCTGCTGAATTTTCCAAAATGCTTCTTGTTGTAGTGTGGTCCAGACAAAGCTCGCTCCTTTCTTTAGTAAGGGGGTAAACAAAGCGACAAGTTGAGCCAATCCGGGTATGAAGCGGCGAATGTAATTTATTTTACCCATGAAACTTTGGAGTTCTTTCACGTTTTGCGGTGGTGGTATTGTGAGGATAGCTTGCGTTTTGATTGGATAAGCCTTGATCCCTTCAGCGGTTACCTGGAAGCCTAGGAATTTTCCCGAGGAGACACCGAAGGCACACTTCAATGGATTCATCTTTAGTTTGTATTCGCGACATCTTTCGAACACCTGCCGCAGGATTCCTGTGCGGGCTGCCCGATTTTTTGACTTGACCACTATGTCATCTACATAATCTTCAACTTGCTTGTGCATCATATCGTGAAAAATGGTGGTCATGGCGCGTTGGTATGTGGCGCCAGCGTTTTTCAAACCGAAGGGCATCACAGTGTAGTAAAAGTTTCCAAGAGGAGTTCGAAAAGCCGTCTTACTTGCATCGTATTCGTACATCTTTATTTGGTTGTAGCCGTTGTAACCATCCATGAAAGAAAACATGTCATGTCCGCTGGTGGCATCTACTAGTATGTCAATGTTTGGGAGTGAAAAGTCATCTTTAGGGAAACATTTGTTTATATCTCTAAAATTGACACAACATCTGATCTGTCCATTCTTCTTTTTTACCGGAACTACGTTGCCAACCAGGTGGGGTGATGGATCGGTTTGATGAAACCAGTCGCTAGTAACTTTTGAATCTCCTCCTTAATATGTTCTTCTACATCATGCCGAAATTTCCTTAGGGTATGCTTGACTGTCTTGGATCAGGATATCACGTGTAAATGGTGAGTGACCAGCTTCTCGTCTAAGCTGGGCATTTCCTCATATGTCCATGCGATCACATCTTGATATTCCTTGAGGAGGTCTACCAACTTTATGCGTTCTTCTCTCGCAGAGTCGAGCTTATATAGATGGGTCGTGGAGATTCTTCATGATCGAGTTGGTGCCGTCTTGTAGCTATCGTGGTGCATCAGGTACCTCCTCCTGTGGCTCATCACCACATTTACGTTCCATTGGGCGGAGAGACTGTGTGGTAGTCTCCCCTGTTAATTTCTAATAGTGGCGTTGATATACGGTTTTCCCTTTTTCGTCGTGACCCATAATAAAAGCCCATCCTCGCTTGGTTTGAGCCGAACCTTGGTTCTGCGGGATGAATGCGGGTGTGTCTCTCTTTCGAAGGTTTGATGTGAGACTGGGTTTCTCCATGGGGTTGTGCAAGACCATCACTTTCTTCAATGGATGTCCATTTTGGCAGTGGAGTGTGGTGAGCCTTGTTGGTTGTGACCTGCGGTCCCTGTCTTGGATCGAAAATCTCCATGCCACAGATCAGCGCATAGGGAGATAATGATGCAGTGATGCGAATGATCTCTCCGTTTAACATGGTTTTCAAGCACTGGTGATACTTCGAAGGAATGATCATGTTTTCGTGGAGCCATGGCCTTCCCAGTATCATGCAATAATCTGGCTCATTTTCGATTACCTCGAACCTTACTTTTGACTGGACAGGTCCCACCGATAGATCCAAATTGACGTACCCATATGTACTGGTTTGGTTGCCTTAGAAATCGTTCATTGTAGTGGATTGTCGTATAACCTCATTTGGTCGTACTTTGGCCGTCCTGAGCGTCTTAAGGGTGACAACGTTGGAGGACGCTCCTGTGTCGATGAGAGCCCTTTTGAATTCCACGTCTTTGATTCGGGATGTGACGTGTAGGGCACGGTTATGGCCTTCCTCTGCCATCATTTCCTCGTCGGTAAATGTGATATTATTGATGGACAAATCTGGCGTTCTTGCCATTTCCGAGCGCGAAGGAACCCAGGGCATGCTTAGTGTTATTCGATTGATGGCGGTGAACGTCTCCATCCGCTGATCATTTGAAAGATGTAATAGTTCACATAAGTTTTCTACCAGTGAGGCTGCTTCCAGGATGACGGGTCTCTGATTAGTAGTGAAGCTATTGGCTTGAGAGTGATCGTTTGGAACGTCAGTCCCCAGTTCTGGAGTTTCCGAGGCAGGCGAACCGTTCAACTCTGCCGTCAGGTTGATGAGAAAATCCAGTATGACGTTAATTGAATCTTTCATCAGACCCATGTTTTTGGTGTGGATCTCCTGAACTCGCACTAGGTCATTCAACCTTGGAATTCCTTCATTGGTCACGTTGTCGGGCGTTGTGTTGGGAAAAGAAACATTTCTGCTCGCCTGAGTGGCACTTGAGGACACATATTCAGTCATAAAACCGACCATCCTTCCGAGTTAGAGAAATATATTCAAAAACTGATATTAGGACCGATAGATCAATCTCCCACTGTGGTCTCCAATTATTTGTAAGTGAAAATGGTTTCTCCTGATTTCGGTAATTTCGGGTGTACGGGTGAGAAACAATTTAAACCCTAAATAATGTACTGCAAGGGAGTACTTTAGATTCGAGAGACCTAAACCAAGAAATGGCTGTTCCGTACTTGCTTCAGTCACAAAGTGGAGGAGAATGGGTTGGTTTTGGGGAGGGAAACAATGAAAGTGATGAGATCAGAATAGTTTATTCTAGAAGAGTAGTTGTGTTACTGCGACTTATATCAGAAAAGTGGGAAGGCTAACAAATGGTAAGCTAGAAAGTATTTTCTGAGTGTTGTATATTCCCGAATGAACTTGTTGTTCTGTGGGATTCGAACCCAACATGTTGAGTACGTTAGGTGAATGCTCAACTATGTTGCTGTGACATGTGTTGATGTCTCGAATGTTTTTGTGGAAAATATGTAGCATATGGTTGTTGCATGTCAAGTCGATCTTGGGAGACTTGGTAGCTTGGTGACCTTCGACGGTCGAGATTTTGTATCTTAAGAGGAAAGGTAGCCGTTGATCGTTGCACGCTTTCGTTCGTTGGTGGCCGCATATGGAATGCCAGCGTGGTGGCGCGGCTAGGTTGGCATGCCATTGGCATGGCATCTTGGCGCGTCTAGGTTGGCACGCTATTGGCATGGCATGATGGCGTGGATAGGTTGGCACGTTATTGGCGTGGCATGTCCTAACACGGTTTGGTGTGACCAAACTAGGGTTTTGGGTCAAAGGTTACCATGTGTGGTATGGTAACCTTGGATGGCTAGGATTTGCTCCTGGGATTGAATGGCAACCGTTGATTGTTGTACGCCTTTTCTTGGTTAGCCGTGTAGGGAAGGCCAGCATGGTGGCGTGGTTATGTTGGCATGGTTTGGCGTGGCCAAACTTAGGATTTCGGGCCAAAGGTTACCATGCGTTGTCTGGTAACCTTAGATGACTAGGATTTTCTCCTGGGATTAAAGGGAAACCATTGATTATTGCACGCCTTCGCTTGGGTAGCCGTGTAGGGAAGGCCATCATGGTGGCTCGACTATGTTTGCTAGGGACAAGGCATGGTGTGGTTTGGCTTGGCATGTGGGGCCAAGGGTTTGTCATGGGCGCATGGCGTGGCTAGCTTGGATAGGTGCGGTTTGGCTTGGCATGTGGGGCCAAGGGTTTGCCATGGGCGCATGGCGTGGTTAGCTTGGCTAGGTGCGTTTTGGCTTAGCATGTGGGGCCAAGGGTTTGCCATGGGAGCATGGCGTGGTTATCTTGGCTAGGTGCGGTTTGGCTTGGCATGTGGGGCCAAGGGTTTTCCATGGGCGAATGGCGTGGATAGCTTGGCTAGGTGCGGTTTTGCTTGGCATGTGGGACCAAAGGTTTTCCATGGGCTCATGGCACAGCTAGCTTGGCTAGGTGCGGTTTGTCTTGGCATGTGGGGCCAAGGTTTGGCATGACCAAGCTAGGTTCATGACCAAGATGGGGTTTTAGGCCAAAGGTCGTTTGGTAACCTCGGACGGCTAGGATTTTCTCATGGGATTGAAGGGCTACCGTTGATTGTCGCACGCCTTCGTTTTGGTAGACGCGTAGGGAAGGCCAGCAAGGTGGCGCGGCTAGGTTGGCATGAGGCCATGACGAGGTGCTTTTGGCATGGCGCGGTAGGTGTGGCTGACATGGTTTTCCATTGGCACAGGTGTGCGGCTAGCATGGTTGGCATGCCTTGATGCGGTAGGTGTGGATGCCATGGTTTTCCATTGGCACAGGGGTGCGGCTAGCATGGTTGGCATGCCTTGGCGCGGTATGTGTGGATGGCATGGTTTGCCATTGGCACAAAGGTGCGGATAGCATGGTTGGCATGCCTTGGCGCGGTAGGTGTGGCTGGCATTGTTAGCCATTGGCATATGCGGTGTGATAATTAGGGTTTTGGCATGTCGAAACCCTAATTAGCATTAAAAAAAGATACCCAGACAAATTAAAGGGTTAAATAAATGTGCTTGGTTTGGACATTATTACTCAAGTTATGTGACGTCACTGTCTGACTAGGGTTTTACGATTTTACCCCTAAGCTAAAAACCGCCATCAACAATGAGACATCGACATAATCGTATGAATGTTATTGTGATTATGTAAGGGTATGAGGTGAGGATTTCATCCTAGGAAACATTTTTATAAGGAAGTAAGTTCATGATATGTGTTGTGATCCGAAAAGGAAATCGCCAGGCGTTATTGGGGCTGTTCTTCATTGCATATCTTATGAACGACCAATATGTGTGATTAGTATAACCGCTCATGAATTGTTTGTGTTCTTGGTAAAACTATTCACATGAGGCCTGACTTATGTATTGGTATGACTTTTATTAGTGAAACCGATCTTAAGTAATCACCTGGGGTATGATCGGGTTTGTGTGTGTCTAACCAAATTTGGGAGAGGGGAACCGATCCAAGTAAGAGGTGCAGTATATCACAATGGGAATTGATCCCTGTATGAGGTATAACAAGGTTTATAGAAGAAAGGGGAACCGATCCTATGAACATGTGCAACACGTTTTTAGGCAAAGGGGAACCGATCCTTTGGACATGTTCAACACATATAAGTTAGATACCATATATATGTGGGGAACCGATCCTAGTACCTAGTTAACCGAATTTTGGTAAGAAAGTGTGACTATGCACAATACTCACATGGAGGTAGAACCGAAACTTGTTTTGGTAAAACCGTTACACCCATGACTTGTGATTGAGTGTTACTTAATCAATCACATAATTCTTGAAAGTCAGATGAACCAATCTAAACTTGTTTGGAAGTGTGGTAAATCATTTTCAAGTGAGTAAGTATGAAAAAGGACTTACAAGAGAAAGATGTCGACACATTTTGAACACGCACATTAATGTGTATATTTTATTGTTCAAAGATATTCCTTAACAGCTAAGAAGGAAGTAAATCCCAAGATCGAATTTAAATAAGTTAAGAATCTTGTAATTAAGGTTTTTAATTATATATGGAAAATAAGAATTAGTAATGTGCATTTTCTAGTTAAAGATTTTCCAAGGATATTTCGATCATTAATTTGGACATAGCATTCTCAGGAATTATGAAAATCGAATTTGTAAAATATTGAAGATCTTGAGAATATTTTCGGTTTTGGAAATTCCTTGGTGTCCAAAATTCCTTGTCTATAAATACTTTGAGTTTGCATTTCTAGCAAACTAATCCTTCGTGACAGTAAAATTCCTTTGTTGTACTGTTACTAGTGAAGCCGCCTATTCGGAGAGGAGAGTAACCTAATTAAGCGAAATCTCTTATAGCCGCTCAATTTAAAGTCTTCTTTGGGATTGAGAAGCTCTAGTGCGTACCGTTGGTGGGAAACTAGATTTTGCGGTTTATCTTTAGTTTTCATATTGATTTGATTGACTAATGGTGGTTGAACTTTGATTGCACCTAGATAGTTTGTTTATGCTTGAGAATCTTCTCTTCTGATATAAGATTCACTCAAAGTAGTTCGAGATTTCGACAGGGATATTTAGACTGTTGTTATATCTAAAGACGATCTTGTGATAATCCATTGTTAACAGACTCTGTTCTGTGTGTGATTGATCATAAGAGATTCAAGTAGTTGTGTGTAGGTGTTTATTGAAGATCAAAGAGGATTTGAAGAGATAGAAGATTTCTGAATTGGTTTTATAATCTTTGGTGTGCACAATACTTGTTTGGGTAACAAAGGATCCAACTATAATCGATTTATCCATGAAGTATTTTGATAGAATAGTTGAGAAGATCGGCATCAATACATTTTCTTGGGATTAAAGGTATTGATAGCAAAATCTTAAAGATTGCCTTTTGGTAGTTGAAAATAAGATGGATCTTGGAACCTGGCAAAGGAGTTTATGTTAAGATAAACAGAAGATCCTTTGCGCAACTCATATCACTTGGTCGAAGCGAGTTGATACCAAACAAATTTGTTGTTCCTTTACTGTTTGGAATGCGAACCAAAGGATTTGGTCCAAGTACGTGACTTGTTTACATGTTGGAGGCATGGGAATATAGACAGAACTAGGTGAATTATAGGTCTGGTTGCTTGGTCTCAACTATACGAGCAGGCAAACACACTAAGACCTCATAGGTCTGTGTTTGTAGCAATCTGATTCTATGGACAGAAGTGCCATCTCTATACATGTACCACCAGTCTTCGATGACATGAACTATTTATTGTAGAAAATTTTTATGCGAGCTTTTGTACAAGCGCGAGATTTTCAATCATGGCTTCATATTTTTAATGGCTATGATCCTCCATTAGTTAGTGATCGGTTGTCAGCCGACACAAATATAAATTACACTTTCTTACTACTCAAAATATAAATATATCAAGGGCAAGAAAGGATCGATCCCACAGAGAGGACTAGGTTGTCAATATGTTTTGGTTTCCTATATAAAATACCGGGGTGATTTTCTGATTTTTATATACTAAAAATAAAATAAAAGCAAATAAAGAAAAGTAAACACACAAATCAAGGTAGTGAGAATATTGGTTAAGGATTCATCTTCATTCACAAATATGTTTTCTTCACAATAACTAGAATTGATATTTAATCTCTACTTTTATCAAAATACCTAGGATACCTTGATCGCAAGAATATCCCGCTAATCTCCTTTTGTCATCAACAAACACATTAAAAGATGCGAGTATGAGTTCTATCTAAAAGAACAACCTAACGTGTAAAAGCACTAATTAAGTTTAATTCCCTAGATGCATTAAGTTCTATGAAATCAGGCCAATCAAAGCAATTGAACGTGGAAAGCGCACTAATTCAATTTAACAAAGGTTACGATTCACATATGATTATAAGGATGCATCACTACAAGCTATAACCATATTCATGATACTTGTAATCATGAATCTATCACTTTTACGTATAACAAACCCTAATTTATCAATAGAGATGAACACAAACTCAACCGATTCGCGACTCGATCAAACAAGCATTCAATTCATGTAACAATATAAACAGTGAATCATAAACGATAAAGTATAGAGACAAAACTAATTTATCATATCAAAACCCATATTATGTGAAATCCAATTATTCCATAAACAATAATAAACTTAAGTACTCATGTTAATGGAGTTCATAACAAGAAGAAAGAGAAACACTAGCATGTTCACAAACCCTAGAAACCAAAGTATCAGCAGCCCCCTAATGGAGATATATGATATAAGATAAAAAGATATATAGGTTTAGAGAAAAAGTTCTATTTATATGCCTTTCCCAAAAGGATACCCAAAAGTAGGTCAAGTTCTAAAAATCCATCTCCAATTGATCCACCAAGCCCATGTGCTAAAACACCTCCACTGGAAATTTTGGGTCCAAAAAGTGTCGCTGGAATTGATGACCTCATCGCTGGAATTGATGACCTCATCGCCGGAATCCGGTCAACGCCGCCGGAATCCGATCGCCGAAAAAATATCTTCGGGCACTGAACCATCGGAAACTATCACCAAGTAATTCTACACTTCCAGTAGCTCAACTTTGCTTCTCTGCCTTCCACACATTCACAAAAAACAAATTTTACAATTCCTTGTTTCTTGCGAAAACACACCCAAAAGCGCGCCATGTAGCTCATATATCAGGCCATCGATTCTTGCATCCGATTCCAAACCACTTCATGATTTACTGAAACATTAAGATCCATACTATAAGTTCTGAAATCCGGCATTCCGGGATAATCTCACCGGTTCACCAACTCTGCTCTATTTTCGCACTGTCAAACTCAGCTTCGCCAAGACCACGTCCATGTTGGCCTAACCATTTCCTTGTATATTTCCTGATCTGAGACCACCACAGTTCATTCCATGACCTTAATTTCTTCTCAATCACCAGCTCAAGCTCAGTTGTACCATCCAATACCACTCATTAATCAGCACACAACAGCAACATCTCTTCCTTGTCCTTGTAATCCACTCCTGCGATAACACCAACTAGTCCCTTTCTTAGAAACTCCAGCTGCGACTTCAATTCAAGACCATCAGCAAAACAGCTACCATTTCTTCCCTAGAACTGCAACACTACCTTCCATCTAGGAATCATCACAGCATTACCAGCACTCTCTATAGTTGATTCCGCCTTTCCTGACTGTCACCACCACTACTACTTCATATGTTCCTTACCTGTCCCCTAACCGCATTCTGCATTTAAACCTTCGGCTAACATCCATTCTTCCAGCTCCAAATGCTCACAGACTCCTTGGCAATCAACACCTCCCTGCAGCTTGTAATCCATTTATCCCTGCTACAGCTTGCCAACATTTCCATTTACAACGCACTCATCCATAACCTGCAATTTACAAAACCCAATTCATCTAACACACTACCAGAGTCACCAATTCAACCTTCAGATTCATCACCAATTCAAATTCCTGAAATAACTGCTTTCAACATCACTACATTCATAGTGGCAGTATCTCACTGCACTCCATGTACTCCAGGCGCAATCAACTACAGCTTTCCTTGTTACCAAACTCCCCTTTCTCCCTGTGTTGTTCTTGCAACTACCAGCACCAATTCCCACCTGTAACCACCATCAATTCCTCTTTTCTTATTCACTGTTCAACCCCTCTTCAAATCCCAAATCACAGCAGCTCATACTCCAATTCAATTCCCTTAAATTACTGTCTCAGCTCCAATCTGCGTTTAAGAACCCCATCAATATCTCGATCCATATTTCCTCCTCCTCTTACTCACTGTTGGTTACAAGACTGGAGCTTTTAGTTCATGACTTTTATCGAGCACTCAATGTGCGTTCCTGCTGCTGCTTTAGACATGTAACTGTTGGTGATTTTTAATACCACTATATCTCCTTCCCTGCGAATTCATACACACCCATTCATTCATAACTCAAAATATGCACTTCAATCTTCCTCCTCCTTGGCTTTAGATAAAACTCTTAATTCCTCCACAATTATAACAGTTGTTATATCCCTGTATTTCCGAAATAGATCCAAATAACCCCTAACTCATGACATTGATTTACTGTCCTTGCTTGTCTTCAAAACCAGCTCCTGACCCATTGTAAAGACCCATCATAGCAATGGGTAATCGACTGCAACATTGCAGTGAACTATGAACATCTGCAAGACTTGAGCTTCTTGCAAGGTCTTGGTTCGATAAAAATTGACGGAATTGTGGATTGTATTGAACCCGGCCTGGCTGTTAAGGAAGAGGAGAGGTAGCCCTAAGAGAAATGCTTGTTTGCCTTCAACGGTTGACTGCCCATAGAAATGCTTCATGGAACAGTGGGCTTCCCCCGAGTAATTTCTCAATTCCTTTGTAAACTTGGTTTCCCAGTAGTAATCTGCAAAAACAGGAAGTCTGACTTCAGTGAATCCACTCTTGAAGACTTTCATTCTTGCTAGATCCGAGTCCGTCGGTTTTCATAATCGCCAAGCAATGATTTAAGCTCAAATTTTCTTTGTTCCACGTCGCATGACTCCAAAACACCTATTAACTCAAATACACACATAAGATACATAATTCACACAAAAAATAGCAAATAAAGCATAAACTCTACATAGAAAATATGGTGTATTCTACACCTATCAAATTCCCCCACACTTAGACTTTGCTAGTCCTCGATCAAATAAAACAAAACAATTATAACACATACATACAACTCCGTCTCGTCGAGGCTACGGTCACTTTTAGCATAAATAACAAGCCTTTGAACCCCTAGGCGTCCCTAGTGGACGAGTTTTAGTCTCGTGAAGGTTTACAAGAGGTCTACCTACAAAACCTATATTTCCAACTCCGTCTATTTGTGAAAAATCAATGAACGAATCCAAAATGACTACAGGAGGAGGTACCTTGCGCAAATTAAATTCATATATTAGTAAATAAAGCTCTAATTAGATAGTCGAACAAGCCACAATACTCGGAAACTAACAAACCACAATCACAATGAAAAGATTAAGAAGATGGATAAAGATGTAGATGTTGGCGAATGTTCACAAGTGATCGATGTTTCCCATATCTGTCTGAAGGTCACTGCTAAGATGAACCTAATCCTATTGGATTGAGCTAATGGTATGAATTCTACATAAACTCACTGGCATATACAAGGGAACCAGAAGTGACTTTATTCAACCAAAATAATACTTTAGTTTCTTTTTATTTTTATTTTCTTTTTTAACATTTTTTTCTTCTTTTTTTCTTGTGACAACATGATTCAATCTTTTGGATTCAAGCGCATGCTTCTTGTCAGCAAGTACATGATAGTTGCCTTGGATCCTGCATTCCACGCTTGTTTAGGCGACGGAGACAGGGACTACGTTTCACACATACTGCTATCCAAGTGTCTTTTTTATTCCGTTTGGTCTAAATGGTCGGTCTCTTTTTTTTTTTTTTTTTTCTAGTAACTCAATCACTCTATTTCATCCTAGCAGTAATAACACGTCAATGTTTAGTGACCCACCAAAGCACTTAGAGAACAATAGATAAATATGGAAAAATAAAAATAGAATGTGATATGGTGATATTCCGAGATATGGTAACAACTATCATGTTATTTATGATTTCTGAGCTATGTTCGTCCCTTTAATTAATGGGTTCCTCAACTCCTACATTCAAAATGGTTCCATCACTAATGGTGTCATCCTAAAGGCACAAGTTTCTAGATTTCGGAGTTCAAAAAGCACAATTTTTTCTTGGTTTTCCTTTTTTTTTAAACACAAGGGAAAAAAATAACAAGGCTAAAAACTCTATATGAGAACACTCCCCCACACTTAAACTTTACATTGTCCTCAATGTAAAATTTAGTCATTCAAAGTAAAGTTCAAGATGGGAAATTCATAACATGATATATATACACAAAGAAAATAAAATGCATGATAAAAACTCATTACTCCAACTCATAGCTATTTCGGAACAATAGAGGATAAACACTAAACAAGCTATTTAGTTGGCATCTAATCTCAACTCATCCAATATACACCTCACCGCCAAGAAAAAATTCCATCTACTTAGAAAGGCTAGTGTTTATTCTAAGTTGTTCAAAAATCTCTAAAAGTTGGAGTTTTGATATGCAAATATCAAAAATAAGAAAATAAAGATAAAAGACTTAAAATAAAAGAAAAAGATAGAGATAGATACACAAAACCGGTGGGTTGCCTCCCATTAGCGCTTGGTTTAAATTCGTCAGCCCGACATGCAAGTTGAATTCTTCATACACCAATAATCGGAAAAGTTGGGGATCCACCCATAGCACCTGTTTTGCAAACACTAGCTTCACACAAATATTAATAATATAAAACAGAAACGAAGATATTAACCGAGAAGAGTTTCCCCCATACTTATTCTTGTCCACACTTGAAAGTGCATAAAGAATATAGGAGTCGGGTACTTCCACGGTTTCTTGTTCACAAACCTGCATAGTATGAGAATCAAATATTTCTAATGGAGGAAATCGAGAAACAAAGTCAGTCAACAATGTTTTCGAAGCCATACATTCAAACCAATAAGAGGTAAAGGAGAAGAATTAACATGCAAAGGGTTAGACAAACCTCGCACAATATCTTGTAGCACGGAATCCTCTTCATCCTTGAAAAACTCAAGTGAATTATTCACCTCTTGTATATCATGGTCCTCTATCAAACCTTGCAACCATTCTTCGTCCATTTCTGCCTTAACCAAAGTCTTGACATCAACATCATCATTACAATCATTCACAAGTTCAATTGGGTCTTCCATAATATTGGTCTTAACGGTCACATTCTCAACACATTCCTCTTTTTTGTTCGGCACATACACCTTTTGCGGATGCAATTCTGTCCATAAGGAACTTATTTAGAACACTCATTGCATCATCCTCAAGCTCTACCTTTTGAATAGGTTCTTGATCGTTATAAAGATCAATGCTTGAGTAAGCTACACTAGTGTCATCATATTCCTCTTCGTCTTCATCTTGATCCCAAAAAGATTCCATTGTACACTCCTCTTTGTTGTCATCATGAGTCGTTTCAAGCAATGTATCATAATCACCTTCACTTTCATAGTTAACATAAGGTTCTTCGTCGCTGAATTTAGTGTTGCTAAACTCTAACTCATCCTTTTGAATAGGTGAATGATCATTATTAAGATCAAGAGTTGAGTTAGCTACACAATTATCAACGAAAGTGCCCAAGGATTGGCCTTTTTCAACATTAGCATCAATCAAATATTCATCACAAACCATATGCACATTAGAATTATACATACCTTCCTTACATTGATCAATGCCTCTTCGCAAGTTAGCAATACCTTCATGAAGTTCTTGGAGTTTCTCGTCTCTAGTCTCTTTAGCTTTTTGAAACTCTTGTCGTACAAAGTTGGAAAAGTTGTCTAACAAGTTAGAGACTTGTTGTTCAAGAGAATAAGAATCCTCCAATCCTTGTGGTTGTTCACACCCATACCCGCCATAAGGTTGTTGAGGAAAACCATAAGGTTCTATGGAATATTGGTCATAACCAATAAATTGGTTTTGATTATACCCCTGGAATTGGTAGTTGTCATATTGTTGAGGTTGTTGAAAACCGTATCCGTTGTTCCAATATGCTCCATCCATGAGAAATAAGTTCCTGAAATAAGATTCTCAAACCAAGGTTAAAACCCAGAAAATAAGAAAAAATAAAAAAAATAAAACAAAAATAAGAAACCAAAAACAAGTGACAACCGTTGCCTCCCCGGCAACGGCGCCAAAATTTGATCGGTTGTCAGCCGACACAAATATAAATTACACTTTCTTACTACTCAAAATATAAATATAGCAAGGGCAAGAAAGTTTCGATCCCACAGAGAGGACTAGGTTGTCAATATGTTTTGGTTTCCTATATAAAATACCGGGGTGATTTTCTGATTTTTATATACTAAAAATAAAATAAAAGAAAATAAAGAAAAGTAAACACACAAATCAAGGTAGTGAGAATATTGGTTAAGGATTCATCTTCATTCACAAATATGTTTTCTTCATAATAACTAGAATTGATATTTAATTTCTACTTTTATCAAAAGCCCTAGGATACCTTGATCACAAGAATATCCCGCTAATCTCCTTTTGTCATCAACAAACACATTAAAAGATGCGAGTATGAGTTCTATCTAAAATAACAACCTAACGTGTAAAAGCACTAATTAAGTTTAATTCCCTAGATGCATTAAGTTCTATGAAATCAGGCTAATCAAAGCAATTGAACGTGGAAAGCGCACTAATTCAATTTAACAAAGGTTACGATTCACATATGATTATAAGGATGCATCACTACAAGCTATAACCATATTCATGCTACTTGTAATCAGGAATCTATCACTTTTACATATAACAAACCCTAATTTAGCAATAGAGATGAACACAAACTCAACCGATTCGCGACTCGATCAAACAAGCATTAAATTCATGTAACAATATAAACAGTGAATCATAAACGATAAAGTATAGAGACAAAACTAATTTATCATATCAAAACCCATATTATGTGAAATCCAATTATTCCATAACTAATAATAAACTTAAGTACTCATGTTAATGGAGTTCATAACAAGAAGAAAGAGAAACCCTATCATGTTCACAAACCCTAGAAACCAAAGTATCAGCAGCCCCCTAAAGGAGATATATGATATAAGATAAAAAGATATCTAGGTTTAGAGAAAAAGTTCTATTTATATGCCTTTCCCAAAAGGATACCCAAAAGTAGGTCAAGTTCTCAAAATCCGTCTCCAATTGATCCACCAAGCCCATGTGCTAAAACACCTCCACTGGAAATTTTGGGTCCAAAAAGTGTCGCTGGAATTGATGATGTCATCGCGGGAATCCGGTCAACGGCACCAGAATTCGATCGCCGGAAAAATATCTCCGGGCACTGAACCATCGGAAACTATCACCAAGTAATTCTACACTTCCAGTAGCTCAACTTTGCTTCTCTGCCGTCCACACATACACAAAAAACAAATTTTACAATTCTTTGTTTCTTGCGAAAACGCACCCAAAATCGCGCCATGTAGCTCATATATCAGGCCATCGATTCTTGCATCCGATTCAAACCCACTTCATTATTTAATGAAACATTAAGATCCATACTCTAAGTTCTGAAATCCGGCATTCCGGGATAAGCTCACCGGTGCACCAACTCTGCTCCATTTTCGCACTGTCATACTCAGCTTCGCCAAGACCACGGCCATGTTGGCCTAACCATTTCCTTGTATCTTTCCTGATCTGAGACCACCACAGTTCATTCCATAACCTTAATTTCTTCTCAATCACTAGCTCAAGCTCAGTTGTACCAGCCAATACCACTCATTAATCAGTACACAGCAGCAACATCTCTTCCTTGTCCTTGTAATCCACTCATGCGATAACACCAACTAGTCCCTTTCTTAGAAACTCCAGCTGCGACTTTAATTCAAGACCATCAGCAACACATCTGCCATTTTTTCCCTAGAACTGCAATACTACCTTCCATCTAGGCATCATCCCAGTAGTACCAGCACTCTCTATAGTTGATTCCGCCTTTCCTAACTGTCACCACCACTACTACTTCATATGTTCCTTACATGTCCACTAATCGCATTCTGAATTTAAACCTTCGGCTAACATCCATTCTTCCAGCTCCAAATGCTCACAGAATCCTTGGCAATCAACACCTCCCTGAAGCTTGTAATCCATTTCTCCCTGCTATAGCTTTCCAACATTTCCCTTTACAGCGCACTCATCCATAACCTGCAATTTACAAAACCCAATTCATCTAGCACACTACCAGAGTCACCAATTCAACCTTCAGATTCATCACCAATGCAAATTCCTGAAATAACTGCTTGCAACATCACTACATTCATAGTGGCAGCATCTCACTGCACTCCATGTACTCCAGGCGCAATCAACTACAACAGCTTTGCTACCAAACTCCCCTTGCTCCCTGTGTTGTTCTTGCAACTACCAGCACCAATTCCCACCTGTAACCACCATCAATTCCTCTTTTCTTATTCACTGTTCAACCCCTCTTCAAATACCAAATCACAGCAGCTCATACTCCAATTCAATTCCCTTAAATCACTGTCTCAGCTCCAATCTGCGTTTAAGAACCCCATCAATATCTCGATCCATATTTCCTCCTCCTCTTACTCACTGTTGGTTACAAGACTGGAGCTTTTAGTTCAGGACTTTTATCGAGCACTCAATGTGCGTTCCTGCTGCTGCTTTAGACATGTAACTGTTGGTGATTTTTAATACCACTATATCTCCTTCCATGCGAATTCATACACACCCATTCATTCATAACATTCATAACTCAAAATATGCACTTTAATTTTCCTCCTCCTTGGCTTCAGATAAAATTCTTAATTCCTCCACAATTACAACAGCTGTTATATCCCTGTATTTATGAAATAGATCCAAATAACCCCTAACTCGTGACATTAATTTACTGTCCCTGATTGTCTTCAAAACCAGCTCCTGACCCATTGTAAAGACCCATCAGAGCAATGGGTAATCGACGGAAACATGGCATTGAACTATGAACAACTGCAAGACTTGAGCTTCTTACAGGGTCTTGGTTCGATAAAAATTGACGGAATTGTGGACTGTATTGAACCCGGCCTGGCTGTTAAGGAAGAGGAGAGGTAGCCCTAAGAGAAATGCTTGTCTTCCTTCAACGGTTGACTGCCCATAGAAATGCTTCATGGAACAATGGTCTTCCCCCGAGTAATTTCTCAATTCCTTTGTAAACTTGGTTTCCCCGTAGTAATCTGCAGAAACAGGAAGTCTGACTTCAGTGAATCCACTCTATTGACACTCTTGAAGACTTTCATTCTTGCTAGCTCCGAGTCCGTCGGTTTCCATAATCGCAAAGAAATGATTTAAGCTCAAATTTTCTTTGTTCCACGTCGCATGACTCCAAAACACCTATTAACTCAAATACACACATAAGATACATAATTCACACGAAAAATAGCAAAGAAAGCATAAACTCTACATAGAAAATACGGTGTATTCTACACCTATCAGTTACAGTAGACGATGTAACTGTTGCAAAGGATATTGGTGATTATGATAAACTTGAGATTCTTGCTGCAAACATAAATTATTACAGATAAAATTCTATCATCCATGCCATTACCCCAGATCTTCAGCACCACGTTACTACATATAATAAGTCTAAATATGTTTGGGATATCTAAGAAAACGTATTCGAAGGGAATGCCGCAGAGAAAGAAGCAAGGATTCAAAATGTAACATCTAATTGGGAAAACCTTTGCATGTCTGATGATGAAACCTTTGATGAGTTTAACCAAAGACTTTCTCAAATAGTTAACTCCTCATATTCATTAGGAAGAACTATTCCGGAGAAAGTTATTGTGTGCAAAATTCTTAAGTCTCTACCATCAAGATACGAGTCTAAGAAACATGCCATTGAAGAAGTAAAAGATCTTTCTACACTCTCTAGAAATACTCTTGTTGGAAAGCTAAAGATTTTTGTAGAGTGAACACGCATCTAGAAAAGAGGTGATTTCTCTTAAAGATGCAAACAATTCTGAATCCTCTAAGGATAAATCTGATTCACCAGATACTAAGGATGTTACTCCACGAAAATTTAGAAAATTCTCGAGAGACAGGAAAACGAGTTTTTCTAAAGGTGCAACATCTCCTAATGATGATGTACAATGTTATAACTGTTGTGGTTACATGCACTTGTCTTCAGTATGTCATAGCTGGAGTCGTAGACAATCGGCATATGCAGCAGCTTTGCCTACTCTTGATGATGGACCTGAATTTTATAATCCCCAAGAGTATGCAGGCGAAGTTGCATTAGCTTCTGGAAAAATTATTTCGGATACTGATTCTGATTCTGATGAAGAAGTATTCCATGTGGATCCAGTTGTTAATAATCTTCTTAAGGAATGTCATCAAAAACTCTCAGAAGCTGAAAGCACCATTTTCAGTGAGAGAGTTAAATATGACAGACTTCGTAGTCGAAATAAAGACTTGCAAGACCAACTTGATTCTAGTGGTGCAAGAGATTTAGGTAGCACTAAACATAACTTTTTCTATTCTACTAAACATTGTTTTTATTGTGGAAAACCATGTCACTTGCAAAGGAATTGTAGATATCTTAAACGAGATAGAACCAAATATGATTCTGTTAAGATGACAAGATCTGATGTTCCAAACTGGAGAAAAACTGAGTCTCATATTATCAGTTCTTCTAGTATTCCCTCTAAGAAATTTCATAATTATTTTAGGGAGAAAAAGAAATACGTTGCTCCAAAAGCTACTCAGAAATGGGTACCAAAGAAGATCAATAAAGTAACAAGTACTATTAAGAAGGATCTCCCAGACAAGAGTTGGACAAGGAAAAACATCTTAAAAAGGTATGGAACAGTTATTAAAAGTTTCAAGGAAGTTGTTAAATTCCTAGATTCCATGCATGATTCTGTTTCGAATACCTGTGGTGAACAAGATTTTGTTTACCTCAACACAACCTGATTGTGTTGGAAGTGCATCCTCACCAAGAATCCCTAGTAAATTCAGTGAGGATTGCAAAAGAATCGGGGCACACATATTGTGTTTGGTAATTTTTGAATATATGGAACAATTTATTGTTTCGAGCTGAGTCTAATTCGCTTACATATCTCTCAAAATATGTGTTGGTAACCTTTCGCTTCAACCAAGTTCATCTTTACCTAGTGACGAAAGTAATGTTATGTTTCAATCACTTTGAAAATAGCTTTGACGAAAAATAGTTTGTGAATAACAACTATATATAACGTCCTCTAAGAATGTTTCAATGATTGAAATGAGAGTTTAGATTATATAACCATTGTTGGATATAAGCATTGTGTGGTAACACATATATGTATAAGTCTTTATTCCTTGAACCAAAGTATGCATACTTTGTTGATCAGGAAAACCGGATGTCCGCGAACTGGCGGAAGTTCTCTTCCCGAAAAATCTGCTGGAGTTTGTGAACTCCTTCTGGGAACTTAAGTCCGCAAACTAAGTCTGTTGGTTATATCTAAAGACGATTTTTGTGAACTTATATTTATATTAACTAAGGAATGCATTTTACAAACCGTGGCTATAAAGTTCATGAATCGATTCGAGTGAATCATATCTTTTTTGCTTCGATTGTGTCTTGTATACTTCTATAAGATTTCCTTGCAATCGAACAACTCTCTAACTAGTTCATTTGAGTCATTTGAACTAGTTATGGTAAAGATGAATATGGTTAAATACCATGCATATGATTCTTAATTACCTAACTTGATGTGTGATTAAAATTCTTATATACACTTCGGCAGACAAGAGAATTTTGGACATTCTAGGTATCAAAAGGCGTGCGCCTAAAATGCCGAGCGTACTGATGGTTAAATGGCAGCCTCCGCCGCAAGGTTGGATTAAAGCAAACATAGATGGGTGCTCTTTGGGTAACCCGGGCCCGTCTGGCCGTGGGGTGGTGTTTCGCGACTCTAATGGTCTGGTGAAAGGATGTTTAGCGCAAAATCTGGGGCTCAACAACTCGATGTTTGCTGAGCTTTGGGAGGCAATTTATGCCTTTCGTTTAGCCCGTACAAAGAGAATTCGTAGGCTTTGGATGGAATGCGACTCAACCTTCGTTTTACAAGTTATTCATAATCCGGGTTTAGTCCCGTGGAGATTAGAAACGCACTGGAACAATTGTATGAAGTTTGCTTCTACCATCACGATGATTTGCACTCATTCCTTTCGTGAAGGCAACTCTTTATCTGAATCGCTGGCTAAGCATGGTGCGACAATGGAGTCTCGTTGGTGGAAAAACACGCCGATTTTCGCTAGACGAAAGATTTCTATAGATAATTCGATTCTTCCGCTATACAGATTTCGTAATATGTAATTCTTTTTGTTTTCTCCCTTTTGTTCTGTATCTTTTTGGAGGTAAGGCCTGGTCCCCCTCCTTCTTTTTTCTTGGTTTAATAAAATAGTTGTTTAGCAAAAAAAAAAAAAAAAAAAAAAAATTCTTATGTATAACAGGTTAGAAGCAATAATCAATGCCATTGGATGTTGGTTTTTATTGTCAAAGAATTTTTTTCATACTCTTATGGTAACCATTCTTGGTGTAAATCCTTATGGAAAAGGTTATTCTTCCTTCTAAGCATATCAATTCTTGTTTATACAAGTGTGTTTCTTAGAAAAGATGATCACAATACATGATCTTCATGATTATATATTGTGTATTATTACCATGAGATAATTCGATTGTTTCTAGTAACACGATCTCATGAGAGACTTTCAATGATTGGTTCTTAACTCGTATCTCCTTGTAGGGTTTCTAAAATCCAATATATAAATCCTTATCTCTGGAGTAAGGCCACTCTTGTTGTTCTTTCGGGAATGATATCTTATGGGGGAGAGTTCTTAAGTGAACTTGTGCTTAATTACTATATCTTTGATGGGATAAGTGGTTGTGGAACATGTAGGGGTTAACTTGTATTTTAATAAACTCCTTGATGAAAATCACTAAGTTTTGACTATGTGATATCATCTAAGGTAAAGTTGATATGTTTTCTTTTGGTTAAGAAGTTCCTCTATGAAAATTTCATTAGGATCCCACTAGTTTTCTTACCTTTGCCAATTTATATTGACAAAAAGGGGGAGAATTATTTTGTAGTTCATACTACATTTACATATGGTTTACGGATCATTATGTAAGGGGGAGTGGTTTTCATTATGAGATGAAGTATTGACTAAGGGGGAGTGATACATATCACCATAGTATTATTGTCAAAGTTGTGATACAATGAAACTTTGATACTATGTAATAATACTATGATGGATCTTCAACAAGTACAGGATGAACACATGCAGAGTTGAAGAACCAAGGAAATCAAATATGTAGGATTTTGGAGCTGTAATGCTTTTAACAAGTACAATCCATATGTAAAATGTTTTTGTCACTAAAATTGACAAAGGGGGAGATTTTTAGATCATTGCTCGGTTAAACCCACTAGCATTGGTATGTCAAGTTAGTTGTCAATTTTAGTTTCCAAAATTCATTCTTGATTTAGCATACTAAAGATAGTTTCGGACTAGATTAGGTCTAAGAAGTTGAATCGAAGCTATCCTTAAAGGATGAAGATTGAAGACTACAAGAAGATATCTACAAGTACTTCATCAACAAAGGCATGTGATTGATTTCATTTGGATTCTTGTTCAATTCTACCTTTCTAATCTATCGAGATAGATGCTCACTCTATGGAACAATTCCTATGATGGTAAATGTACATTTATGTATATATACTTGAGGTTATTTGATTCATGACTTTGGTGACAATAACCTTTATCCATATATAGGATCTCATGTTATAGTGAATGAGCTTACGAATTCAACGAGCCAAGAATCACTCAATTCCGAGTTATAACGATGAAGTTATGGGTGATTTATTAAAGTAACAGTTTTAAGTGTTGCTGAAACTGTTACAGTTCATTAGTAGGAAACAATCCATGGACTACTTGTAACAGTTCACGGACTTCAGCCCAATTACGTGACTAGAAGTATTTTTTAGTCAAGTTGGTGATGTTTCCTTATCTAGGAAAGTTAGCTATTACTCTAAACATCTTTGATTACCATATTAAAGTGTTTGTAATTCCTACCTAATTTAATTTGTGATTTATTCTCATAAATACAATATTTGCTAAATTAATTATTTTGGAAAGAGTTGCACCTTAGGAAAAACTCCCAAATTTAGGAGAGTCTTAAAAAAGGAAAATAGCTATGCTTATCTTTCAAGCTACCTTTCACTATAAATAAAGGGTTCGTGAGTGCTACACGTTTTCATCCCCTTTGGAAAATTGGTGTCAGCTTCACAAGGTTATTTTCCATGTCTTATGTTCTTCGTGAGCAAGAGTGAGATAAGAGTATTTGTATTGGGGATCACAAAGCCGAGTTGGATGTAATCTTCGTGATTGATTATACAACTTGTAATCTAGGTTTTTCACCTCTTGTATATTCTAAGGTTTTCTCTTATGATATAAAACCATTCAAGAGTTGTTGATCATAAACCCCCAGGTTTTGATAGATTTCAGTTTCCGACCGTATACCAAAACTTGTTGGTCGAAATCGGAAGCTAGAAAGAAAACTTCGATTAAGGTATCTCGTAAAAATCCTTAAGAAGTTTTATACAAGAAAACTCTAGATTTATTCTAGTTGTTCTTGTTGTAAAACAATTAGGTTTCTCTTACTTTTATTGAAGAGTGTAATAATCCCTAATCTACAAGTTTGTTTTGATATTACTTTCACCTAGTAATTGTTTTTATCAAAATAAACACAAGATTTCCAAAACCTTAATTTACATCTAAAGAGAAATCAAACCGGTGTTTTGTGCAAGCAAAATATCGAATCGTATCAATCGTGTTGTTGTATCTTCTAAAGAGAATCTTGGGTTCTGCTAGAAGATTTATGAGAAGAGTTCCTAAAGAGAATCTTGGGTTCTGCTAGGAGTTCTAATACAGTTGAAGCAGGTATTACATCTAGTCCGAATAGGTAGTAGGAAATTGGTGTAACAGATTATAATCAGTGTGTGTTTATTCCGGACTAGGTCCCGGGGTTTTTCTGCATTTGCGGTTTCCTAGTTAACAAAATTTCTGATGTCTGTGTTATTTCTTTTCCGCATTACATTTTATTTATATAATTGAAATAATACAGGTTGTACGTTAATCAATCATAGTTGTTAAATCCGACCTTGTTTGTTGGATAAGACTTGATTGATCTTGAATAATTGATTTTGTTATTTTCACATTGTTAGACCAGTCCAGACTAACCTTGTTTCAAGTGGACACCGTGTTGAAATGTTCCTTTAGTGATTGTTGCTTAAAGAGGTTTATACACGGTGGATATTGAATAGGTTGTGATTAACACAAAATATTTTGGTTCAAGAACTTCACACTAAAATCAGGTTTACGGACTTGCTTCTGTTTAACCATTGATTGTGTTGAGTAAGAGATAAACTCTTTAGTATTATTCTTTGATTGAGTTTTTACTCTCAGAATACTATTAAGGTTTAGTTCATACAGATTTCCAAACGAAATATTGGGTGTGGTTGTTAGACCCCCGCTTTTCAGTTTTCTTTCCAAAATATCTATTATCAAACTTATCACCTATAACTTAATCACATATTCGTTTCTTTTGCAAACTCACACCACACCACCACCTTATTTTCACGTGAACACAAGAAGAAAAGAAATAATCAACTTTTATCTTTTATTATCTCATATGTTTAGTTTTTACTATTCTAGCCTAAGAATCAGTTAATGACTAACATTTACATTTCAAACATATTCCAAAGTTTAACCTAACACCTAATTAATAAGGGCTGGCCAATTTTATAAGGTAAAGTCCGGTCAAGCTGTCTTTGACTTTCGTGGTCATGGTCAAGTCTAGGGTTAAGCGTTTACACATATTTTGACTTCGTCTTTTAAGTATCATAACTTTCTCGTTCGGTGCCCGAATAACGTGTTCTAATAGTATATTTTGAATAACTGTTTAAGATATATTTAATGGTATTATTGGCTCGTTCAAATTATTATTTTATTAATTATCATAATTTAATGTTCAAATTAAATTAATTATTATATAATTACTCAACGTAGTTGTCATTTGACAAGTCATATAGGATTGACCAGTCGGATCCTTACAAAATATATCCATGAGACATGACAATGGTGTACAACTGTGTACACATCTACAAAATCATAAAATCCAACATCTATACCCACAAAACATGCCATATATTCATGGTACAAGACAAGGTGCACCAGTTTGTGCACACATCCAACTTGAATCGTCTACTTAAGCGTCAATAACGTTATCCATATTGAACAAACATAACATGTAAACTTAGATTGATTTGAACCATCAACCTCCGTAAACCTTGTTCTAGGCTCGGACACTCTACCATTCTGAGCTTATGAATCCCTAAATTTAATACATAGACCCAAAAAAGAATGATGTTGAAGGTGCATCAGGATATAATACAATTATGTACCATTAATAATCAACATATGTGTACAACTATGTACGCATTAACAATCAACATGTGTACAACTATGTACACACTAAGAATCAATACGTATACAACTATGTACGCATTGGCAAAAAAACATGAATGTTTTATAGTTGAAACATCATCAAGTCCATCTTATTCATACATTTTTTTATTACCAAAAATAATATAAATTAACTGGCACATATTGAATCTGACAACATAATATAACGTGTAATTGCCAAAAAAATATATTTAAGCATAATACTTTTATGTATGCACTCTCTCTTATTTTTCCTAGTAAAACATATATGATGATGAAATTTCCTAACTCGTCTGGCCGACCGGCTTGTCAATTATATTTAGCTATTATCAACATTTAGAAACAAAATACACTTTTACGTTTCATTATAAATTAGTTATACAACCAAATGTTGCGAAAGAAGCGAAAACCTAAGTAAATCTCCAAACCTTCTATAATAAAAATAACATTAACTACATATCATCTATAAATTATTTGACTCTCAGTATAACATCTAACAAAGTTTATGAAACCCAAATCTATTATCCTTATAAAAATATTTTTAGTCTTTCAAAGAAGACTTGTAATTTAAGACAACCCATTCTCAAATTTTTCACTTGGGTTTTGGTTAGAGTTTGAATCCATGAAGTTTTTGGCGGAGATCTTGAAGTCGAGAAGAACAATGGATTTGATTATGTTGTGGTCAATGAATATTTTGGGATTTGTGGTTTTTATCAAGAACAAGGAATCAGGGAGATAAATAAAGTTGATGTTGAGATGAATGGGAGATAAGAAGAATAGGGGAATGATGCTTGGCATGGGTATGAGAATGGATTTGAGCAGAGTTTGAAGCAAATACAGAGATGTTGGAGATAAGTTGTGGTTCCTTCACTGCCTTCATCTCAAAATGATGTTAATGCTTTATGATTCGATCCTTTCAATAATTTCATTTGAGTATGGATTGATAAAATTAGGGTCTGGTTTGGTGCGAATCAGGATCGTTTGCTAAAGTGTTTTCATTATAACCACTTGATCGTAGATCCACTTCAAGGGTATACTTGTATACTCATAATTATACGGTATTTTTATTTTATAAAACTAATTAAAATCTGGTCATAAATGAAAAAGCGGGGGTGTAACAACACCACCCAATATTTCGATTTTCAATCTGTATGGACAACTCCGAGTTGTTTTCTAGAGAATCAACTGGACAGTTAGACTCAATCAATAGAAAATACTCAAGGAGTTATTATCTCAATCTCTCGATTTGATTTACTCAAGCAAATATGATTCGCGAGTCTAATCAAAGAGAGATAACTTGGATGGTACCAAAGACCAATATCCAAGTGTCAATCAATTTAAATCAACAACCAAAATGATCGGATATTCTAATTGATTGAACAACGCACAACATGTATTATTTCAATTATATAAAATTATATGCGGAAAATAAATAACACAGACACCAGAAATTTTGTTAACGAGGAAACCGCAAATGCAGAAAAACCCCGGGACCTAGTCCAGATTAAACATACATTGTATTAAGCCGCTTCAGACACAAGCGTACTCCAAATTAACTTCGGCCTGGACTGTAGTTGAACCCCAACCAATCTCACACTGATCCAATTGATTCCCTTAGCTGATCTTGCAATGAACTGTCCCTCCACCGATACTGTCCCCACTTAGTCACTGCAGTTATCCGATAGTGTGGGGTTTTCAACGGGCATCGCTGCGGTAATCCAGCAGAAACTTCCCGGATGGTCACCCATCCCTGGATTACTCCCGCCCGAGCACGCTTAACTGCAAAGTTTTCTTCCAACCCTGGAGCCAATTATGCTGAAAAGGCCTCGGTGATAGGAAAGGACAAATCATTACTTATATTCCATTCGGCCAACCACTACCGAATATCGGGGTATTACAATACCACCACCTTAAATTGGAGTCGTCCTCGGCTCCGAAATATATTCGCAAGCCCAGATCTCCGACGTTCCTTGCCCCTCGTGAGAAGCACCTGGAACAACCCCATCCAGCGTACCTTCCCACCCTCGGTAGGTGACCCTTCGTCGGCTCGGATACCATTTGTAATGACCTGTCCCTCCACCGATACTGTCCCCACTTAGTCACTGCGGTTATCCGATAGTGTGGGGTTTTCAACGGGCATCGCTGCGGTAATCCAGCAGAAACTTCCCGGATGGTCACCCATCCCTGGATTACTCCCGCCCGAGCACGCTTAACTTCAGAGTTTTCTTCCAACCCTGGAGCCAATTATGCTGAAAAGGCCTCGGTGATAGGAAAGGACAAATCATTACTTATATTCCATTCGGCCAACCACTGCCGAATATCGGGGTATTACAATAATATTTTTTGCCACTGTGTTACTTTAAATTTAGGGACTAAATTTCTTAAAGTGTGTGAGGTTGCAATACCGTCCCAATTTTAAGGGTATTTTTGCCTTTTATGAGAAGGGTAATTTTGTAATTTTACTTTAAAGGGTGTTTTAGTAATTTAGAGCTTTTATTTTCTTACTTCATTTTTTTTTTGGTAACGTATGAATAAGTGTTAAATTTAAATTAGATAAGTTCTAACAGAATAACTTTGTAAATTATAGTATTAGGTTGGTCGGATATATGACAGTGTTGAATTCCTTAAGAACGTCGCCAGTGTTATAGTGTGACTTGAGTGTCTGTTGAATTCTTTTCAATTAAAAAATAAAAGTAAAATAAACATTGATTAGTATCAGTAGCACTTTCTTTTCTCCTTCTTCAATCAGCCATAAAGTTTAATTAAACAGTTACAATAATTAATCTGATATTAATGACTTTGGTTGATTAGTATATTAAAAAGAAAAAGTTTTTATGTAATGATAATGTTTTATGTAATGATTAGCCCTTAACCCGTGCTGTAACAACACGGGCCATGATGTTGGTTCATTTTTAATATATCGTATAATTTGTATCCCGAATACTTATCAACTCATTATGATTTAATATGTGTTTGTCATAAAAATAGTTGGGATTTTTCTCTCTTTTTTTCTTTGTTTTTTCCTTTAATATTTTACCGCCGGAGATTTGCTCAAACGAAAGAAATATAATCTTAACTTCCAGACACTTTTTTATTTAGGTTCATTGCTTATAATGAGATAATGCTCTACATGAACATGGAAGTTTAAATATTTTTTGGAAATATGTCGTCAGCAGCGCTCATCTCAGTGAAATCAACTAATCAATATCGTCCATAAAAGTCTCCACATGCTCATATTTCTCTTCAGCTGACTCATCTATCATGGTCATGTTGCCGATCCTCTAAATAGGCAGAGAATAGTTTTTTTTTTTTTTTGCATCGAACGAATGATACAAACTATCCAATATGACATGATTTTCTTGTAATTTTTCAACACCCATTATATGACAATGTTTAAAATGTGTACCTATTACCTTTTCGAAGGGATTGTATATATGCGAACCCCTGCCATTAAATCTTCAACAAAGTATTGAGTCCAGCAATTTGTCTTAACGAAAGCTTTGGTAACTTCAAAAGTCTTGGAAATTTTGTCACTTTCGTATGTTCCTACCTTCACTTGAAATACAATCTGGCGACACATTACCTCATAAAGAACCTTGAACACATATTGTACTCCTTGATATTATTTCAAATTAATAGGTTGTTAATAGATCCTTTACCAAAAGTTGACATATTCTACGTTGAATATTTATAAATAAAAAAAATTACGGTATTGTGGATCGTTGCTTTCAAAGATTGTAGTTTTAAAAATTGGCCTCTTCAAGTCCCACAACTTTCTAAGTTTATATATCTTGTTTGTTTTTAACATTTTAGCTAGCCATATTATGTTTGTTACTAACTTTAAACTTGATGTCATCTTCTACTGTGAACTTTATGTTATTTCAGAATCAAAATAGTTATACCTCTTTCGTTCGTATCAAGTAATTCGTTGTATATCCCAACAATTCCTTTTTTTTGCCGTTTTCGGACCATTAGTAGCCATTATTGTCAAACGCAATATGTCTAATTTTTGTTGATGTTATGTATTTGCAATGTTCATTTTTCATAAATAAATAGATTGTGGAAAAACTAAAAAAAAAAAAAAACATAAGTATTACATCGGGTCTAAGTTACTATATCCAAAATACTCCGGACACTGCTTCTGGTGCCTTGTTTCCTCAAATTTCTCATTGCATTCTAGACAGTACATGCAACACCAATCATTTGCAAAGTGAGCTATTTGCGCAAGTGTGGTCAATGTAAATGTATCCCTTGCCTATAATAATAATAACAACACGTCAATTTTTTTCAAGGAATCCAGTTGTAAATGGTATGAATCTAATAGATTTGAATTATACCTCAATCTTAGATATCACCTTCTTCTCACATAACATAGCAATTGAGGAAGGACAAATCTTGACCACTCTTTACATAGGCAGAGATAGCCAAACTATGTTTTGCAATTGTCTTACGTGAAAATTATTATTAATCCATATTTTAGTCAGCTCCTATCGAAGTCAATCTAATTAGTCTTATAGAAAGTTAATCTTAAATTTTTGACCTTATCTCTTGACCAAATTATTGAAGTATTCTCAGTCATGTTTTGCTTTGTGCGATCTACCCATCTGTGTCTACTATACCTTCTAACCCAGTGAATGAAACCTATACATATTGATCCGTAATTTTATATTGTTGATTTATTATCAAGAGGTTGCATGATTTGAGAATGTAAAATATAAAAAATATTCCATAAACATCGGAGGCGAAATTTAGATTTATGATTTGGATATTTTTATGATGATTTTGATGAACAAACATAATTTTCAAACAAATATTTTAGAATGCAAATACATTTTCCTGGTCTATAAGGTTTTATATCGGGAATTGAGTGAAAGTTGTTGTCTTTGTAAGTAGTTGTCGCGAAACCACTCGATATTGATGGTCTTTCAGGAAAAAGAATGTAATAGTACTTGAGAGAGCGATAATGTTCTCTTACACGGGTACACCAATTTCCTTTATATAATATGGGTGATCGAACTGTCATGATCATATTGTCTTATACGTTCCGGTATCATCCTCGTAATATTTGGTTTTTGTCCTTATCAATCTTGCTAAAAACAACCAATTACATCTTTCACAATACAATGTTTCATGTTTTGTGAAGATTATTTTTTTACTTGGTCAATAAAACTCACTAAAAAGCAAAAACTATTATTATACACTACTATTACCAACACCCACCGCCACTATTTCTTCCACCAATAGTAATGTTACCGCCTCCACTATTCCCAAACACTCGCCACCGTTTATACTCACCATTAGAATTAATATAGTTTTTAGTAAAATTATTTATTAATAAAATTATGTATTTATGTTAGATTATTAAAGGGACATTTATAATAGAAATTTAATTAATCATTATGAACAATCAATGAGACACTAATTGATAAAACGTTTAAAAATGGTTAAGTTGAACAAACCCCAGCAGTAAATTTATCTTTGCCAAGGTCAAATCCTGACCACTCTTTACATAAAAAAATCGATAATAAATAATTCCATATGTTTTGATCTTGATTCGTGTCGTTCGTTTAGTTATTACATAACATGACAATTGATTGCACCAATTTTTTAAAATGGACATGTGTTTTATCGAGTTTATTTTAACATTAAAATTATCAACCACGTTTTATACTTTATAATATAACGTTACACATTTTGTGGCGTTACGAAATTAGCATAATATGTTTTTTTTTTCACCAATACCCGCCACCACCATAAAACCATATGAATCCACTTTTTTTTATCCATCACCACTTAGTGGTGGAGCCAAGGGTTGACTAACCTGACTCTAACCCCTTAAATTTTTAATAACTATATAATTTTTTTAGATTATTTTATAAATAGTACTTTGTCCATATATATTTATGGTTTAGTCCACCAAAGTTTACATTTTTTTTTTTAAATATAGGCCTCCTCAATGTCAATTTTTGACTCCACCACTGGCACCATCACTGCCGCCCATCCCATATAGGTTGTTGGACGCAATTCTAATTTTCAATCACAAATGCCATGTATGAGGTTTAGATTGAACAAAATTTCGTCAATTGATTAGTTTAATTATTTATTTTTCCGTGTATATATTCTTTTTTGTATTTCAATCAATTTTATTTTAACATTAAAAAATCATGATTTATACAATATAGTACCAAAGATAACAGGGGCACCATTTGGGTGATCCAACTATGATCATGAAAATGTTGTCTTGTATGATATCATCCCTGAAATAAATGTTAAAAACAACCAACCACATCTTCCACACTACGATGTTATCGATATGGTAACAACAACATAAAATTAATATTGTCCATCACTACTCACCAACATTCACCGTCACTACTTCTTCTACCACAAAGCAGGAGCGGAGCCAGGATTTTGAGGAGAGAGGGAGAAAAAATTCTTGGCAAGTTAGATACATGTGAAAAATGGACTTTGTATCCCATTTTACGATAAAAGAACAAAAATAAATATAATTGTGCTTGGCTCCGCCCTTAACCACCACTAATCTTTCGGCCTCTACCTCTTCTACTACTCATTGTCGCAGAAAATATCTATTGATATTATTTATCAAAATTACTTATTAATAGAAATAAATATTATAATTAATTAAGAAAACATTTATAATTAAAAAGTGATTAATCATTTATTATGAGCAATTAGTGAAACATTAATTAATAAAACACTTTATAATGAATAGATTATTTATTATGTGCAATTAGTGAAATACTAATTAATAAAGCAATTTTGGTTTTTATAAGTTGAACAAACCACCAATGTTGATTTATATTTTCTATCAATTCCAACCAAGGTGGAACACTGGTTAGAGGGTACTCTTATGACGCAATAGGTCATGATTTCCAACCTCCCTGTTGTAATTTTTGAATTTCCATATCCTGACTTGAGTATTCATTTTTCATTCATAATATTGGAATTAACGCCACATGTGCGAGATGTAGGGGGTGGTCAGGAGAACCACGACCCTTGATTTATCTTTGTCCAGACAAATCCTGACCACCACTAACAAAGGAAAACTTATACAAGCTATGTTTTATACTAATGATTATGTTTTGTAATGATAATGTTTTGTTTAATGATAATTAATGATAATGTTTTGTGTAATGGTAACTTATTAGTGGTGTTATTGGGGTTGGATACAGATATGAGGAGACAATTAGTACACAATAAAATAGATGAAAGGGTATGATAGACAAAAGCCATAATATCGCACCTAACCACTACTTGAGAGAAGTTTGCTTCATAAATGTTTTAGATCTTCCACTTGCTAGAAATTTAGATTAGTGATCTGATTTCAATTTCTAGGGCAAAATTATAACTCTTTGTTGAAAGTGTTAAAAAATATCTACTAATTTGTGATATTAAAAATTTAGCTAGTCAAAAGTAGATAAGCATTGGTCAAAAAAAAAAAAAAAACACTCTAGAAAGGCCTACCGATTAAAGAAGATAAATCATTTGCCTAGTACAATCTAGGACCACCGAGCATTGTATAGAGAATTCTATCTCTAGAGTCTTCTTATTTTAGTTAGTAAAAGTAGGGTAAAAGGTCACGTTTATTTTAAATATTCTAGAGTAAACTAGAATGGAGTTGGTCGGTCACTCATTGCCTATAAATAGGCATGTCTGGATCATTTTGTAGCATCAATAAAAAAACGAATCCAAAGCAATCAAAAAACAAACTCAAAGTGAGTAAACTAAATAAGAGTTAGAGTGAAAGTTAGTAATGAGGGAGAGATAAATTTAGAGTGAGAGCCAAATAATCCTCCTGGTAAAAACTTAGTGAGCCAAAGTTGCTACACTAAATCATCTTGTAATATTTTCATTTTCAAATTAATCAAAACCTCACTTTTCTTAAACCAACCTCTTTTCCTAAATTCATTTCCTAAACCATTTTCATAAACCCATCATACTTCCGCATCGCGCCAACAGAGTAAACATAGAAGAAAAGAAAAGGGGGCAGTACTATTTTCCTTTCCTCTGAGAACTATAAATGGTGTTTTTATTTTATCGGTGTCATTCCCAGCATCGTTTCGGTATGGAATTGAGGTATTCACAACACAATATAAAACTCTTTTTATTTATGGTTTTGTTAATTAAATTCGTATTTACAAGTTTTTATGGATGATAAACGATGTTGTGAGCATGATTATGAATGTTGGGTTGCGGTCCATAGATTGTGATTCTTAAAAAAATTTATTTATGACGGGATACGAGATATCCTTGGGAACGGTTTTGTTTCCTAAACCCACGTGGGACTCACTGGGGCGAGAAGACTGATTGAATTTATTAATGTTTGTGGATGAGGTGTTTCCATGTGGTTGCGGTCATGTTAACCATGCTAGTTGTTTTAAAAGAAATTGAAAAATGTTGTATAAAATGTTTTGTTGCTTCTTTTCCTAATGGGTGTCACAAATCACGTCGTTTCATGACAAAAATTCCAGATTTTATGATACCACAAGGAGCTAATGGCGGAAAAGCATAGAGATCGGTTTTGGTGTTTTAATCAGTATTTTGCATAGGGTTATGATTGAAAAATTGTAACAAAATATCATCAAACTCTCTTTTGGATGATTTATTGAGTATTTATTGATTATTAATACTTTGGGGATTATTGGGTTGATGTATAACCAATGGAACAATGTTTTATTAAGAAAATTCTATTTGATTAGACAATGAAAATTTCCGAGTCATGTTATGATAATTATTCTATAACATATATATGCCTGAATATTTTATAGTACACGTAAAACTCTCAGTAAACGAAGTGGTTAAAATATTATAATTTTCTAAGTTTCAAAAGTAATTTTAAAACAATTGTTTATCACTATAAGAAATTCAGACATTTTCTGACAGATTCAACTATATCGAAGTATTATTGTTTTAAATTTATTCTACAACATGTTTTAGGATTTGGTGTCTTTTGTAAACTTGAAGATATTTCTTTTTTAGTTTTAAAATGGTAAACTAAACCCGATTTGGAGCTGTGAGTGATTTTATATGATTTTTATAAAATGGACTATCTTTGTTTTTCTTTTATGCAGTTCCGGTCAACTACACGTTTGACTATGGTTATAGGATACTCAACTCAATTAAAAATCTTGAATAATTTACTCCTAATAGTATTTAAAGTATAGATTTTATCCGTATAACATCCGATAAATTTTGGAACTCACATGAAGCCTATAAAATTCTAGTAATCCACATTGGTCTGTTTTCAGTTTTACAATTTGGGGTTGAAACGTTTCTTATTAATTAATCTTAAGACTTGAACGGTGTTAGTATTTTTATTTGAGAACCAAAATGTGTTTTTCTTCCGGTGGCTTTCAAATTAGGTTAAATATACGGTTAGATCTTCCCAAATGAATTTCTAAGTATTCCGCTGCGACAAAATTCTTAAAACGCACATGAATTAATTAAGCCCAAATGAATTACTTAACGAGCTTGGTCTTAGTAGCCGGGCCTCGGCTATGGTATCCACGTATCACTTCGGGTTTCCGGGCATGGGATACGGGCCCGGAAACCGGGGCGTCACAATTTGGTATTATGTATAACCAATGGAACAATGATTTATTAAGAAAATTTTAATTGATTAGAAAATGAAAATTTCTGAGATCACGTCAGTTTGACTGTTTATTATAATTATTCTATGATACAGTTTTATTTCATTTTCACATGGTATATGTAAAACTCCCGAAAGATGTTCATATAAACAGTTTAGAATTTTCTGAGTTACAAAAGTATTTTTAAATCAATTGTTTTTCAGTGTACAAAACTCAGACGTTTTCTGTCAAATTCAACTTTACTGAAGTTTTTCTTTTTTTTAAATATTCCATGTCATGTTTTAGTCCTTGGTGTCTTATGTAAACTTGAAGATAATTCTTTTGTATTTTCAAAATGGTAAACCAAAGATAATTTAAAGTTGTGAGCGAATTGATATGAATTTTGTAAAATGAACTATCATTGTTTTACGTTTCTGCAGTACTGGTCAACAACGCGTTTGACTGGGGTCAAAAGGTCTTTAAGGTAAACTAAAAATTATAGAAATTTTATGAATGGAACAATGCTAGGTTAGGATTCAGAAAGTAGAATCATAATAATTTTTGTATTTGAATTTGGTTCAGTAAAATTCTTGGAGTTAACTGATGTATGTTTTTGCTTTATGATTCTTCCTTAAACATGCGATTCTTTTGGATTAAATCTGGAATGTTTAACGGTGAAATTATAGTGTTCATGTGGGTTAAAAATCACGAAAAATTAACGGTTAGATGTTCCTAAAAGAATTTTTATGTATCCGCTGCGACAGAATTTCTGACTTGAACATAACTAAAGATTAGACAAAGAATTAGTTGTTTGAACTTAGAGCAAGTGTGGAAGTCTAGGCTTGTTATTAAAAGTAGCATTTCGGATTTGGATTTGAGTCGAAATACAGGCCCGGAAATTTGAGGTGTTCATTTGTAATGACCTGTCCCTCCACCGATACTGTCCCCACTTAGCCACTGCGGTTATCCGGCAGTATGGGGTTTTCAACGGGCATCACTGCAGTAATCCAGCAGAAACTTCCCGGATGGTCACCCATCCCTAGATTACTCCCGCCCGAGCACGCTTAACTGCAGAGTTTTCTGCCAACTCTGGAGCCAATTATGCTGAAAAGGCCTCGGTGATAGGAAAGGACAAATCATTACTTATATTCCATTCGACAGTGGTTGCCCGAATGAAATATAAGTAATAATTTGTCCTTTCCTATCACCGAGGCCTGATGGGTTCACTTGACTGAGTTGTGGGAAAAACTTCTGAGTTAAGCGTGCTCGGCCGGGAGTAGTCATATGATGGGTGACCTCTCGGGAAGCTGCTGCTGTATGACCGCAGTAGTGCCGTAAAAATCCCAGAATGCTGGATAACCGCAGTGGGTAAGTGGGAACAATGTCGGTGTTAGTTGGGATACAACTAGGGGTCCGTCTCTTGTGCTCATGTAGGGTAGTATGCTGGGCGATTATGCCAGATACTTCTCTCACAGGAGACAAGAAACGTCTACATTATACCGAGGCCTTTTCAGCATAATTGGCTCCAGAGTTGGCAGAAAACTCTACAGTTAAGCGTGCTCGTGAGGGAGTAATCCAGGGATGGGTGACCATCCGGGAAGTTTCTGTTGGATTACCACATCGATGCCCGTTGAAAACCCTACACTACCGCATAACCGCAGTGGCTAAGTGGGGACAATATCGGTGGAGGGACAGGTCATTACATATCTCACCCACAACCAAGAGTTGCTACAACCCAAAGTCGAAGACTTTAATAATTTTTTTTGTCTCACACAGAAAAGTCTACAGGTAATAGATAAATTCGTCTCCCACGAATAAACCTACAAGTTTTGTTCTGTCTTTTGATAAATCAAGGTGAACAGGAACCAATCGATAAAACCAGACTTATATTCTCGAAGAACAACTCAGTTTCATCAATCACCTCACAATAAACTTAATCGACGCAGCGAAGAATATTATTGAGGAATCACAAACAATGAGACAAAGATGTTTGTGATTACTTTTATCTTGCCTATCGGAGATAGAAATCTCAAGCCAATTATTATAATTGTACTTGTATGATATAAACAACAAGATCAAATCACACAACTACAAGAAAAGTAATATCGGTCTGTCTTCACAATCCCAATGAAGTCTTTAAGTCGTTAACCTGGTTTTAGAAGATGAAAACCAAAGGTTAAAGGAGAATCGACTCTAGCTTTAGCAAACTAGTATCACACAGAAGGTATGGGGATTGGGTTTCCCAGTTGCTAGAGGTCTCCCTTATATAATCTTTAAAATCATGGTTTGCAATCAAAATTTTAATTACTAACAAAGCATTTAATATTCACCGTTAGATGAAAACCTGATTAGATACAAGCTAATATCTCTCAACCGTTAGATCGAAAACTTAGCTTTCCATACACAGATGTACTTGACGTTTTGGGTTTGTGTAATCGTACCCAAACGTGTACAAGGTTGGTTCAATAATAGTCAACCAAATGGTTAGCCAAATGATAACTTTCATATCAACCATATTCTTCTTCACCATAACTAGTCCAAATGACTCAAATGAACTAGTTAGAGAGTTGTTCAATTGCTATGAGATCTCATGTACTACACAAGACATAATTGAATCAAAAACAATGTGATTCACTCGAATCATTTCATGAACTATAAATACACGGTTTGCAAAAGCATTCCTTAGTAATTTAAGATAAGTTCACGAACAACATTTTCAGACATAACCTCTTGAGTTCGCGGACTCAAGCTAACCGGTAGAAGTTAATATACTCTAGTAGAATTTCTTCGTTCGAGAACTTCTATCAGTTCGCGGATTGCACCTGAGCTTGAACTTCAGCAGATATTCTCGGGTTCGAGAACTTACGCCAATTCGCGGACTGAGTTGACTGCTCACGATCCGGTTCCACATGATCAACAATGTTCGCAAACTTCGGTTCAAGTGCTAAGGATTTGTACATATATGTGTTACCACAATAATGTTTATATCCCACAATGGTTATATAGTATAAACTCTCATTTCAATCATTGAAACATTCTCAGAGGGCATTATATAGTTGCTATTCATAAACTATTTTTCGTCAGAGCGATTTCCAAAGTGATTGAAACATAACATGACTTTCGTCACTAGGCAAAGATAAACTTGGCTAAAGAGAAAGCTTTACCAACACCCATTTCGAGAAATAGATAATCAAGATATACTAAGCTCGAAATGTCACATGTGCATATTTTTAGTCTACATAGTTGTTGATGGTGGTTTTTAGACAAAGGGTAAAATTATAAAAATCCCGAATAACCTAATGTCACCGGTGACACATTTATAAGAACATTTAATACATGTAGTCTGTAATTAATGGGGGGTATTTTTCAAAAATGCCGGATTAGGGTTTTTCGACGCATAACCCTAATGCCAAAACCAAGCCTCACCCTGCGCACCATGACAACCTTGCCAAAACCAAGCCGCACACTACACACCATGGCAACCTTGCCAAAACCAAGCCGCACCCTGCGCACCATGGAAACCTTTCCAAAACCAAGCCGCACATTGCGCACCATGGAAACCTTGCCAAAACCAAGCCGCACACCGCGCACCATGGCTACCTTGCCAGAACCAAGACGCACCTTGCGCACCATGGCAACCTTACCAGAACCAAGCCGCACATTGCGCACCATGGCAACCTTGCCAAAACCAAGCCGCACCCTACGCACCATGGCAACCTTGACAGAACCAAGCCGCACCATGCGCACCTTGAAAACCTTGCCAGAACCAAGCCGCACACTGCGCAGCATGGAAACCTTGCCAAAACCAAGTCGCACCCTGCGCACCACGACATCCATGCCAAAACTAAGCCGCATACTGCACACCACGGCAACCATGCCAAAACTAAGCCGCATACTGCGCCCCACGGCAACCATGCCAAAACTAAGCCGCATACTGCGCACCACGGAAACCATGCCAAAACTAAGCCGCATACTGCGCACCACGACAACCATGCCAAAAGTTCCCTCTTCCCATCTTGCCAAACCGTGCAACGAAGGGACCAAGCCGCCACATGCCGTTGGCACATGCCAAGGTAGCGCCCACTTCCAACTTTCCAAGCCGTGTAACCCAGGTATAATTGGCCACGCATGCCATTGGAACATGCCAACATGCTCGCTGGTAGCCTATGCTTGTAAACCGTTCAACCTAGGGCCAACTTGGCCGTGCGTGCCATTGGCACATGCCAACATGATCGCTTGCAGCCTAGCTTGCACTCAAGTTGCAACCTGCAACCAAGGCATTCCACACATGCCATTGTCACATGCCACACGCGCCCCTTGCAGCCAAACATTTCCACTTGCACTCAAGGTGCAACCTGCAACCAAGGCATTCCGCACATGCCATTTGCACATGCCACACACGCCACTTGCAGCCTGGCATTTCCACTTGCACTCAAGGTGCAACCTGCAACCAAGGAATTCCGCACATGCCATTGGCATATGCCACACGCGCCCCTTGCAACCTGGCATTGCCACTTGCACTCAAGGTGCAACCTGCAACCAAGGCATTTCGCGCATGCCATTGGCACATGCCACACGCGCCACTTGCAGCCTGGCATTGACACTTGCACTCAAGATGAAACCAACACTCGAGACATCAACACAAACTAGGGGATGCTTTCCAGGGTCTTGGTTTGGCGATCACAGCGTGCAGCGTACACTACGCTCGCATTAAGAAAGCGTGAATAGGAATAAAGCGATCAAATGAATGAGGAAATAATGGTGAAAACGTTTTCACCCATATACACCATGCGGTTACCACCTCCTCCCATTATTTTACCCTTTACTCTCTTCCTTAATGATACCAGGGTACGTTTCAATATCAACTTGTATAAATAGGTCTTACCTATTTCCACCAGAGGACAGGTCTCGGTCAGGAGAAATACATATATATTCAGAAAAGGCAACTTTGCAAGCTCTCCCAAAAAGCTTTCACAATCTTGCAAACTTCCCAAGTTTTCACTTTCTGATACGAGTTGAGATACTACCCTTCTAGAACTATTCTGGTCTCAACACTTTCTTTGCTTCCCTCCCCAAATCAACCCTTCTCCTTCACTTTGTGACCGAAGCAAGTCTGGAACCGCCATTTCTTGGTTTAGGCCAGAATTGGACATATTGATCTCTCGGATCTAGAAAGTGCTCACTGCAACACATTTGGTTAGGGTTAAAACCAGTTTCTCACTCACCTACCGAATTTACCAAAATCGGCAGAAACGATTTTTACCCATAAACAATTGGCGACCACAGCGGGAGGATTGATCTTTCGGTTACATATCGGCTTTCAGAAATTGATCTCATACTTCGATCCAGGCATTAGGAGGGCAGAAGCATGCAATCTATTTGGGGATCTACAACTCGACTACCAGACAGCCTGGTTACTAGTCGTGAAACTACATGAAATGGATGGGGACTTTACAAGAACCGAAAGACAGCCTGGTTACCAGTCGTGAAGCTACATGAAATGGATGGGGACTTCACAGAAATCAAAAGCAAATTGTCCAATCATCAAGTAACTTAAAATGACCGAGGACTTTCCACAACCACAGTGGTACTTTCCGCAAAATCCTATCTTACACACGAGGATCCCTTATCATCGGGAGATCCAGGAAACCGAGTAAGTCTTGCCTAGACAGAATATATATGGTTTACCATTTCAAGTTTTCACAGGAATGATAAAACCAATAGCCATGTTATGTCATGTCCCATGTCATCTACCAACACACAATGTTCACGATTCCATATCTTCCCTGGAAAAAAAAAAGAGGAACCACATATTCATCTTTTCATATCTTCCATATCCAAAAACGGTTCATCCCGAATAATAACCCAAAACCCTCATAGGTAACACTTGCCTATCAACCCAGAAATCCAGAAAATCAAAACCATAAGCCAGGTGTTTCATTTGCCTTTCAAAAAAAAAAACATAGAAGAATTTCAGAAGACAGAAGTGCAAAGGAAGCCATTCAACAGTGGTTTACTTTTATCGAAGAAGACGTCATTCATCATTTGGAGGACCGCCTGTTTCGGCTCCAGTTGCATCACCATGCGTACCGAATTTGCATCATAATGATTACCAGTTACTATTCATGAAGTAGCTGACGCTACTACAATAATATTCGAAGAGAGGAACTATATTCCTACAGATTTATGGAAGGCATACCTATGGCTAAGGTTTGCACCAAAAAAAAAAAGAGGAGAACAAACTGAAGGAGGAACGCTGGAGTGCATAGCCAGAATATGCTTGCCACTTTGTTGCTACCACGCTACCGCTAATACCAGCATTCCATGATACACCATGCACGCCTTCCAGGTATCGATTCAATCGTCCCACAGAAAGAAGCCTCCCACGCTATCATTACAGCTTGATATCCAAAGTTCCAGCGCCAACAGTCTGCGTCCAAAACAACACCAGACGCGCTTTCCAGACGCGCATGCCAGATGCACATTTCAGGCACACATGCAGCATGCACATGACCGGACATAATATTACACCCTGCGTAGACAACCTGCATCCTTTCCAGCGCTGGCAGCTTGCATCCTTTCCAGCTCTGACAGCTTGCATTTTTTCCAGCACTGACAGCTTGCGTCACACTTGCACTTCCAATTTGCATCTTCCCAGCGCTGGCAGCCTGCATCCTTCTACCGTTGCACTTGAACGCCCCGTAGGGAAGCAGCAATCCAATTTCATCACATGTAAAGATCAGGAACGACTTCTCCAAAATCGAAGAAAATCATCAAACCCACTAGGTTCACGAAGACTCTCTTCCTGTCAAGGGACGCATGATTTCTTGGGACTTCGCCCACAAAACTGTGCGGTCCATGATGAAACATTTATGTGGGATTCTATGTTTCTCCAAGGCACAATGTCAAGACATATCTGCAGCCCTCAACCGAACTGCATTAGGGAAGCATCTGTTTCCAACAAGAGAAGGCGCTCCCAAACTAAAGCACGGTTTATAGAAGGAACCAAGGATTCCTAACCACTGTTCTCTTAAAGGATGTCCGGTTTGACAACACACTGATTAACGCAACCGCTCCGCTTCAGCATTCTCTCCATAAGCTGTTCAAGGGTCCGAAGCCAAAACTTTAACGTTTAGCTTCCTAAGTTTCAACATCCTCACCAAGAGCCGAAGCTACTTCAACGCCGCTTCTTCATGTCAAGGATCATAGTCACATCCAGCTAATATTTTTATTTCCATGGAATCCCATACAATTCCAACCAACTTACTTTGTTACCACGACAATGTAGTCTCTTCTGATTACATCTCCTACCAATAAATGTTGTCGCTCACTCGTTAATACCAACCAGAGCCTCACCACAACAGCAATTACTACAAATATGGAAACATGTAAACCATGCTTGAGGACTGAGGATATACACGGAATACCTTCAATGTCAAAGCTCAGAAGACACAGTCAACCAAAAAGCCGCACTCACAACAAGGTCGTCTACTCTTCAAGGGTACATCGCAAGAATATCATCATCTCTCTGTCTAGAAGACGCTTTCAACACTTTACTATCAGAATATTTTATTAAGTAATTTTTGATCATCCCACTGTCACATCCGGAAGAGTACGATAGGATCATGTCGAATCATGTGGACGGGGAATTCAAGGATATGTAATGAGAGTAAGATGCGCATGGGGGCAACCTCCGACGAAGCAGTTTCTACTATTCTCGATTCCGGTTCCACCATATGAGGCTCAATTGGGATTTATGCCATTTCCACTGCATTGGAAATCAATACTTCATAACCTGGAGGTGCAAGTGGTTCATCGACAAAAATTCCAGGGTTTCTCGTACTAGTGGACCCATGATTCCCAACTTCGTTGTTAAGCACCTAATACGAAGATTACATGGGATTAGGATGGATCAAGCGTGGAAAATCAGTACGATCATAAAATTAAGAAAGTAAGTGAACTAACATTATTCAAGTTTCTTATTATGCTTCTACAACATGTGCAAGAAGTACCAAAGTCATGAAACACGTTTTCCAAAGAAACTCAGCTGAGGAAAATTTATACTTCCATGTATTCAATTACGAACTGGGAGCAATTGGTGTGGAATCTAGTGTTGGTTTATGTACCATTCTCTTCACATGGAAGTTACCTACAACATGTAAAAATTTCATATCAATTGGATGAACGAGTGAGGAGAGGTGACCAGAACATCAGACAACACGCAACCTGGAAAAGTTCTGAAAACCTCCTGGAAGTTTACTGTTTCGCGTTTTTCATCCCTTAAACATGCTCAAAATTCAAAAAGCTTCTTTAGTAAAGCTTGGAAATTTTGAAGATACATATGCGGACATCGAAAATCCGACTCCAAATGAGGATTCTACAACAACTTTAGTGAAGGGCGCCAATTAGGGTTTCGGCGTGTCAAACCCTAAACCGCAAGCGTCTTCCTTGAAAGATCTTCCCAATCCGCGCCAGCTTCCCAACCAGCGTCATCTTCCCAATCGGCGCCATCTTCACAATACATGCAAGCTTCCCAATCCTGGTCAGTCTCCCAATTACACCGGTCCCACCAAGCTCACGCCAGCTTCCCAGTCTCCCAATTGCACCGGTCCCACCAAGCTCACGCCAGCTTCCCATCCTCCCAATTGCACCGGTCCCACCAAACTCGCACCAATTCCCAGCTTCCCATTTTTCAATGACGCCGACTTCCCAATCATGCCAGCCTCCCGACTTGCGCAAAACTGCTAGAGGCAAGGATTTCAAATCCTATTTATCTCAGAAAAAAGGTCAGACAAGCCTCCCCAATTCTCTTTACGATTTACTGCTGATAGTTTGTCACTATCTTATGCTTACCTCGCAACAAAGCTCTTGTTCGAACTAAGAAGGTGACTTAATGTTGAAGGTGGTTTTTAGACAAAAGGTAAAATTGTAAAACCCCGAATAACCTAATGTCACCGGTGACACATTTATTAGAATATTTAATACATGTAGTCGGTAATTAATGGGGGGTATTTTTCAAAAATGTCGGATTAGGGTTTTTCGACGCAAACCCGTAATGCCAAAACCAAGCCACACCCTGCACACCATGGCAACCTTGCCAAAACCAAGCCGCACACTGCGCACCATGGAAACCTTGCCAAAACCAAGTCGCACATTTCGCACCATGGAAACCTTGCCAAAACCAAGCCGCACACTGCGCACCATGGTAACCTTTCCAAAACCAAGCCGCACCATGGCAACCTTGCCAAAACCAAGCCGCACCCTGCGCACCATGGCAACCTTGCCAAAACCAAGTCACACATTGCGCACCATGGCAACCTTGCCAAAACCAAGACGCGCCCTGCGCACCATGGAAACCTTTCCAAAACCAAGCCACACCCTACGTACCATGGAAACCTTTCCAGAACCAAGCCGCACACTGCGCACCATGGCAACCTTGCCAAAACCAAGTCGCACCCTGCGCACCAGGCAACCATGCCAAAACTAAGCCGCATATTGCGCCCCACGACAACCATGCCAATACTAAGACGCATATTGCGCACCATGGCAACCATGCCAAAACTAAGCCGCATACTGCGCACCACGACAACCATGCCAAAAGCGCCCTCTTCCCATCTTGCCAAAATGTGCAACCAAGGGACCAAGCTGGCACGTGCCGTTGGCACATGCCAAGGTAGCGCCCACTTCCAACTTGCCAAGTCGTGCAACCCAGGTATAATTGGCCCCGCTTGCCATTGGCACATGCCAACATGCTCGCTGGTAGCCTATGCTCGTAAACCGTGCAACATAGGGAAAATTGGCCACGCATGCCATTGGAACATGCCAACATGCTCGCTGGTAGCCTATGCTTGCAAACCATTCAACCTAAGGCCAACTTGGCCGTGCGTGCCATTGGCACATGCCAACATGATCGCTTGCAGCCTAGCTTGCACTCAAGGTGCAACCTGAAACCAAGGCATTCCGCACATGCCACACGCGCCCCTTGCATCCTGGCATTTCCACTTGCACTCAAGGTACAACCTGCAACCAAGGCATTCCGCACATGCCACACGCGCCACTTGCAGCCTGGCATTTCCACTTGCACTCAAGGTGCAACCTGCAACTAAGGCATTCCGCACATGCCATTGGCAAATGCCACACGCGCCACTTACAGCCTGGCATTGCCACTTGCACTCAAGGTGCAACCTACAACCAAGCCATTCCGCACATGCCACACGCGCCACTTGCAGCCTGGCATTGCCACTTGCACTCAAGATGCAACCAAAACTCGAGACATCAACACAAACTGGGGGATTCTTTCTAGGGTCTTGGTTTGGCGGTCACAACGTGCAGCGTACACTATGCTCGCATTAAGAAAGCGTGAATAGGAATAAAGCGGTCAAATAAATGAGGAAATAATGGTGAAAACGTTTTCACCCATAAACACCATGCGGTTACCACCTCCTCCAATTATTTCAACCTTTACTCTCTTCCTTAATGAGACCAAGGTATATTTCAATCTCGACTTGTATAAATATGTCTTACCTATTTCCACCAGACGACAGGTCTCGGTCAGGAGAAATACATATACATTCAGAAAAGGAAACTTTGCAAGCTCTCCCAAAAAGCTTTCACAATCTTGCAAGCTTCCCAAGCTTTCACTTACTGATACGAGTCGAGATACTACCCTTCCATAACTATTCTGGTCTCAACACTTTCTTCGCTTCCCTCCCCAAATCAACCCTTATCCTTTACTTGTGACCGAAGTAAGTATGGAACATCCATTTGTTGGTTTAGGCCAGAATTATACAGATTGATCTCTCGAAGCTAGAAAGTGCTCACGTGCAACACATTTGTTTAGGGTTTAAACCAGTTTCTCACTCACCTACCGAATTTAACAAAATCGGCAAAAACGATTTTTACCCATAAACAATAGTAAAACGACTTTTGTCTCAAGATAGGAGATAGAGTAGATAGACTTTTGAGTGATAGATAAGTTCAAGTCTCCACATACCTTTTAGTCGATGAAGATCAACTGGCTCCTTGAGTAGTCCTTCGTCTTGTATGATGATCGACATGGAGTTCTTGAGCTCAACTACACTTTCTATCCTAGTCCGAGACCTTAGCTATAACAGACTAGAAATCAAGACTTTATAGTTTTGATCACTAAGATTGACAAACATGCTTGAGATAGCAACGCATGCGAGTTTGACCGAGCAGTGCTCTAACAATCTCCCCCTTTGTCAATTTTAGCGGCAAAACTATTAATACATATGAAATACAAAAATTATATAAATAAACTTTGTAGATCCTATTCCACATGCCTAATCTTTAACAATACTCGAAATCTTTGTCACTTCCAAGTAGTCCAATGATCCTAAAGGTTGTAAGTTTAGCATTATCGTTGTTGAAAATCCGTAGCTATAATAATGAGAAAAGCATCGGTTCTCAATCATTGTTATACAGTGTCATAGTATTATTACACAACATCAAAGTCCAATTGCATCACAACTTCAACAACAATACTATGGTGATACTTCACTTCCCCTTAGTCAATACTCCATCTCACATGGAAACCACTCCCCCTTACATAATGATACCAAAACCATATGTATTTGTAGTATGAACTACAATTAATTCTCCCCCTTTTTGTCAATAAAATTGGCAAAGGTACAAGAAAGGGATCCTAATGAAATTTCCGTAAGAGACATTTCATGACTAAAAGTAAATGTTCTATCATCTTATTTAGATGCAATCATAAAGCCGAGGCTAAATGCATTCATCAAGGATTTTATAAATATACAAGATAACCCCTAAAAATTCCACAACCGCACTCCCCAAAAATATTTGGAAATTAAGCGCAAGTTCAAAAGAACTCTACCCCATAAGATGTCATTCCCAAGGGAACAACAAAAGCGACCTTATTTTCAAGAGAAAAGAAGGATTTCTTTAGACTCAACAAATTACATACAAGTATGAATTTGGAATCCAAAATATTCAATTATATTAACCAAAGCGAACCAAGATTAATTTGACTAAATATGCTCAACACAAGTAAACTTATGGAGACTTAATACATCGATTAGATTATTCACAAGAGAACCCATAAATACTCTAATCGGATTGCACAATTAAACTAATCACAAAGTAATCAATTCAATTTCCCTCACTCGACATGAGAAAAATCTATGGAGTGCTAACTTAATAATCACATTAGATGATTGATTTAGTTCATTTGGGCTCAACATAATAGATTATGGAACCCTGACTAAGATTATCATAGAACATGACAACCTTAACCGTCCATGTACTCAACATGAGAGAACTCATGGAATACAAACTAAATAACCACACAAGTTGATTAATTTAGTTCTTAATGCTCAACATATTGCATCTTTATGGAACAACCAACCATGCCAATAAGAAATCGACTTAGTCGAATAATGCTCAACATAAGATACAAGATGGAACCTTCATGGTAATACATAATAATATGGAAGCTCTAAACCGTGGATTACAAAACAAGGACCTATCATATTTTTCCATCACAAAGTGACATAATAAACTTTATCCTTGAATCACAAAAGATTTTAACTTATCTTACATTAAAGATTGACAATATAGGCTTAACTTTTGTGTTTTTCCAAAAGTCCATTCATTCCTTTATCAATATTTGCATACCAATATGTGAACGACTTTACTTTTGACAAAATATGGGACAATCAAGTTCACGGACGTAAACACACATATCCCATCAAAATATTGCAATATATAAAACCATAAAGATTAATACTGCAACCATCATCTTCCAAACAAGTTTAGCATTAAAACCAATAAATCTTAAAACAAGAAGATGAACTCATTGGATATAGCTATGTGTAATCACAATCATGGCTATTCCAAAACACTAGTTATTCTTCTAAATAAAACATAAAACATAGAAGATTTACTAGACATAATAAGCTCAAATGTAGTAGAACCAAATCACAAACTAAAGTTCACGTTTGACAGTTTCATGGGTTTCGAGATCCTTGAGCTTGTGATTCACGTCAACTGCTTCTTCCAAGAAGATATCCTTGTTGAGAAGTTCTTTAACATGTGTCTTCATGAGACCAAGGTCAGCAGTAACCTTTTCCAACTCACTTCTAACCACACCAAGATCTCTTATTGTATCAACAAGTTGCAGTTTAGCTTTCTTGAAGTACTTTAGAAAGTCATGAACCACTTCAGCAGACACCATATCCTCACTCTCAACATCTTGATGTGAGTAGGCAAAAAAGCATGAGGCATTAGGTGAACCATATTTTAGAGTTCTTTTCTTCCTTCCTTTCAATTCTACACTAAAACCTTTATCAAGAAATCCCTTAGTAAAAACACCATAGAGAGATGAAGAAGAGGACATTCTTGATAACCCAGATATGACCTAGAGTAGGCGTACGTGAACTTATGTAAATCAATAGGTCGACTATTTAAAGGTTTTGTTTGAAAGGAGGACATTTATGGTTTTCAAACTGTAAACTCGAGATAGCAACCCGTGTACTCATCCGAATACAGTATACCCAAAAAAAAAAACACTAAAACAAGACAAATACTTTTAGGCAATATTGTCTGATGGCACTAGTTTAGCTATAAACAATAAGAGTAGAGCTTAACTATGCAAAATGCAAATTGCCAAAGTACACCTGATTTTTACACATTTTGCTCAACAAGATTTTTATGATCAAATTCCTATTCTTGTGATTAATTAGCACAAGTATGAGCTTTGAGCCCATCTAAGGAACTGTGTCTATGATTGAGTCTCTTTTTCCTTCTGATTTTGAGAGAGACTCCTTTTGTTTTGAGAAATTATCATAAAACTTACTATCATCAAAACATGAGACGTAGTTTGGATTCTTACCAGAAGAGTATTGACTTGAGGAGGATGACAACCTGTCAACAATTTATTTATACCCTTGAATCATCTTTATCAGGTTGTTTCTTGTATCATCAATTTTTCTCCTTTCTTCTGGGATTCTTTTTAAATCAAGGGAAGCATTATTTTCAGAGAAAACCACTTGATCTTTCCTTAGACGATTCTTATCAATACTTTTGTTCTGCTTCCTAATATTTGAGGAACTAATTGAATTGATCATCCTGGTAGCATACACAGGGTTCATATGAAAACTAATAGGTTTCGACATATGAATGTCAGTTACACCTTTGAGGATTAAATCTAAGGTGCGTTGAAGTTGAACAATAGAGTTTTTATTCAACTTAGAGTTTCCTTTCAATTTAACAGAATCTTTTGCTTCGCAAAAGTGACATAATTTTTGATCACAACCGTGATTAGTTAGTTTAGTCTTAACATTCTCGTCATGAGATTTCTTCCTTCCATGTGATGTGAGATTTCCTTGATCAGAGGAGACTGGCACATTTTCCTTGCTTGGAAGGGGCTCTGTTTTTTCTTCTGGAGCATTTACTGTCGTAGCGGAAACAATTGATGTATTGGACTTCCTAGAGCATCCTTAAATGAAGAGTTTATTCAAGCGACGTTATATTTCAAAAGCATCCTTTATGAGGCTTGCTTCAAGAGTCATACATGAAGAACAGTCTTCAGTATTTTCTTTGATTTTGCAGTCTTTAATTACACCAAGAAGATTATTAGCATGTTTCTTCAACCGATTAAATCTATCATCTTGAATTCTAATAAGATTTAGAATCAACTTACTCTCTTCAGCTGTTTCCCATTCATTTAGAGAAGTAACCTCTTTCGAAGGGAAATCGGAATGGTGCATGACAATATCTGCCTATCTGATTTTAACACAGTGTTTGTCTAAACTTGAGATTGTAGAATCTTTCTCTTTAATAGACTTTGACAGGACAAATTCTTTATTTTTGGTGATGCGTTTATCAGAGATACTACTCTTGTCCATAGAGTCAGATCGCTACAAACACATACTTGTGAGGTCTTTAACGTGTTTGCCTGCTCTAATACCAATTGAAAAAGCGGGGGTCTAACAACACCACCCAATATTTCGATTATCAATCTGTATGGACAACTCCGAGTTGTTTTCTAGAGAATCAACTAGACAGTTAGACTCAATCAATAGAAAATACTCAAGGAGTTATTATCTCAATCTCTCGATTTGATTTACTCAAGCAAATATGATTCGCGAGTCTAATCAAAGAGAGATAACTTGGACAATATCCAAGTGTCAATCAATTTAAATCAATAACCAAAATGGTCGGATAATTGATTGAACAACGCACAACATGTATTATTTCAATTATATAAAAATATAATACGAAAATGAAATAACACAGACACCAGAAATTTTGTTAACAAGGAAACCGCAAATGTAGAAAAATCCCGGGACCTAGTCCATATTAAACATACACAGTATTAAGCCGCTACAAACACTAGCCTACTCCAAATTAACTTCGGTCTGGACTGTAGTTGAACCCCAACCAATCTCACACTGATCCAAGGTACAATTATGCTCCTACGCCTCTGATCCCAGCATGATACTGTGCACTTGATTCCCTTAGCTGATCTCACCCACAACTAAGAGTTTCTACGACCCAAAGTCGAAGACTTTAATAAACAAATCTGCTCACACAGAAAAGTCTACAGGTAATAGATAAATTCGTCTCCCACGAATAAACCTACAAGTTATGTTCCGTCTTTTGATAAATCAAGGTGAACAGGAACCAACCGATAAAACCAGACTTATATTCCCGAAGAACAACTCAGTTTCATCAATCACCTCACAATAAACTTAATCGACGCAGTGAAGAAGATTATTGAGGAATCACAAACAATGAGACGAAGATGTTCGTGATTACTTTTATCTTGCCTATCGGAGATAGAAATATCAAGCCAATTATTAGAATTGTACTCATATGATAGAAACAACAAGATTAGATCACATAACTACAAGAAAAGTAGTATCGGTCTGGCTTCACAATCCCAATGAAATATTTAAGTCGTTAACCTGGTTTTAGAAAAAGAAAACCAAAGGTTAAAGGAGAATCGACTCTAGATTTAGCAAACTAGTATCACACAGAATATGTGGGGATTGGGTTTCCCAGTTGCTAGAGTTCTCCCTTATATAGTATTTCAAATCAGGGTTTGCAATCAATGTTAGATTACTAACAAAGCATTCAATATTCACCATTAGATGAAAACCTGATTAGATACAAGTTAATATCTCTCAACCGTTAGATCGAAAACTTAGCTTTCCATACACACATGTACTTGAAGTTTTGGGTTTGTGTAACCATACCCAAACGTGTACAAGGTTGGTTCAATAATAGTCAACCAAATGGTTATCCAAATGATAACTTTCATATCAACCATATTCTTCTTCACTATAACTAGTCCAAATGACTCAAATGAACTAGTTAGAGAGTTGTTCAATTTATATGAGATCTCATGTACTACACAATACACAATTGAATCAAAAACGATGTGATTCACTCGAATCATTTCATGAACTATAAAGCCACGGTTTGCAAAAGCATTCCTTAGTAATTTAAGATAAGTTCAAGAACAACGTTTTCAGACATAACCTCTTGAGTTCGCGGACTCAAGCTAACCGGTTAAAGTTAATGAACTCCAGTAGAATTTCTCGGGTCGAGAACTTTCGTCACTTCGCGGACTGGGTTCGCGGATTGCACCTGAGCTTCAACTTCAGCAGATATTCTCGGGTTTGAGAACTTATGCCAGTTCGCGGACAGAGTTCGCGGACTGAGTTGACTGCTCACGTTTCAGTTCTACTTGATCAACCAAGTTCGCAAACTTCGGTTCAAGTGCTAAGGACTTGTACATATATGTGTTACCACAATAATGTTTATATTCCATAATGGTTATATAGTCTAAACTCTCATTTCAATCATTGAAACATTCTCAGAGGGCGTTATATAGTTGTTATTCACAAACTATTTTTCGTCGGAGTGATTTCCAAAGTGATTGAAACATAACATGACTTTCTTCACTAGGCAAAGATGAACTTGGCAAAAGCGAAAGCTTTACCAACACCCATTTCGAGAAATAGATAAGCAAGATATACTCAACTCGAAATGTCACATGTGCATATTCTTAGTATATACAGTAAAATGACTTTTGTCTCAAGATAGGAGATAGAGTAGATAGACTTTTGAGTGATAGAAGTCTCCATATACCTTTTAGTCGATGAAGATCCACTAGTTCCTTGAGTAGTCATTCGTCTTGTATGATGATCTCCATGGAGTTCTTGAGCTCAACTACACTTTCTATCCTAGTACGAGACCTTAGCTATAGTAGACTGGAAATCAAGACTTTATAGTTTTGATCACTAAGATTGACAAACATGCTTGAGATAGCAACGCATGCGAGTTTGACCGAGCAGTACTCTAACAATAAACAATCAACGAGAGTCAACATCCAGTCCAGGTACCAAGCACTAACATTGGACAAATGTTAGACCAAAGGTTAAACCTGGATAGAACTTGAGTACCAAAGTCCAATTATCCCTAAAATTTAACTAAATAAAGTTTAATAATTGCAAGATGACAATATTTGAAGTATCTAATGTAGAGCACAAAAATAGGCTACTCCAAAAGCTAATGTTTATCCTTAAAACAATAAGAATATAATCCTTACAAGGATTTAACTAGAAACGGTGGAGAAGTAAGTGAATGAGCTAAGCATCATCTTCACTTTCAGAGTTTACCCTCAGGGACCCGCATTAGTGGCACACAAAATGTAATGTCTATTGAAAATATCCAACAAACTATATGATAGACGCATTTATATGTCTAATATAATCTCAATTATGTATATTGTTAGTACTAGGTTTTGTGCTTATTTTGGTATTTTATGTCTTTGTAGGTGTTTTTGGAAAAATAAACATGTGTGGAGAAATCGGCTCGAAAAGTTGATAAAGGCACTCGGAGGATACTTATTAATCGGACTTTAAGTTTGGATAAGGGGCATTTCAAATACTAAGAGGTATTCCACTAATAAGGGCTACCCTAAATGCTATCTACACCCCAGGACACCCCAAATGTTAAAGGCACCCACAGCTTGGTTAATGGGATAGTTATCTTCATCGTTTGAATCTAGTTTTGGCGGGAATAAATATCCAAGTTCAACTTGGCGGGAATAAATATACAAGTCTATCTTTATGCGTGAAGATTATCTGAGTTAGTTGGAAGTCGAGTTTTATGGGATATGAAGGATGATTTTGACATACCAAATCATTGGGAAGATCACTACGTGTTTAAACACGTCATTAGTAGAGATAAAAATGTAAGATATCTTCTCGGAAAAGGCAAGGTCTCTGTCTCGGGTAAACAAGAGATAGATCGTGTGTTTGAGAGATGTTTTGGGTCCTTATCGATGTAGGAGGTTCTACTGAACCTATATAAAGTAAAAAAAGCCGTGAAAACTAAGCAAAGAAGATTTGTCGAGAAAATAGGGAAGGAGATGTTATTCACGGGAACTAAAAGAATCAAGTTCGTGTTTGATATGGTAGTAACGTGAAGAAACGGAAATAATATCTTCTCTGAAGATTTTATTACACAGTTTAGAGAAGGATGGAACAATCCAGACGCGTAAAAGAAAAATAAAAAAAGGCCGAACTTGGGAGAGAAGAAAGAGGAGATTTATTCGTGATTACATACCCTTGTTGGCTATATATAGGCAAAGGTGAGTTCCATAAAAAGGATTCGAGGAGTTTGGGGTTTATACGTAGTTTAGGGGAAGCTCTAGTACGAAGAAATCACGCTGCAAAGAAAGTTGCAGCAGCAGGAGGAAGAAGACGAAGTTGAAGAACATTAGACGACCCAAGTCAGTCGCAGATAAGTGTGGTTTATCCATGACACACAATAGTATCGTTCCCATCAGTCTTATATCTTTTGTATCATTAGTAACATTTGACCTGCAGCGCTTATAAACGTTGCAGTTGACCTGTTTTATTGATTTTCTTTGTATTTTTATCTTTAATACACCTTTGAGCAATGAATTCATATTTTGAGCGTGTTTGCACCATGAAGAGCTAAACCCCAACACTGGGATGACGGAGGAAGCCTAATATCATACGTGGGTAATTATATTTAATTCTTATATGACTTTTGCATTGATTAAAATTGAATTATGGTTGATGGGTCATGCTTGCTTAGATGTTTTGATGTCCCATGCTTAGGTCTTACAACTAATATTTTTAGAACCTTCCTTGGAAAAAATAAGAGTCCATATATTTATTTATTGAGCTATAATTGTTAAAAGAATTAATATTTGAACCTTATGTTATGAGTTTGGTGGAATCCTGAAGTCCCAGTCCTCTCGATATTTGTGACATCTTTTGTATATACTTTTGATATTAAGTCTTAAAATCAACCTCAACAAGTCTGAGAGGAACGACATTTTACATTCTTACTACCACTTTTCTACAACAATTAAAATTATATCAATTTTTACCACTATCTACATCACATCAATTTTTGGCGCCGCCGACGCGGACTTGTTTTTATGTTAGGTTTTAGATTTTTATTTATTTATTTATTTAGGTTTTTTTATTATTATTTATTTTGTTAGATTTTACTTGGGTATTTTTGTTTTTGGTGTGCAGGTTTTGCTGGAAACTAAAGGTGGAAAGTTGGACTTGCCTAAAAGAACAGAAAATCCCAAACTTTTATTTTTTAGATTTTATTTATTTTTGTTAGTTTTTAATTTTGGAACCTTTATATTTTGTTTGCTTGTTTGTATATATATTTTTTATAAAAAAAAACACACACACACACAAAACACGAAATCACACGTGCACACCAATTGCATCGTCAGAGTACCGATTTTAGGAAAACTCGTAGATTAGTAAGTTGAACCCGTGCCTTGGGCCTTATGGGAGTTACTAGCTGAAAGTCCACAAACCTCAGCCTCGTACCTTTAGGTATATTTTGCTGTGGTAATATGATCTTACCCATTTTAGTCAGCCTTGCATTTGCATTTTCACGTGCACATAAAAATGTCGAACTGGTATTACAATAGCCAATACAATGATTATTCGACTGAGCAACATGGACATTATCCATATTATGACTATAATGTGAATAGTGGTTGGGAACGCCCTTGTGAATAATATGGGTCATACCATGGTGAGCCCAATTACTATCCACATGCATACCGGTCATACGATCAAGATTCTTATACTTCTCCTCGACTAGAAGAGGCACGTAGCATACTTGAGTCTACACGTAAATTACTTGAGTTGACACGTAGTTCATCTGAGATGAATAATTTAGTTATGGACTAAAGCAATGCAACGTGTGAACTTTCTTTCCTATATAAAATCAGGAATTCATGTGAGTCGACTCAGAAAATTTTGTTAGAGGCCTAGGAAAGAACCGCTCCAAATAATCTTAATTTCCAATTCAGTGTTTCCAATAATACCCGTGAAAATGAAGATAGTTGTTCACATAATCAAGATGACGAGGTTAGAATTGGTAACACTACTTATTTAGATGAGGTTCAACCATTTTCATGTTATTACGATGATTATGACGAGGATAGTGTCAATGAAGAATCTGAAATATGTAGGCATAATAATCAGGTATTTGTTACTTCAAATATTGACCTTCAAGAAAATATTATTTCTGGTTCAGATCCTAATAATTTTAACAATTATTCACCTATTCAAAAGGACGAGGATTTAACTAGAGATACCCCTGTTTTATTCCCTTATGATTACGAAGCCGATGATAGTTTAGAGGAACGGGTTTATCCTGAGAATATTGTTTTCAAGTCTAGTGATTTAGAAACATTAGTCTTAGACAAAGAAGATGAACTCTTAGAGATGAGTGAGGATGAACCTAACTTAGAAGAATCAATTGACTATTTTCAAGAATCTGATAAACTTGAAATTAGGAAAGTTATGACTAGTCTTTCTAGAGACACTGAAAACTCTAAGTTTGGGGGTGATTATCATTCTCCATGTGCTTTAACTCTTAGAAAGGCCCCTCACTTGGGACTTGACATATGTGCCTTAACCATTTTAAAAGATTATCTTCATACACGTTTTCCTGAACCTAGTAATGTCCATAAGGAAGTTCAGTTGTTAAGAACCCATCCTCTGGTTGATGTCGTTTATCCAGGCTATGATACCCATATTGACTTTGTTTTCCCACCAAATATTTTTCTACCAGTTGTGGGAATGTTTGAATTTCAAATGTGTCAGTTATTAAGTTCTGAGACTAAACCTAATTATTTTAGGAAAATAAAATTGACACATTTGCTTAAGAATGACCACCACTTTCATTTTGGTCAACTGTGTAAGTCAAATCTGATTGACTTAAAGGATCCTCAATTATTCAGGTTATTATTGTGTGCTTCTAAATTTTTCCAGACCTTATAACCTGATATTTCGGATCTTACTTATGAGGAGGTGCAACCCATGAAAATATTTTATTTAGACCCCTTTATTGAACCTGAACCTGAACCACAACTAGATGTAGTTGTCTTAAACAGGAAACTAGGCAAAGGTATGCTATGTTTATTCTTGGTTTGTTGCAGTTTCCTTTTATCTGTGTTAACACTTTTTGATGCAGATGATCCACAGTTGTTTCGGCTATTGTTATATGATTCTAGGTGATTAATTCTTTATTATGTCTGGCTGAAGACGTTAAACTTAACACTTCTTGGGAGGTAACCCAATATTCATGCGACACGGTATTATCTTTCCTTAACTCTTTTGCTTCAAATGGTAACAGTTTCTCCTTGTTCATGCTTTTAATTTCATCTTTAGAACATTGAGGACAATGTTAGATTTATGTTTGGGAGTGGGAAGGAAACTTTTTGTTAGTTGCAATAAATAAACTCCAGAGCCTAGAAATTTATGATTATTAAGGATAGCACTAACCAATCTAAGTGGATGGAAGCATTTTGGTTGTAGGAGTTGAGGAACTAATCTGATTAGATGGAAACATCTAGAAGAGTCTATTCATAAAAGCATAGAGCTCGGGTGTTAGAAATAACATGGTAGTTTTGCCATATCTCGTTGAGTCCTTTTCACTTCTGTTGTTATTTTGTTTTCTTTTTAAAATATGTTTCTCTAAGTGATTAGGTGGGGCTCACGATTCAAGTTTTTACCACTGCTAGGGTGAAATAGAGTGATTGAGGTACTAAAAAAAAAAAAAAAAGACCAGACCATACCATACCAATCAGACCAAACAGAATAATTCTCAAAATAAAAAAATTAACACTTGGATAGCAATATGTGTGTGTTCTCCCTGTCTCCGTCGCCTAAACAAGTGTGGAACGCAGGATCCACGAGAATTACCATGTAATATGCTGACAAGAATCATGCACTTGGATCCACAAGATCTAATCATGTTGTTAAAAAAAATGTTAATGTTCAGGGAATAAATTGATCGCTGGTTCCCTTGTATATGCCAAATGAGTTGATCTAGAATTAGGATTGTTGACCACTGGTTCCCTTGTATATGCCAGTTGTGTTGATATTAGTCAGACCAGTATCTCAGTCCATTAGGATAGGTTCATTTTGGCAGTAGCCTTCAGATAGATATGAGAAACACCGTTCACTTAGTAAACATCAAAACCATCTATGTTTTTCTCTATATCCATCTTCTTGATCTATCCATGTGATTAGTTTTGACTCTGTTATATTGATGTCCATAGTGAGACTATTTGAGTAGAGCTCTGTCACTTATATATGAATTTTAGTATGCTTGAGTGCAAACTCGTGTACATCAATTGGAATTTCGCATCAAGGTACTTCCTCTTGTAGTCAATAAGTATTCCAACCAAGGAGATTCTTTAGTGCCTTCCAAGGTTCCGCGTAGATAGCTAGGGTCTGGAGTAAAGGTTTTGTGGGTATATCTCTGGTAAGCCCTCCCGAGACTATAACTCGGCCACTAGGGACACCTAGGGGTTTAAAGGCTTATTGCATACGCTAAATGCAATCGACGGTGCCTACGACAGTGAGTTAGGATTTTATTTTGTAGATTTGATTTGATCGAGGACTAGAAAATAATAAGTTTGGGGGTATTTGATAGACGCATTTATGTGTCTAATATAATCTCAATTATGTATATTGTTAGTACTCGGTTTTGTGCTTATTTTGGTATTTTATGTCTTTATAGGTGTTTTTGGAAAAATAAATATGTGTGGAGAAATCGTCTTGAAAAGTTGATAAAGGCACTTGGAGGATACTTATTAATCGGACTTTAAGTTTGGATAAGGGGCATTTCAAATACTAAGGGGTATTCCACTAATAAGGGGTACCCTAAATGCTATCTACACCCCAGGACACCCCAAATGTTAAAGGCACCCACAGCTTGGTTAAGGGGACAGCTATCTTCATCGTTTGAATCTAGTTTTGGCGGGAATAAATATCCAAGTTCAACTTGGCGGGAATAAATATTCAAGTCTATCTTTACGCGTGAAGATTATCTGAGTTAGTTGGAAGCCGAGTTTTATGGAATAGGAAGGATGGTTTCGACATACCAAATCAAAGGGAAGATCATTACGTGTTTAAACAAGTCATCAGTAGAGATAAAAATGTAAGATATCTTCTCGGAAAAGGCAAGGTCTCTGTCTCGGGTAAACAAGAGCTTGATCGTGTGTTGGAGAGATGTTTTGGGTCCTTATCGACGTAGGAGGTTCTACTGAACCTATATTAAGTAATATAAGCCGTGAAAACTAAGCAAAGAAGATTTGTCGAGAAAACAGGGAAGGAGATGTTATTCACGGGAACTAAGAGAATCAAGTTCATGTTTGGTATGGTAGTAACGTGAAGAAACGGAAATAATATCTTCTCTGAAGATTTTATTACATAGTTTAGAGAAGGATGGAACAATCCAGACGCGTATAGGCAGAAGAAAAAAAGGCCGAACTTGGGAGAGAATAAAAAGGAGATTTATTCATGATTCCATACCCCTGTTGGCTATATATAGGCAAGGGTGAGTTCCATAAAAAGGATTCAAGGAGTTTGGGGTTTATACGTAGTTTAGGGGAAGCTCTGGTACGAAGAAATCACGCTGCAAAGAAAGTTGCAGCAGCAGGAGGAAGAAGACGAAGCTGAAGAACATTAGACGACCCAAGTCAGTCGCAGATAAGTTTGGTTCATCCATGACACACAATAGTATCATTTCCAGCAGTCTTATATCTTCTGTATCATTAGTAACAGTCGACCTGTAACGCTTATAAACGTTGCAGTTGACCTGTTTTATTGATTTTCTTTGTATTTTTATCTTTAATACACCTTTGAGCAATGAATTCATATTTTGAGCGTGTTTGCACCATGAAGAGCTAAACCCCAACACTGGGATGACGGAGGAAGCCTAATATCATACGTGGGTAATTATATTTAATTCTTATATGACTTTTGAATTGATTAAAATTGAATTATGGTTTTGATTAATTAGTTGTCATCTCGTTTGATGGGTCATGCTTGCTTAGATGTTTTGATGTCCCATGCTTAGGTCTTACAACTAATATTTTGAGAACCTTCCTTTGCAAAAATAAGAGTCCATATATTTATTTATTGAGCTATAATTATTAAAAGAATTAATATTTGAACCTTATGTTATGAGTTTGGTGGAATCCTGAAGTCCCAGTCCTCTCGATATTTGTGACATATTTTGTATATACTTTTGATATTAAGTCTTAAAATCAACCTCAACAAATCTGAGCAGAACGACATTTTACATTCTTACTACCACTTTTGTACAACAATTAAAATTATATCAATTTTTACCACTATCTACATCACATCACTATAGCTATCTGCATAAAACGTTACGCATATATGATGATGATAAGGTCATTCCTTTCTCAAAAATTTTGAAAATTTTGTTTTAATAGTTGTACGAGGTGCCAGAATGTTTCTGCAGGTTTAGTTTTCCTCGTTAAAAATACTCTGGTTTCTAATGTTTTTCTTTCTCGCATTACATTGTTTTATCTTTAAAAGAAGAATAACACAAGTTTTACGCATTTAATCTAGGTAGTTGAAGTCCCTATTAATTGTGATCAATAACGAGACTTGTTCTTGTTGAATTCTTATCTTGAAAGATAGATAACAAGTTTCATACTTGGAAGAATTTGGATCCTCTTGATTTGGATACGAGTACGACTAGATTGAACTTGGATATTGATTCGTGAGAACGTTCAAGAACTCTTCTACATAACCAGGTTCACGAACTTCTTAGTCTAAACATATTGATTGTGGAAGAGAAATAGAAAATCTTTACACACATATTGTCAAAGGATCTTTAATTTAGATTTACTTGTAGTTGTATTAGATTTTTTCCATGCAGGTTTCCGAACAAAAAATTTGGTGGTGTACTTGGTACCCTCTCCTTTTCACTTATCATAAATTATTTGGGTAACTTTACAACAATGATCAATTCAAGATCATGATAACTTGTTATCTACCTGATTGCAAAAGAGAACAATTTTTGGAGATTGTTAATATGTTTTTTCCTATGAAAGAAATCCAATGCGAGCTGACCCTTTTAACCACAATGAAAACAAAACTGTAAAATACCAGAAGAGGTGTTAGACACATGATGTCATTTAGAAGCTCTATTTGGTGTTGTTTTTTGACTTGCATTTCTCTATCGTTTATCAGCTGAATCAATTTATCCATATCACATACTATCTTTGAGGGAATATTAGAGACTTTATCATATATCAATCTAAACTTTAAGTCACTATTTTCCTTTATCAAGGAATTACACTGCTCATAAGCCAAAGTGAGATCACATTTAGCCATTTTCTTTAAAAACTTGAGGTTATCCATTGCTGGTAGCGGAGGGGGATGAGTTTGAACCAGTTTTTTTTTTCTTTCTCATGCAATGCCTTTTATGACAGTATCCTCAAGAATTCTAACTTTATATATATATATATGTGTGTGTGTGTGGTTATTGAATGTGTTTATGGATATTGCCAGAAAATAGCTTAACATCTTCACATAGATACTGATCGGTTGAGAGATTAGTTGAGATCATAAGCACATTGAGCGTACTTTACGAGGAGCTCATGTATCTCACAGACTTGATATTCAACAATCTTCAAAGTTTCTGGCAGGCTCCCCTTTAGATTCTGAGCCAGGATCTACAAGATTTTTGAAAACATATATTCAACAACTGAGGATATAATGAGTTATATACTTTTGGATTCATAAGAATCAACAAAGGAGTTATCCTTTGAGGTAATCCCCAAGCACTAGGCATAATCAAAACAGGGAAATCCATATCAGTACATAGTCACAGGTTTAGAGCGCTTACAAACACATACTTGTTAGGTCTAACGGTGTTTGCATGCTCTGATACCAATTCAAAGGGAGAAGGCACTAATTACAACATAAACTTTTTTGTTCGGAAATATGTATGGACAAAACCTAATATACAATCAGAAGATGGTATAAACAAATATCTTTGAACAATATGTATGTAAAGTTTTTTTCTTTCTCTTCCATAATCAATATGTCTAGACACAAAGTCTGTGAACCTGATTGTATAGAAGAGTTCTTGGATGATATCACAAATCAATATCCAAGATCAATCTAGTCATATCCAAATCAAGAGGATCCAAATTCTAACAAGTATGAAATTTGCAATCTATCTTTCAAGATCCGAATTCAACAAGAGAAAATCTTGTTTTGATCTCAATTACTATATATTAATTACGTTCTACTTATGTTATTCATATTATATAAAGATAAAACAACATAATACGGAAAAGGAAAAACATAAGACACCAAATGTTTTGTTAACGAGGAAAAATGCATCTGAAAACCCCGAGACCTTGTCCATATTTAAACACTAAACTATATTAAGTTGCTACAGATACTAGCATACTATCATACTTCGGACTGGAATGTAGTTGGGACCAAATTAACCTGCTAAGAAAGTTTATCTACAGTCGTGCTCTTTACATCTCTTGAATCTTGCAAGGCTCTATGCAATTGGTTCCCTTAACTGACGTCCTTTACAACCTAAGAGTTACTTCAACCTCAGTGAAAAATTTTGATGCCTATTTTCCTATAAAAAACAAGCCTATTTGATTTCCCTTTTAATTTTTAGATCAAGGTTTGTAAATCTGTTTGCAGTAGACAAAGTCCGTCAAACTTCATGAATCCGGAACACTTAAAGTCAGTTATATGAGAAGCCTAGATTAATAACCACCTCTTAAGAATAATCCAAACAAATCGAAGAATAGTTTAGATATATATGCTGAGGAACCACAAAGTATGAGGGAAAGAGAACTTTGCGATTTCTATTTATCTCGTTCCCGATATGAGATAACAATAACCTCGAAGATCAATAAGAACAAGATCCAGATACGCAAACTGTTAGGTAAAATATAGTCAAATTGGGATTCACGAATCCCTAAGTGAGGTCTTTAAGCCCTAACCTATAATACAATTTACAAATAACCTAAGTTATAGATGATGACTCTATCTTAACAACTATGACACATAAGTTCCAGGGATTAATAAGTGGCATTGCATGAGTCTCTCTATTTATATATTTTTAGTAGCTTTAGATTCAATCTAAGATAACAAGAGATCCAAGCAAATACTTTATCATTTTAGATGAAATTATTATTAGAAATTCATGTAAGCATGTGAAAAGTCCTCCTTGAAATTACACGGAAGAATATACACTATGGTCCAGGGTTCTAGAACCGTGTATAATGATAGTTCGCATTGTCAAACATGCTTTTGAACTTTCAAGTATAAGTCGTGTTCATTAACACTCAAGACTTAAACCATGATTCACAAACACAAAATGATTTAATGGAAAATTGTCTTAAAAGTGTTTATGAGAGTTATAGTAATACCAAACATATTTGTGAAAATATTTTACGAGCATCTGCTTAGTTTAGTATTGGGTAGGTATGCATAGGGGTACATATACATGTGGAGCCATCCTCAAACTCAGGCTGTTAGGGTACACGTACCATGTATGTGTACCCTTAGCAATTTACGAACTCATATCCTCATAACCATGGTATGCATACTTGGTATGCGTACCTATCCCATTTTCAGAATTGATACCACTAGGGTACGCGTACTAGGTATGCATACCTACTATTGTAGGAGCGGAATATCACAACAAATGATAACTTACGAAATTTTGGAGAGAAAATACATTTTGCGAGCAAAGGAAATCACGAGGAAAGCAAAATAAGTTCGCAAAGTGAAGTTGCGAAGGTTCGCAGGGTAATTCTCAAGTCCGAAGTTGAGAGACAGTTTAATTGTCAACATTTTGTAAAATCATATAAATAGCCATTTAGGCATGAGAAGAAGGGGAGGTCTTTTTTAGAGAGAGAGATAATTTTAGGAGGAGAAAGAAAATATTAGGAGAGATTTTATTTTCTTTATCATCTTCTTCCCAAAAAAATTCTAGAGCTCCAAATATTCTTTAATGGAGTTTCAATTGTACAATCATGTAATTACATACAATCACTAGTGAAGAACCGTGGATGTAGATCACATTGATCGAACCACGTAAAAATCTTTGTGTCACTTTTATAATTTTAGTACTTTAATTCTTAGTTTCATATCAAATTAATTATATTTAGGAATCATTTTAATAGATTCTTATGAGGGTGTAGTTGTGAGATAATCCGCAACTACATAATTGGCGCTAGAAACAGGGACCTGATCTTGTTGGTTCAAGAAAGTTTAGAAAAAACAGTAATGAAGATCGGGAAAAGTTCCATTGGATCTATAAATTTTGTGAGGAAGTTTCAATGGAAAAATTATGTTGAACATAGACAGCAGTTCAAGAAATAAAAAGCACAAGATGAAGATACACAAGCTACGTCAAAAGGGACGAATCTCTATATCAGAAGGATTCACATTAGCTTCACATTAGCTATGAGTTTAAAAAGGACAAAATCTCTTTTCCTTTACTTAATTTTATGTTATTTGTCGCCTTTGATCTAGGAAAATTAACTTATACTTGTGTATATTTTACTCGTTTGATTTGTTAGATTGCAGTAAACGAAGACACATAAGAACCTTAAAGTTTCCTTTGCAAATATCTTTGAGAAGGAGAAATATATCAACAAAGGGAGATAGCTCATTATGCACCATCAGGAGGAATGATTGACAAGAAATAAAGCTCGCAAAAATTTCAACTCATCAGCAGCAGCGAAGAACAACTATTTTCATAAGGAAATTAAGAGCAAAAATAAGGTAAATCAAAAAGTGCAGTTCAACACCTTCAGAAATGGAAGCAAGTAGAGATGGTTTAGAGGTGAAGATAATAAGTTTGACATCGCAAGTTCAAATCCCATTCTACGCGAATATTCTTTATTTTTGCGAATGTGTGGACGGCTGCAATGAACTCCTATGTGAACTTTTTCTTTCTGCGAATTTTTGGATTGCCAATAGCTTGGATAATAGGTTGGTTAATTAAGCTCATTCGTACATCTGTGATGTACTTTGATAGCTTACTTCATCATAAACTCCAGCAAAGAATGATCAAGTTATTGATGATGAATGAAGAAATAACTGATTCTGTGAAGTTAAGGTTGTTGAATGTTGAGTGGAGAGGATATCCCCCAGATCATTTTCGTCACAGAAGCAATGAGTTCACGGAAAATCCAACCATAATCCATACGTTGTAGGGTTTGAGACCTTCGCGTTATCAGATCATATTCCCTTTAGGGACATCCGATAAAATTGGAACGATACAGAGGCAACAATGTATAATCGAGCATCTCTCCCAGCTGTGTTAGCAGCAACTCTACCATTAATTGATAGCAATGAAGAGAGTTAACAAGCGATGAACGAATTCAACTAGTTGCGAAAGCAATCAGCAAAAGAATATCGGCAACAGTACTATAATACCAGAGAGGAGTTGAATTGCTAGAATACCGATTACATCCTATGGAAGCAATCAGTAAAGGAAGCACTCACCAAGAAACAGACAATTGAGACTCCATAAGAACGCGGACAAAAGTACAAAAAACTCTCAACGGAAAATAAATACAAACATATGAGAGTTTGCGAAGAAAACAGGCTCAGAAACCACAACAAACCTCAGAGACACCCCAGGAAAGTAAACTTCAAAGACGCACAAGCAAAAGAATTACGTACATCAGCTATCAAGACATCACTTCACCAAAGGAGAAGAGAAATTCTATCGCATTAAAGCTAGCTGCCAGACGGAAAGAAAAACTACTATCACTGCTCCTCAAGACAGCTCCAGAAACTGCAGATGCCTCATCTCTTTCTCCTTTTAAACTCATAATCTTCGGATACTGTTTTCTCATGTCAACAGTTAACTTACCTCACTAGCTTCATTTCAACTGCAGAGCCTCAAAGATAATCCAACCATGGACATAATCTGAACTCAGTCCACATCCCAACTCGGTTCGAATTAATATCAATTACCATCCCTCTATGAGATTCAAAGATGCGACAGCCATTACATGCAACCAATTCAGCCCCGACGAATGGCAACATTATCCAGCGAAATAATGACATCAATTATACCCAACTAGTGAAATAAAACTCAAATATCAACCTCATTATTTCTCAGCAAAGTTCAGCCACAATTATACGAAGAAGAGTTGGTACAACTCCATCAACAGGCCCAATTCCAGTCAGCAACAAGAAGAGATTCAAATTTTAATCAACTATACGACAACAAACTTCACCATCAACATCAGTTCGCAAAAACAACATCAGTTCGCAACAACTTGGCAATATTAGTTCGCAACAACCTGGAGAAACAATTCCACACGTTCGCAACGCAAAGAAATGGAACTTAATCAACACAAACGAACTCAACTCAGCAACGCAAAAAACTCAAAACAGCATTATGAACTCCACTAGCTATAAAAGAGCAAATTTCTCCCTTACTTCTCTAGTTTTATCTTCAATTATTTGAGCCTTGGAATTTCTAAATGAAGTTTAAAAAAATATATATATATTTATCTAAAACCAATTTACATTTTTATGAGAATTTGATTTATCCAATGAAATATTTTCACGCAGGAGCAGCGAAGGAAATACCTCGTGCAAATTTTAGAATGATTTCTAAAATGATTTCTGCGAATTTTAGAATGATTTCTGCGAAGAAACAAGTTGAGTCGAAGATCAGCAAAGAATGATTTCTGCGAGCGCATTAGGCAACATTATTCATTACGTGAAGACGCAGATGGAAAAGAAATATTACAGCATGATCAAAGAAGAAAGCATCAAATATGAAGGGAAAGGGAGTTATAGAAGAGGAATAAGTAGCATGTGATGATTTATTCACAAAAATGAAACAGAAGAGAAAAAGGAGGGACGAAGAGAAGGCTTGTACAACGGATAGCCATGAAATAATAAGTAGCGTGATTAGTACCTTTTGTTCGCAAAACAGAACTTTGTACAGATGGTTTGAGTAGCAGAATGAGAGTTTCAAGTCGTGTGGTCGAATCCCACGTCTCACATATTTATTTTTGCAAAAAAAAAAAAACCCAAATTGCGAAGGAACGAGTAAGAATAGTTTCAGCATGAGTGAATAAGAAAATATCTCACGAATGTTCGCAATATACCTTACGAACAAGGGACCACTTCGCAGCATGAACACTTCGCAGATGTTCGTTTACTTCGTGCAAATTATTACTTCGCAAGATTTTTGGATATTTCGCAAGAAGAAAGTGGGAGATTATTTCGCAAGAAATGGCAAGTCATATACTTCGCAAGAGACAACAACAAGCCGTAAAAAGGTAAGTACCATTTCCTTGAATATTTTATTTACAGAAGATAAAAAAATTTGATTTTATTCACCAAAAGCGATATACTCGCAAAATTTCTAAGATTTCAAAACATTTCAAAGATTTTTAGATTGGTTAAAAGCGATATAATCGTAAGATTCAAAAATGAGTTCATCGCAAAAATTTAAAGATATCAAAAATTTTCAAAGACGTCAAAATTACAAAAAACAGAGAACATTAAATTCCTATATTTTTATAGAACAATTTTGATTTAAAGATGTGATTTGAATACTTCTCATACTTCTTATACTAAAGATTTTATGAAAAAATTCAACATTTTATGTACATGAAAAATTTACGATGAATTTTTACGAATAAAAAGTATTTTGATTCTACTGATAAAAGGCGAAAAAATACCGCCAGAAATTTATTGCGATTAACTTTCATTGAAGAAAGACGCAAAAATTTATTTGTGAATAAAAGACCACAATCTGTGATCAGCTTTCAAAAAAGAAAGAAAGCCGCAGAAATATTACACAGGCAAACCTTTGTGGCGTACAACCTAGTTCGCGAAGCAACATTTCATAAGAGGCAATGTCCTAAAGTACGTCATTTAAGGGGGTACCTATAAGTATGGCTCAGGGACACCGGAACACCACCAAGGAACCTGAGTACATGGAACTTTACGGGGTACAACCCAATAACGGGGTACCTATCCGGGTTAGACAACTTGGATTCTCACCTAATCTTGCGACATTACGCAATATTATGCGATGTAACATGATTTAGGTTGGGCGACTAAGGCATACTGTCTTTCCCAAGAAGTGCAGAAAACGATCAAGGCGCCGAGGTACACGGTTGAGTCAAGAGTGCCGGGTGGGCTTGAAGCACATCTGCCATTTTTGACAAGTCTTGGAAAATGACGTACTTGGCCCAAAGATACCCCATAGGGTGCAACCTCGTAACTATAAGCCCTATAGGAAAAAAGGATAAGAGGTTGCTATCAAAAGCTGGTTGTTTGCAGAACCGTATGGGAAGAGCTAACCTTGTATGGTCGATGTACGCTTCCTTGAAGGGGCAACCAAGGGGAAGATAAAGGGCAGCACCCTCCATTAGGGAGCTGATACGTGTTATAAGACGCAAATGTCACGAGGCTTTTTGTTTGCAAAAACATAAAGGCTTGTCATATTTGTGCAACAACTGAATTTCTGCGAGCATACTAAAATATATATATATATATATATATATAATACAGAAAAAGAGAACTCGCAGAACATAACAAAGAAGTTAAGATGAGATCAATGGGTTATTACATGAAAGTGTAAAAACGTCCTTCAATTTCATCGCAAGACGATAATGTCATGAGGTTGTATATTCGCAAGAATATTCAGACTTGTCATATTATCGCAAATACAAAAATATTATCACAAAAGAGGTGGCAAAATAAGACGTTTACTTAGGAAGGCATGATAAGACCACAACAATTAATGAAATTCATTCCATCAATATCATTGAAGAATTTTTACAAGAATATATATATCATGAAGTCCCAACAAAGAAGACAATTCCATCAATATCATTGAAGAATTTTTACAAGAATATATATCATGAAGTCCTAACAAAGAAGACAATTCCATCAATATCATTGAAGAATCTTTACAAGAATATATATCACGAAGTCATAGAAAAAGAGGCGATTTCATTCGCAATCAAAGACGGATACATGTAAGAGAATACGCAAATAAACTTGCGAAGATGATCATATTGCAGGAATGGAAGCAACTTAAAGTTACATCAATTTTAATGCGGAAAAATGAGCTAAGTAACAGAAACTTGAAATATACATTGCAATAGATAAGTATTCGCATCATACAAGCATCATACTCGCATCATACAAGCATCATACTCGCATCATACTCGCATCATTCAAGCATCATATTCGCATCATAAAAGCATTGCATAAGCATTTCATGGCATAAGCATCGCATACACATTTCATAACATAATCATTACATAAATATTATATTCACACAAGTATTTTACAAAATTTTACAGGATAATACCGCGAAACTTCGCAGAAACATTCATAATTCGCAACACTATTCGCAACACTATTCGCAACACTATTCAGAAGTTCAGAAATTCGCAGAAATATTCAGAAGTTAGCAGGGTTATCACTTAAGGCAGAGGCAAGATAAGAATAGAGACACAATTTAATCATTCAACATTTTCTCAAGGATTCTCCTTCATAGATAAAGAACAGAGGCAACTATGGATACCTAAGAAAATATTTTATGTTCTTTATCTTCTCAGCAAGAATCCTCAGCAAAAATGGAATAATAATTTCACATGAACATAGGCAATATTTATCACTCTCATCAAGGATATTTCATACTTCTTATATATTTCTAGGATTAAATACTTCTTATACTTCTTTAGGATACTTCATACTTCTTATATATTTCGAGGATTAAGTACTTCTTATACTTCTTCAAGGATATTTTATATTTCTTATACTTCATACTACTTCGCACACTTCATACTTCGCAAGATGATACTTCTAATTACTTCTTAAAGCTTCAGAACTTCGCAAAAGAATAGAGGCAAGTATATACTTTTTGAGTTTAATATTCTTTCGCTCGTTCTTTCATCAACAAGATCAAAGACTACTACAACAACGGATTTTTTCTTAAAGATCGCTCTTCAAGCAATATTCAAGAAAAAAGAGGCAAGATGTAGGAGCGGAATATCACAACAAATGATAACTTACGAAATTGTGGAGAGAAAATACATTTTGCGAGCAAAGGAAATCACGAGGAAAGCAAAAGAAGTTCGCAAAGTGAAGTTGCGAAGGTTCGCAGGGTAATTCTCAAGTCCGAAGTTGAGAGACAGTTTAATTGTCAACATTTTGTAAAATCATATAAATAGCCATTTAGGCATGAGAAGAAGGGGAGGTCTTTTTTAGAGAGAGAGATAATTTTAGGAGGAGAAAGAAAATATTATGAGAGATTTTATTTTCTTTATCATCTTCTTCCCCAAAAAATTCTAGAGCTCCAAATATTCTTTAATGGAGTTTCAATTGTACAATCATGTAATTACATACAATCACTAGTGAAGAACCGTGGATGTAGATCACATTGATCGAACCACGTAAAAATCTTTGTGTCACTTTTATAATTTTAGTACTTTAATTCTTAGTTTCATATCAAATTAATTAGATTTAGGAATCATTTTAATGGATTCTTATGAGGGTGTAGTTGTGAGATAATCCGCAACTACAACTATGTCTCCAGAATCCAATATGTTATGAAAACTCTCTTTAAGCAATTCGAAACATTTCCAATCGTCAAAGATATTAAATATCATTGCTTGAACAATTTCCAAATGATGAACTTGAAACAAAAATATTTCAAGAACAATAAATTGTTTTAAACCAAGATTATTAAGGATTTATGAACATTCATTGCTTGAATCATATTTCGAGAGATTTATAAAGTCAAGTTTGACTCAAAATTTCTTATTTGCAATATAAATCTACTAAAATCATACGACATAGTCTTATAAGATAGAATGGTAAATATCCTGAATAAATATGATGGTTCAGTATCCACATACCTCTTTGTCGATGAAGTTGTCCAAATTTCTTCGTTTGTTCTTCAGTCTTCAATCTTCAAGGGTTATTCAGTGATACCTGATACTCAACTACCATAATTTAATCCTAATCTAACACTTGAATTTAGTGTAATAGAAATTAACATATAGTTTTGTGTATCTAACATTGACAACAAGCTTAAAATAACAAAACTTACGAGTTCAACCAAGCGGTGTTCTAACAGTTATGATGAATGTTTTGTTTTTTTTAGATTCATGGATTTCGTGAGTAGTTGAGAAGAAAGATTCCTCAACAAGAATACCAGATTGCAGATCTAAAGGATCCTCATAAGGAAAAGTGATTTTGTTATGTTGATAAATAACATCTCTCAGGAGACCATTTTTTGAGATTTGGAAGTCCCAATTTGAAATGGCTTGATAGTCGGGGTAGAGAAGAATATGATGGTTTTTCGGGTGATATGGCATCAAAAGGTTCTTTTCCCTAAAAAATGATTCCGGAAACTCATCAAAGTTTGAGTCATATCCATCTACAAAGACACTATATTTTGGCTCAACAATTGCGTGCGGCCCATAAGGCATGTTAAGAAATTCATATTCATCTACCATTGTAGTTCAATCCAGATTAGAGTTTGGAGAGTAATTAGAGAACACAAAGGAAGACATATAAGTGCCAGAAATGTGTGGGAAAAAAATTGAGATTATTTTCCCAACTTTATGATTTCTCTTCTACATCTGAGTCGGCACCTAGATCATAGATTTCCTCTAGAGGTTGGTTTAGTCTAATAGCACAGTTTCCCCAACATGTCATACCCTATTACAATGATTACATACCTTGTGAGGGAGGGTCACGTATATGAGAGAGATGACAAATTCTGGGTTTGAACCCATTTGTGCTCCAACTGAATGTTTCAAATGTTTTTCAATGTTGAACTCTACTTTAACCATGGCTAGTTCTCCATTTTATGGTAAAGTGTTTCGAGATAGAATTTCAGAAATTCTACCTGGCCTATTTCCAATTTGAGCTATTATGCATTCATGATAATGAAAGTTTTGTAAGTATAAAAGTTGGACCTAAACCGAGACGTATTCAAGAGTGATTATCTTAATTAACCCTTCCTGGATCCAGTTATAGATTATAAAGGCATCTCCATGTACATACTCTGGCTATTGGCTAGAACAATGGCAATATGAGGCTTTTAAATCAATCAGCTTTCAATCTCTTGGTATATGTATTTGGTATGATATCAATTCACAGCCCATTCTGCTGAATCATTCTCTTCCATTCACAGCTTGGAACCACTAAGTAAATGAGAGAAAAAATGATATGCTGTCTATTTGGGGAACCCCAGAAATCGGCAATCTCTTAAGCTTCCTCTTTCTTTGAAGCAAAATTCTTATTTGCAATCTCTTTTTCTTAATTTTTCTTTTTCTGCTTCTCCCTAATGTCTTCTTAATCTTTCTGCAGAGCCTCGTCCTTGAACCATGGGAATTATCCATTATTGGACCGGTCCAATTCTCTCCCACGCTCTCACTCTGTTATCTCTCTATATAGCAGTATGCACTCCATTATCAACGGCAGTTTTGCAGTCCATCAATCTCAAGATGGATTCTTCCAAAAGATGTCCCAATATTTTCCTATCGATCACGTTTATGATCACCTCAACAAAGCTAGTCTTACTTCCATTATCGACAACACAGTTCTTCTCAACGATGTCTACGGTATCTGCAATTTCTACAGTGTCTACAGTGGATACATTTTGGCGCCAAAGAAAAATCAAATTTCCAATACCTTTGTTTGGAGGCGACATTTAAATGGTTTGGTTTTTGAGGAAAATTATTTTTACTCAGAAAGGTTAATTTTCACAACCCTTTACACCTTTAATGATAAAAAAGGCTGAAATGATGTTGTCTACTGTCGATTGTTTGCTTTCCAGAGATTTTTCAACGTCCTTATTCATTTACCCAAGACAGAGAGGCAGTGTAAATTATTTCTCGATTGGAATAAACAACCGACCAACAACCCTTGATTGGAGGAGATTAAACGGAAGACATGATCACTCCCTAATCAGGCCGTCTCCTTTTGCCTTTTATGAAAAACGTTCAAATTTACATATGAAGGATTTCCACTTCATAAAAAAGCGTGCAAAGTCCCCTCCTTTTTCCAAATCCTTACCATCATCCTCTTCCAAGAAAAATACCCACTTTCAAAACTTTTTACCAAAGACAAAGTAGCCGTGTTATTACTTTGAGGTTTGAGAAAAACAATAATTCCAATATCCGTAATTGGAGGCATCTCAAAATGACAGACTTTTGCAAACTCCAAATAAGTGGTCTTCTTATGCTTTCAACATAAGTATCTCGACTCTCCATGTCCAAGTGGTTCAATTCATAAAAACCCAGCATAACTCTCCTGTTTTAATCACTTCCTTTCATCATTATCAAACCAAAACAATGGCTTCTTCCTCTAATAACCAGATAAGTTCGATCACCAATCAGTTACAGAAAGCAAACTTCAGAAATATTCCCTTGGCAAGAGTAAGACATTCGATTGGTTCAACAAGAGCTTTATCAGCGGCTCAGGAAGAACGAGGTCATTCTTTAATCGGAAAAGCTTTCAACTCTGACGGGCTAGAAACAGATGAGGTCAGAAAGGAACTCAAAGTGCTTTGGAAATCGTACAACTTCAGAGGAATGCGGGCTTTAGACAGAAACATTTTCCTCTTCATGTTTCAGTCGCTAGAAAAGATGAATGACGTGCTCAAGAAAAATCCTTGGAATGTTTGCAAGTCTCACCTTAACCTGCAACCGTATGATGATGCTATCCCTTTACATGACTGGAACTTCACCCACTGTGAATGGACAGTCCATTTCAAAAACCTTTTACTTGAACACCATTCTACTCAAATAATCGATGAAGCTTTATCTGAACTCGGCCCAAAGATATCGACTACCCCACAAAACTGCAGGCCGTCTTATGGTAACATGATCTCTGCCAGAATCAAAATGGATCTAAGTAAGCCCCTCTTTCGAGGTGGATGGTGGAATACAAGAGTTGGAGGAGTTACCTGGGTTAGATACCATTGGGAGCGTCAACCACATAATCTGTGTAATCAATGCTGGACCGTTAACCATAACGATGAAGATTGTGCTGATATAACTCATGATTTACAGTTGCGAAGTTACACAAATGAAGAATACACAAAGTATATGCATGACTTGGCTAACGAATACGGAGTTGAAATCTGCGATGACATAACTCTCTTAACTCAAAAAATATGTGACGCTAGCACAAAGAAAGGTAGCAACACAAGAGAGTGTCCATGATGAAACTAGAAGGCCAAAAAGACTTAGACAACACGAAGAGACTGGAGAAGAGTTTACCGATGAACTGGCGTACATGGAGGTGAACACGGTACAAAACAATACCAAGAATCCTTCTGTGGAGGTTGATGGAATGGAGCATGATTTATCAGAGGAGGGAGAGAACACCATCAAAGAAAACCCCATGGTGCCGGACGAGGCTACTGCTGCTCTACCAACTCTGGTAACTTCTTCTCCTTTCTGCTCAATTGTTATCCTTTTTCTTTTTATTCAAGTTTCTGGTACGGAATCATTCGACATTAAATTAAATTACTACTGGTTAGATAACTTCTCTTTAAATATGAAAATTCTTGGTTGGAATTGCCAAGGTTTTCTAGGAAAAAATACAAGAGACCATCTGCATCTGCTAAATTCAACTCACTCACCGGACATAATTTTCATCTCAGAAACTAAATTAAATGATAATGGGATCCTCAGTCTTTCCTATTTCTTAGGTTTGCCAAACAAATGCTATGTGCCTTCTGTAGGTATCGCAGGAGGCCTCCTCCTTCTCTGGAAAGATGGCTTTTCTCTAGAGGTCGTAAACAAGTCTGGAAAAATGATACACGCTATTGTGTCAAATGATAGGGCTAAAAGTGACTGGTTTCTCTCCTGTGTTTATGGTACACCTTACAAACATGAACAGAATGCTCAATGGTCTTACTTAAAGCACCTGAGTGAATCTGTAACCATTCCTTGGGTTATCTTAGGTGACTTAAACATTACATTAAGTCCTGATGAGAGAAATAACACTTTTGGTACTACTACTTCGAAAATATCATTAAAATTATCGAGACTCGACTGGTCGATCTAGGCTTCTGGGAATCCGTTCACTTGGACTAGTAATAGTCACGGGACAGAAAACATAAATCTAGGTTAGATAGAGCTCTAGTTAACTCTCTTTGGTTCATTGATTACCCAGATTCCACTGTCTTGCATCTCAAACAAAATGGTTCAGACCACACGCCTATTCTTCTTAACCTTTACAACCACCATACAACTACTGGTAGAAACTGGAAGTTTTGGAATCATTGGCTCAATAATAAGTCATGTGTTAGTGAAATTATGCATGCATGGTCAACTAACTTTGCAGGTTCAAAGGCTTACATATTGTCCAATAAACAAGCAAATACTCGCGATTCTTTCAAATGAGTAAGGCTACTTTTGGTAATACCCACGAGAAAAAATCATTGATCTTCAAACCGGTATAGCCAGGATCCAGGAAACTGATGTAGCAGGTTGCAACACAGATGAAGTTCTCAAACTTGAATGTGAAGTCAGTAAACTTTACGACATTCAAGCTTCCTCCAACCGCCAAAAATCCAAAGACCACTTCTACAAGGAAATGGACAAAAACTCAAAGTACTTCCATATTAGAGCAAACAGACGAAAAGCTCGCAACAGAATCGACTCTCTTCTTGCTCCGGATGGTTCCTGGTGCCAAACTAGAGACGCTATGGAGCACTTGCTTAAAACTCACTTCGAAAAGATCATGTCTACGTCAAACCCTACAGATCGCTTTCATTTTCTCGACCATATTCATACCTCGCATCTTGGAGGAAGACAATGTCGCTCTCACTGCAATCCCTACCGAACAGGAGGTTTATTATGCTTTAATGTCAATGGAACCGTGGACAAGCCCTGGACTGATTTAAGTTTTCCACCGGGTTTTTATCAAACGCAATGGAGTATTGTTAAAACAAGTTTGCGATGCGGTGCAAGCTTTCTTTCATTCTGGCTTTCTCCTCAAGCAACTGAACCAAACCAGGGTAACCTTAATCCCAAAAACTAAAACAGCTCATAAACCAAGACTTCCGTCCAATTGCCTTATGCAACACGGTTACAAAAATCATTTCAAAAGTCATTGCCCTAAGAATGAAGAAGCACATCGAAACAATTATATCTCCAATGCAAACAAATTTTATGTCCCAGGAAGACTTATATCTGAAAATGTCGGCTTAGTGCAGGAAATTGTTCAAGCAATGAAAAGAAAAGAGGGATATACCGGTCAACTTGCTCTAAAAATGGACATATCTAAGGCTTTCGATAGACTAGAATGGAGCTTCTTGATTGAAATATTAAGAAAATTTGGTTTCAACGAAAAATTTTGCCATCTAATTCAGCAGTGTATAAGCACCACAAACATTGAAATCATGATTAATGGTTCTCCTACATCTCCTTTCAAGCCAACGAGGGGCATTCGTCAAGGCGACCCCTATCTCCGTACCTCTTTATCATTGCGATGGAATCTTTCTCTAGAATGCTTGCTCACTGTGAAGCCACTAGAAAACTTTCGGGTATAAAAATCTCAAGGTCTGCACCAAAGATTAATCATCTCCTCTTCGCGGATGACTGCCTTCTCTTTTGTAAGGCGAATCTCACTCAAGTTAACAATCTTCTCCAAGTGATAGAAGACTGCAGCCGCTTGTTCGGTCAGCTCATAAACTTTTCAAAATCGGCAGTCTACTTCAGAAAAATGTAAGCCCTTCTTCCGGTCGATTCTCAGTGGTATCTTGCAGGTTAGACACTTTAATATCTCAGAGGAAACTTACCTTGGCCTTCCCTCTTTGTTGGAAGAAGGAAAAAATCCCCTTCTCGACTTTGGTAGACAAAATGGAAGCAAAATACTCTAGATGGAATGGCATAGACATGGCTGAAGCCGGGTCGAAGTGTGATGGTCCGTCATGTCACGAATGCCATTCCCATTTATCACATGTGCAGCTTCAAACTTCCTACCGCAACCATATCTAAAATGAACTCAAGTCAACAAGCTTTCTCCAGAAATAAGAAGTCCAACAAAGGGAGACATGCAGTAAATGGAAAGATACAAATCTACCCAAAGAAGAAGGAGGTTTAGGTTTTAGAGATCTCAGCATCCTCAACAGAGCCCTTTAGCAAAATCCGCCGGAGACTTTGTGAAGCAAACTCTACACTTTGGGCAAAATCCATGGAAGCCAAGTACTACCCCGATGGTGAGGTATTCAATCTAAAGAAGAAAGCCAACTCTACATGGTCTTGGCGTAGCATCTCGTCTGAGCTTCCTTTCATCAAGCAACACAAATGAGTCTCGGTAATGGTAACACCATCAAGATCCGGAAACACAGATGGATACCACAGATAGCGAACCACCTTCACCCAAGCAAAGCGCAGTTAATCCTCACAGTCATACCCATGTCTGGCAGCTGCTTGATCACAATTCCTCCTCTTGGAATACAAATCTTCTCAACTCTCTATTTGAAACCAGCTTCGTCGAACTTATTCGAAAATTCCCATCCACAAAAATAATGACGACAAGTTGGTCTCGGCTTCTTGAGAAGAGTGGTAAGTTCTCCGTCAAATCATCTTACAGAAAATGTACCAAGATAACACCTTAATCGCCTCTCTTGGTACAAGAATGAACCAAATATTCAAGTCAATTATGGAAACTCAACCGCTCGCCAAGAATCCGTCATTTTTTATGGAAATGCATCAAAGGTTTTTTGCCAACAAGAGACAAGCTGGTTACCTATATGCGGCACATCGATCAGCAATGCCCGTTCTGCAGTAACTGTGTTGAATCTCCTGAGCTTGTTCTAATAAACTGTAGCTTCGCTCGGGCTGTCTGGTTTGCAGTTACCGGCGATAGGGCTATCGGTACTTACAATCTCAGCGAATGGATTTGCAATTGGTTCAAAACCTCCAGCAAACAAAATTACGGAAAACAATCTAGTCTCAAGAGCCATCACGGTGTGGTGCATCTGGCATGAAAGGTGCCAGAGAGTCTTTCAAAACTCTAAAGTTACACCAGATAAAATCATTTTCAGGTGTAGACTATCCATCCAAGAACATAGTAATGCTTACGGCACTACTCAAATAAGAAGCACAAAACAAAATCGAGAAAATCTACAATGGACTCCCCCTTCTACAGATTGTATTACTTGCAATGTAGATGGTTCTTTTCATGATAATTTAAAAACAGGTGGGCTAGGACTAATATTCGTAAATCATGCAGGTTTCTACAAAGAAGGAGCAAAATGCATCTATTTGAATAATGCCTGGAGTGCTGAAAGAGGCGAATGCCGAAGCCTTTGGGAAGCAACATGGGCCAAAGAACTAAAACTCCAAAAAGTTCGTTTTAGAAAGGGACTCAAAGATAGTTGCAGATGCAAGTTAATGATGGCAGCCTCAACCTAGACTGGAGGCTCCATAATTTAGTTTTAGATATTAGACGTTTGTTAAATGAATTTAATTTATGGTCTTGTCATTACATTCCAAAAGAGAAGAACAAAATAGCAGACATTCTGTCTAAAAAAGCTAGACTTGATAGATTAGATAATGTTTGGATCAGCAACCCTCCAGGTTGCATTATACGTCAACTGGAGGCAGAAAAACAAAATGTTCCCTCATAATCTCTTAATAGAATTTTCCTTTCGCTTCAAAAAAAAAAAAAATCAATCAGCTTTCTCCCAAATTTGTTAGTACAAATTTAATTTGGGTACCCCATCTGTATTTTAATATATTTTTGAACTTGGTTTGCCATACGAAGAGATTGGGAAAACTCCGCATATTAATTGAACTTGGTTTGCCATATGAAGAGGTAGGGAAAACTCTTCATATTAAGGAAGTATTGTAGTTTGCATCATTGGCTTCAAAGGTATATAGGACAACACACGAGAAGTTTCTTTCTAATTTCTAGAAATCGAAAAGCCTGAAGTCAAAAACACTTATAAAAGTTGAAAAGTTAACTTTTTGTGAAGCAATATAGTTTTGCTTCTGATTTCTGTTTTCGGTATCCAAATGCGCTAAGGATGGAGGAGGTAGAACCCTAGTTGTGGAAGGACAATAGTCCCATATCGCTTGTTTCCACGTAATTAATTTAAATATACTCCCTCCGAACCTATTATATAGGCGGAATTTTCATTTTTCCTTGTACCACTATATAGGCGGGGTCCAAATTTCAAAACGATTTTTTACTTATATTACCCCTATTTATTTGCTTGGGAATCATCACAATTGAGTATATGTTTCTAACATTGGGAATATAATGAAGGGTAAAACAGAAAAAAAAAACATATAAATGTATAAAATCAATAAAAGTTTCTTAATCTATGAGAATTGGTCCCCCGCCTATATATGTGATACGGAGGGAGTAATATGGAAGGGTCTCTCCACTCATAGCCAACTGATTTTGATCTGGATGTCCGCAAACTTTAACACTAATTTATGCTCGTGCATTAATGAGTGGTAAATGCATACTGCTAGTACCAATGAGTAAATAAGAAATTCATGATGTCAAAGTGAATGCAGGTGAGATCAAAAACTCATGGTAAATGCATACTGCTAGTACCACAATGAGTAAATAAGAAATTCATGATGTCAAAGTAAATGCAGGTGAGATCAATAACTCGAACAGAATTAAAGCCAACTAACAGAAATCAATGCAGTAAAAAAAACTTGTTCTAAGTTTGTCGCGAAACTTAGCTAATTAAATCTCTTTTTACTCCGATTTTCCTGGAGAATTCAAAAATGGCGATCTATTCTGAAGAACTCAGCCTTCTGCTCGTTTTGATCTTGGTGATCAAATCAGTGTAGAAATGTGCCACTCTGAACTTCTCCGCCGTCCAAGGACGGATCTTTGATCCTTCCCCTTGGGGCCGGGATTTATTAGATGGTAGAGTTCTTTTTAGCCATTTTTTATTTTTATTTTTTTGTTTTTAACTTATCTTCATGTCTTCTTCGACGATGATTCTACTTAAATCTAAATCTTTCGATCTCTCTTGGGTACAAAAAGGAAAAGTTAGAGTACTCAAGGTTTTAGAAAGATTCAAAGGAGTTAGTAATTGGATTTTCTTTCCTGAGATTGCTATCTCTTGGATTCACGAGATTTCTTTGGAAGCAATTAATTGTCTAGCTGGGAAACCGAGAAAATGGACAAGAAGATTTGATCAGGTTGTATTTTTAATTGAGATGCAATCAAACTTTTTTGGGTCTTTCCTGAAAGTTTCAAGATTTGATCCGGATATGGATTCTCGTCAAAGATTCATATGTATCCCTTTGGGGTTTGAATGTGCGACTTGGAAATCATTTTGGGCTTCGGTGGTACCATCTGTCGTTCAACAGAAGAATTTCATCATGGGGGCTAATGATTTTCCTCTTCTGAATAATAATTTGCTTCAATGGCAGATGAAACAAATAGGAGAATTTGGAATTGCGGTAAAGGTTCTAAATTTTCACTCGGGATGGAGCAAACTTTCTGCAGGTTTGATGAAGTCTTTCAATTGGTCGGGTAAATTAAACCTCCGAGCTATCAATGGTAAATTAGACTTCTTTGATGCCAAATCAAGTGATTTGTTCAATTATTTTAAGGAAGAAAAGATTATCATTATCGGCAAATCTAAAATTTCTTTAATCCAGTGTGGTCTACGCATGATGCTCTTATTTCCAAAGCTAAAAGTAGAGATTCAGATCATTGGATAGGGATTCGTGGTTTACCATTACATATGTGGAATTCGCCTACTTTTCAATCGATAGTTTCAGCATGGGGTACATTAGTTGATATTCATATTTCTACTCTAAAGCTGGAAAAATTGAATTGCTGCAAACTAACAGTCTCGTCTGAGCTCAGTAAAATCCTTGTGGTCGTGAACTTTCAAGGTCATTGGTTGAGCATAGAGTGGTTGCAAGAAAGATTGGATGATAATCATAAACTTCATCATGATCATCAAAGAATCAAATCAGTGGTGGTGACTGAGGAGGAAAATCAGGGCGGAGTTGCATCTCAGTCAAGATCTACTTCCCGGGATTCTAGCTTGACAAATTTGACTACGTCTTCTAAGGCAACTTTATCGCCTGAAAATAAGTCCCTCTCAATTTCAAATTCAAATTCTACTTCATCTACAAATTCAGCGGCAAAGAAGTTAAATTTAGTTTGGAGGAAAGTAGCCGACAAGCAGCTAAAGGGGCCAGATGGGGGGAGCGTTACCTATAGGTCTCGGCTCTACCATTTTGATAGGAACTCCTGCCCATGACCCGAACCGCTTTGGTGTATTGGATCAAGATATGGGCCAGATAGGGGGGGGGGACGTCTTCTAATGATGAATTTGGTCCTACCATTTTGATGGGAACTCCTGCCCATGATCCAGTACAACTAAACCCGATTCGTATTTTGACAAATACAGGCAATGTGGCTTCTAATTCGATATCGCAATTTAATAGCCTTACATCTACTCAAGTTAGATGCACTGATATTCCATTAGATACTCATCCAGCTTTGAAGAGTTTGAAGTTATTGGATATTTCAAATCATTGTTATTCCATCTTAGTTCACTCTAGCTCAGTGAATTCACAGGTTGATGCTAGAGAATTGAATAACAAAATTGATGCTCATATTAATTTTGATAAGAAATTGGGTATCTCGACTGATCATCCAAACATGAGATTAATATGTCAAGAAATCATAGTCAGATATTCAAGGCCAGTAACGAATATGGAAATTCCATTGGGAGAAGACGACAATGGGCTAGGAGTTTTTGATCCAACTGAAGTAACTGATAATAATATTCTACAAAATGAGGAGGAACAGATTGATGCAGTTCTCAGTACTTTTGACAATGAGAATTTGGAATTGGATTCGGTGTTCATTCCAATATTTTCTAGGGCTTCTATAGATGTTGATGGATCATAAGATTATGGTCTGGAACATTAGGGTTTTAGGTCATGATTCTAAACTAATTGCAATCCGTAATGCAATTTTGAAATATAATCCTACTATTTGTACTATTCAGGAGTCCAAGACCGAGAAGGTAGATGATAGTCTCATTCGTTCTCTTTGGGGGAATAATAGGTGTAATTACATTTATTTACCTTCAGAAGGTTCTTCAGGAGGGATTATTTTCATGTGGAAGGAAGGCATTGTTCACATGGAATATCAATTGTTGGGTGCTTTTTATAGTTTCTATCAAATTTAGAAATGCATTTGATAATTTTGTTTGGTTGTTCACTTCAGTTTATGATGCTTCTGATTCCGGATACTACTCTCAATTCTGGCAAGAATTAAGAGATATTCGAATTATTTTTGATGATCCTTGGTTAATTTGAGGAGATTTTAATGCAATTCTTTCTGCAGATGAGAGAAACATTCCTGGTGGTGCTTTGAGAAATAGAAGATCTTTTAGAGCTTTTGTTAACGGATTCAATTTAATAGATTTACCTTTGACATGTGGGATATTTACCTGGACAAATTCTCAACAACAACCTTTGCTTATCAGGTTAGATAGATTCCTCTTATCCCCTGATTTCAATGTGCATTGCCCTGCACCAGTTCAGTTGAGACTTAGAAGACCAATTTCAGACCATACACCAATTTTATTGTGTTGCAACTCAGGTGATAAGTTTAAATCTCCTTTTAGGTTGGATAACTTCATATTATCTCACCCTGATTTTCTTAACAATCCCAATATTTGGTGGGATTCTTTAGTTTTCAATGGAAAACCTAGTTTTATCTTTGCTAAGAAACTCCGGGCTTTAAAATCTTTCATTAAAAGCTGGCAGAAGAGTACTTTTGGTAATCTGCATTCTCAGCTTGATAATTTAGAAACTACTATTGATGTTCTGGATTTTCTAGAAGAGGTGATGGGTCTTTCTGATGAAGAAATAGTGTAAAGGGAACAAGCTAAACAAAATCATTCTTCAATAGCTTTGAATATAACTAGAAAAGCTAATCAGAGGGCAAAGGAGAAATGGGCTAAAGAAGGTGAAATGAACTTTGCTTATTTACATCAACTAGCTAACTTCAAGTACAAATGCAATAGTATTTCTTGCTTATCAGTAGATGGTGCTCTCACTTATGATAAAATGCAGATTCCTACAGAAGTAAAAAACTTCTACTCCTCCTTATTTACTGAAAATCATAAAGTGAGACCAGGGTTTGATCAACTTATAATGCCTTCAATCTCGGTGGGAGAAAGTATAAATTTGGAGAAACCTTTTACTGAAGAAGAAGTGCACTATGTTATTCAACATTTTGGAGTTAATAAAAGTCCAGGGCCAGATGGATTTACAATGGAATTTTATAAAGTTGCTTGGAGTGTGATTAAGCAAGATTTCATGTTGGTAGTGAAAGAATTTGAAGATACTTGTATGATGGATTGGAGGATTAATTGCACTAATTTGGTACTCATTCCCAAATGCAATGGAGTTGTGTCTTTGCATAACTTTAGACCCATTAGTTTAATTGGAAGTGTTTATAAAGTTATTTCAAAACTGCTTGCTGACAGAATGAAAGTAGTGTTGCCTTCTATTATTTCAGACTATCAAGGGGCTTTCATCCATGGGAGACATATTCAGGATAATATTCTTATTGATTCAGAACTTATTGATTATAAACTTAGGTAGCATGATACGGGTTTAATTTGCAAAGTAGACTTTGAGAAGGCCTTTGATAATGTTAACTGGAATTGTGTGGATATCACTCTGGCAAGATTTGGTTTTGGTGTTAAGTGGATAACATGGATCAAATGGTGCATAACTACTCCAATATTTGCAGTTTTATTAAAATGGGAAGCAACTGAAATGTTCAAGAGTCAGAAAGGAATAAGACAAGGTGATCCAATTTCACCTTTCTTATTTATTTTGGTAGATGAGGTGCTTTCTTTATTGATCAAAAAAGCTGCTGATGAAGGTATTATAGCTGGTTTTTCTGTCTCCCAACAAGGTACTCTGATAACTCATCTTCAATTTGCTGATGACTTGATTGTTTTTCTTAAAGATCGTGATACTCAAGTTCAAAACTTAAGAAACATTTTACTGGGTTTTGAGATTATTTCTGGTCTTAAAGTGAATTATAGAAAAAGTATTGTGGTGGGGTTAGGTCAATTGCATAATGCTTATGTTTGTGCTGAAATTTTTGGATGTTCTGTCTCTCAACTTCCAATGAAATACTTAGGTATTCCTCTTGGTAGTAAGTCTAAAAACATAATTATTTGGAATGATATCATTCACAGACTTCAACAAAAGCTTTCAAGCTGGAAAAGAAGATATCTTTCAAAGGGCCAAAGGCTAATTATGATTCAGAGCGTGCTCTCTAGCTTACCTATTTACTATCTTACAATGTTTCAAATCCTGTGTTGGTTTCTAAGGAAATTGAGAAAATTATGAGGAATTTTCTTTGGGGTACAACTACTATTACTAAGAAGAGGAGTTGGGTGTCTTGGGAAAGAACTACTTTGCCAAAAAGTAGATGTGGTATTGGTATTAAGAAGCTGTAGTTGATGAACAAGGCTCTGCACTCTAAATGGATTTGGAGATATGGCTCTGAGAAGTTTGCTTTGTGGAGGAGAATTATAAATCAAAAATTTGGAGGAGCAGTTGAGGCTTTTTTTCCTTCTTTAACTAGGAATTCAATCTGTTACAGTGTTTGAACTGGAATTTTGAAATCTAGAGAGTTTGTAAAAGCTGGAACAATTTTGAATATTGGTTCTGGTTTGTGTTTGCATTTCTAGGAGGATGTGTGGGTTTGGGAATTTCCACTGAAACAACTCTTTCCTTCTTTATTTCAGATTGCTAGACAGAAACATGCTATGGTAAGTGATTTGGTCTCTCATGAAGGTGCCTAGATTCTTAACTTTTCTAGAACATTAAATGAGCAGGAGGTGTTGGAGGTGGAAAATTTATTGCAGATTATTGGTGATACTTCTCGGCCGGTGAATGATGATTCAAGACAGTGGCGCTATGGAGAAGATTTTTCAGTGGCTAATGCTTATGATGCGCTTGAAACTGATGGGTTGTTGTCTTTCCATGACAAGCAACTGTGGAACTCTTATGTGCCTTTAAAGGTATCCTTTCTTGTCTGGACTCTATGCTTTAGTGGAGCGCCAACTTTTGATTATTTATACAAAGCTAGTTTAGTGCAAAATCCAACTTGTGTCTTCTGTGAAGCTAGTCTAGAAACAAATGAACATTGGTTCTTGCACTGTAAGTTTGTCTTTGATATTTGGGCTTATTTTCTTAAAAGTTTCAACATCAATTGGGTTTTAGCGAGAAATGTGAAGACAAACCTATGGGAATGGGGTGATAGGTGCCGGAGAAAATCTAGAAGCAGGAAAAAGAAAATCTAGAGTATCTTGCCTTTTGATATTTGGTGGTGTGTCTGGAATGAACGAAATGCAAGAGTTCATTATTATGTAAAGAAAGATTCGGATCAGCTGATTAAGGAGATTAAATGTTTGATGTTTAATTGAGGTTTGAAGTCGCAAATTTTTTCAGGTTTTCAGTTGTCCACTTTGCTTTGTAATTGGAATGCAGTGATGCATACCTCTCTGTAACTTTTATTATCATGTGTCACTTTTTTGGTGACATATTGATGCTTTAATCTAATTTGCCCTTTTGTCAAAAAAAAAACTTGTTCTGAAATCCTTTCTATTAAGGATGATGGGTAATTACTTTTCTTAAAGTAGAAAAGACGTTGAAGTAGAGAAAATAAATTCCAAAGAAATAAAGAGGGGGAGTGAAAGCCAAACAATTTTTTAGCAAAAAGAAAAAAGAAAGAAAGCAAAACAATGCAGAGGGAAAATAGAGTTTTAAAGAGAAACTAGATAGGGTATCCGTATTTGGGCCTTATTTGCAACTACTTGCAAACTAAATGGAAGTTGTTTTCTGTTTCGTTTAAAATGAACTAATAGTTCGGTTGTATTTCAATTTGAACGATTTTTTTTTGGCACTACTCAAAAATGGAGGGGGACTACTAAGTGATAAGAATGTCTGTCATATACTTATACGGGGTGTCCTAAAGTGTGGAAATGACTAACCTATCCTTAACCTAATTAAAATTAAAACTAATCTAATAAATATATATATATGTTATAAACGGCAGTTTATTATATAGATGCCCACTTTAGTGGAACCCTATTACTTGGGGAACCAAGTATGTAAACTCTATAAATAGAGTCTTAAACCTTTGTATTACATACTAATGAATTCAATTTCTCCCTTCTTCTTCCTCTCTATTTTGTGTCTCTTGTTCTTTGTCTTCTATTTCACAACACGTTATCAGCACGATGCTTTACCGGTTGATCATTAGTTACGAACACTTTCTTTGAAAGACTCATATTGCATTGACACAAGTAATGTGGTCGAAGAACATATTAAATTTGTAATCTTTTGAGGATTCAAATTTTATTCAGGCAGCGATCTTATTTTCTTACATAAGGTTTAACAATCCTTTATGTGTTTTTAGAAATTTTTTACAAAACCAAAAATCCGGATTAATTTGTTGATGATTTCAACATTATAGGTCTCTTGAGGAGTCCTTAGAAACACAAAAATCCACGTTTTTGCCGCAAAATTCTATTTTCTTTTCTTTTCTTAAATCTGCAGTTAGAATTATGCTAGAGTTATTGTTTTGATGCTTGTCTTCTGTAAAACTCATACCGTTGGGTTAGCATCAATATTTACGTCAAAAGTTGTACTCTTTTTCCTTCGTTTTAGGTTTTCTCCCACGTGGTTTTCCTGACAAGGTTTTGACGAGGGAACATCTTGTTGACGTTTAATTTTCTTTCAAAATGTTGATATTTGTGTTCTTTTTTTCCTTTGTCCAAAATTTTTCCCATTGGGTTTTATTGGCAAGGTTTTAGTGAGGCAATTTATTCAACATGGTGGTCATCCAAGGGGGAGTTGTATAATTTTTGTTATTTGGTGGATTCCCACCATTAACTAGGTCATTCTGTTTTGTTAGACCACATCAACATAAGAACCCTTAGGAATTTGGATATCATTCTGATCCATATATGGTATGATCACAAATTTTACTCACCTATGGTACCATAACTGCATATTGGCACTTTGTTGAAGAAACTACATCAACTACTTTTGCAAATCATCTTCGAGAAGCTAGGAATCCAAGAAGCAAGTCCTCAATGTACTTAAAGAAGCGTGAAGACTCGAGAACACTACCATTAGAAGACTAACACAAAAGAAGACTTCATCAACTGGCAGATTTCTCACTAAAGCATTACCATCTCCAACATTTAATAAATTCATTTATTGAAATTGGGAAGTGTCGACTCGAAGATTTGCAAGCCAAGATTTAACTGAAGTACTTATCTGGGGGAGCATCATAGTAAAAGGTATTTTACCGGACTATCACGTTGTACTCTTTTTCCTCCGTCAAGGTTTTGTCCCACTGGGTTTTTCCTTGTCAAGGTTTTAACGAGGCAACAGATACATGTCCAACTCTATTCTAAGTTTTCTCACAATTGTACTCTTTTCCCTTCGATCAGGTTTTGTCCCTTTTTGGATTTTCCTGACAAAGATTTTAACGAGGCAATTACTTAGATACAGTGGTCATCTAGGGGGAGTGTTATAAACGGCAGTTTATTATATAGATGCCCACTTTAGTGGAACCATATTACTTGGGAACCAAGTATGTAAACTCTATAAATAGAGTCCTAAACCTTTGTATTACATACTAATGAATAGAAATTCTCCCTTCTTCTTCCTCTCTATTTTGTGTCTCTTGTTCTTTGTCTTCTATATCACAACAATATATACCCAATCTAAATCATTAACAAAACAAAAACAAAATCAAAATCAAAATGATAACAAATCCATTACTTTTAATTTTTCACAAATCCGTCACTATTAGAGGGTTCATTTTCTTCTCTTCTTTCCGCTTCATCGTCTCGATTCAAAGAAATTTCCACAAACCCATTACTTGTGATTCGTTTTTGGTTGAAAAAATGAGTAGTAATCATCAAAATGAATTGAAAATTGAAGTTGAAGAGAGAAGTTCGACTAGGAATTATGTGAAACAGTTTGTCGAACTAGCCGAACTCAACTTTAATGGATTTCTTTCAGAAAAAAGTTCGGTTACCTCGTAAAAAAAAATTCTCACCCGAACTTTTAGTTCGGTTATGTCGCAATTTTTTTCTCCTAACCGAACTTTTCTCTGAAAACATACATATTGAGTTCGGTTACGTCGATTTTTTTTCCCATCCGAACATTTAGTTAGGTTACATCGCAACTTTTTTTCATTTTTTTTCCCAGCCGAAGTTTTAGTTCGGTTAAGTCACAATTTTTTTCTCCTAACCGAACTTTTCTCTGAAAGAGAAAAATCCGTTAAAGATGAGTTCGTCTACCTATGTTTTCAAAAACATTAGCCGAACTACACTTGCAGATGAGTTCGGCTACCTGTTCTTCAGATGTCGTAACCGAACTTTATTTCCATGGTCGAAATCAGTTTATAAATTTTTCATTTTTTTGAAAGTTTTGGCCAATTCAATCAACATTAACTAAATTTGAAGGATACCAAATTACCCGAAACCCTCATTTCAAAATCAACCATCTTAAGAAAGAAAAAAAATGAAAAAGAAAAAAACAAAACTCTCTTCTTCTTCTCAAAAATTATTCTTCTAAAAACACCCGACTAATTAATCTAACCTCACTAATCACTAATTAATTTAACTAATCCTTACACTAACTAATCATTACCTAACTAATTTAACTAAGAAGGGTAAGTTTAGTATTAACATAAATACTTAGATAAGGGGTGACCCAAAATTACTCCAAATATCCACCCAAAAAACGAAGAATAGCCCCCTCCAATTTGACCTTTGGACTTCCTACACGTGTCTCATCATATAAACTAAAAAGACGGCCTTGACAGATCCTAATCGAACATTCTTTAACAAACAAAACTGTTAACCCAAAATAGAACAATATGGTACAGACAATCTTGGGGTAGTAAGCAATAAACGGCTGAATCAAAATGGGGGATCCAGAGAGAAAAATGAAGGATAGAACTCAAGACGTCAAGCATTTCTTCAGACGAGGTTGGAAAGTTGTTGGTTTATGCAAGAAAGGATGGTACAAACTCAGAAGTAAATTCAAGATTTAACATTTTATAAAATGTGGCAGGTAGAAGCACTTTCATCTTAGACGGATAAGAATCTATAGCATGTAAAGCTGTCTGTAATTTTTCATTCTTGAATTCTTAGAACAAATGCTAAAATTCGCAAGAATCTTGTCGAATACAAAATCAGTTTCTTTTAACAATTTCGTATGAACAAATGAAAGCAAAATAAGCATTAAGATGTCAGACCAATCTGGAACATTTTTAAATACTTGTTGAAATGATACATTAAGCAGTTCCAGACATCATATGATAGGTGTGTTTTATAGGCAATAGCAAAACAAAATATGGAAGTCAAATTGTCCAGCTTCCAGGAGGGAGGTAAACTCATCTTCATTTCATAGCATTGAAATGGTTTCTCTATTTGATTTAACTTGATTACAAGGTAAAAGCTACATTACATCAATCTGGCGAACACAAAGCCATCTAAACCTTCAGGGTTCTTTGTAGCCTACTAGGTCAGACCTGTGCAGCTACTGTATCCTTGGGGCAAAGACCAATAATACAGTCCGAGCTTGAATCTACCCATTCGATTTTCTCTTCTTCAAAATTGAGGCTCTCTCGAACCTGGGCCCACCAACCCGCCATTTCTTGTACGCTGTCATTGAAGACTGAGCTGCATCATATACTAAAAGGAAAGGGTAACTGTGGTTAGTGTGAGGTCCGGCGGAGATATTGAAGATAAAAGGTTGAAGATGGTTATAGTTACAAAATCTCACAGTGAGTTTCTTCTTTTGTTAAAAGTGGCAAGAACTTGGGAGCCACAGAAAATGCTGCACTATGCGCCTTGCTCAGAACTTCCTTATACCTTCCTTTAAAAGCGTACAGGAGAAACGACCCAATGGTTCTATCGCCAACCCTATTTAATCAAAAAGTACATATATTGCACAAAAGTCAAAACGTTTATATTAAATTCCCACCTTCTGTAGCTTCACTAACTTAATACTGAATCAAACATCTAACCCATATGCTTTGCTTAAGAGCAGAGATGGGGTACAATGGTTTCTAATAGACCATTCAAGATCCCCCCTTGGAGAGCATTGGGAGGTAGTACGTCTGTTTTGGAAGAAGTAATGGATGCAAGAAGTATTGGATAGGTGGACAGAGGTATACTCACAAAGGTGCAACCTTGCATCCAAACTCATAGAAATAGGGGCAGCGATTTTTCAGATTCACATATGCAACGTCAGCCTGTACTTCCTTTCTGGTTCTGTAATGAAATACCAGATGTAAAAATTATCACATTACTAGAATACAATTCAAGAACCTTGCATTAGTACTGGAAGCTACTTTCCAGCCAAAGGCGGTATAATACCCAATGTAATAGGTTCAGCATAGAAGTATTAAATCATTCATTGGGCACTTAATCAAATCTTAAACCATCCAAATGAATCACCTTTATCCAAGGGATTCCGATAAGGTCACATTTAGAATGTCGATTCAGATTTCCTATACAAGGTTAGCCAGTCAAAGTTGAGTGCCCTAGGAATAGTCTTACCACCGCGCATATTACATGTTCAAACACACTGGCATTATAAACTTTTTTTCGTGTATTTCAATACTTTGACATGAAATGTTTTTCATTTCTTTGTATATGAACAGAAAAAACTAAAACAAGGGGGTTGAGAGGGTCACTTTTGATTAAAGCAGGCAGGCAGATTAATTGATGCTGCTTGTCTCAATTGTAACTCTTGAGAAAGCCAGAAAGGAAGCTCCACTTTGGCACCTCGTTGAATCTGCATTAGTACACAAGAAACCCCGTTAAAAAGCTGGTCATGACATTGAGGGCTCCAGTCAAGATTATGCGCAGGAAATCAGAGGGGCAAACATACATTGTTTGTTTCAGCGCCGGGATCAAGAAGTCCAACTCCATTTGCGCTCACTTGGAATACAACAGATACAAGCTACAAGGAATGCTAGACAAAATAAGACTTAATGTAAGCCATCCTGGAACAGAAAAGCTCTAAGATGAAACAAATACCTCATCCTCCATGATTATGTCATCCAGATCGTAATAGTTTGTCATTTCCTACTCCTCAATCGTCAGTACCTTAAGAAATCCCAATTTGACACAAACCATAAAGTATGGTTGAAAACCTCAATTTCAAACTGAACTTCAACTCTAAATTAAAAACAAAATCATAAAGTAAAGTAAGATTCTAATCTTTCTCAGCAATCACAGAAATAAATCGGTTCATAAAATTAGACACAACCCTTCCAGCAAGGAGAAAACCATTTCTGTGACCATTTATGCAAGATTCAAGACCTGATCATGCTTTGAAAGACAAAAATAAGATTCATTCCGTAACTCCATACAGAAGTCATTTCCCAAAACAGTCTATAACACCCAAAGATCAACACCGTCCACATATATATGGTGATTGAGTGAACAACTCTTCCAAACATCATTAATGTTGATATAGTTACTGAAGATTTACAAAATACATGACTAGAAGTTTAAACAGGTAGTAATCTGTAGACCCAAGTTCAGTATGCAGTCTATCACACATCAAAAATCAGACCTTAGCATTTTTCCTCAATGTACACAGTAAAGATACCATAAAACATGGGTCAAATGCCGATATTAGAATTATCCCAGATCCATCCCCGTGATATACATATCTAAACAAGACAATATACATACTTTCTATGCTTTCAATCCTGCCGTAAGCTCTGCTCGGCTTACTGTTGCAAGCTCCTCTCGTACCCTCTGGGAGGAAAAAAAAAAAAAAAAAGAGGTGAGCAAATTACCAGTAGGAGTTACAACGGCGAAAACATAGTGCCTGCCACCTGCGCGAAACATAAATGAATAGACAAGAGCAGCAGAAAGAACAATATAGAGAAACACAAGCCTTACACAATTAAGATGATAACAACGATTTAGAGTTGCAAATAAAAACAAGTTACTCTACTAATTCTATGGCCGGCGCCAAAGTCAGGGTAGTCGGATACAAGCCACCGTTACAGCTAACGGTCTTCCGGGTAGCCACCATAGGTGGCAGCCAATTAAGGCTTGACAGTCCTAGAGTAGAGTGTTCTAGCTTCCTATCATACTATTCGTGAGAAGGAAACATCCACAATGATCAACGAAGCAAGTAATAAATTGAAAGAAACATCCACAATGATCACCAAACATAAGAATACATTTCACAGAGGAAGTCAATCATTCAAGTGGGTGTAGAATACTGTCATGAGTTCCGATAAAGGAAATGAATTCATATTTATGGCTGTGCACATAACAAGATGGGTGGCTAAAGTGAGTGGAAGGAATTCAAGAGTATTCCAAAGGTAACACAAATTAGAAGGTTGTAACATTTAGTTGCAGGGGGGTGAGTGAGAATAAAATAAATCAAAAACGTGAAAGAGTTCAAATCATTTCTTTCTGACTATCTGTGATGTGTATCTCTGAGTCATTTTCGCAAACAGATAATAGGTGAGTTTCGAAATTCAATGTCAAAACCTAGATTAAAGATGGAAAATAGAATCTGGATGACATAAAATCATATTTGATCTCCACAGAATGGTTAGATACATTCAAAATTAAACACAGACTAATATGCAAGCGTTAAAATGCAAGGAGAATATAAGATTTCACACCAGGTATCTTGTTGAGCAAAAATTATTAGAGCATGGGTAATTGCATGAAGTTTATGGATAAAATTTGAAAAATTCTTTCACTTAACAAGCATCCCAGAAGCTCGTTTACTGATTTGTGTAAAAATGATGTTATAGCTGTAAAGATATTGTATATGCACAGAACCTCGAATTAGAAATGTAAATCATCTGGAAAAGAAAAGAACTGCGAGATAAATGAACCCCTACCTTTCGTAGATGACAAATTCAGATTAATACGGAGGCTGGTTGCGTTAAAACCCTACCTTTCGTCGATGACAAAACCCTTCCTCTGCTTGAGATTCTTTTGAGTAGAAAAATAACGGCAGTAAAATGAGGGAAGTGAGAAGTGAGAAGTGAAGATAAACTTTGGTTGGAGTTGGTGTCCAGGCACGTGGCTTACATCTGGAGTTAGCATCTACTGGACTACTAGTGATCCTTTTTTTTTAGCGGAACCGATACACTCACCGCCGGTTGGATCCCATGGTGTGTACTGTAAAAGAGAGTGGGGTGGTGCCCCTGGCCCGGTGGTTTAGCGGGGTGGTTTAAGTGTGAGTCTAACCCACCCATATGTCATGTCAAGTGGCCTGGCAAATTGGGCGCGTCATTATAGGAACAACATAAGCGATCGAGTCTTTATCGAGCGGTCGAAACTTGACCGCTAGAGATCGACTATGAATTGTTGGTCTAGTTTCGACCGCCAGCGATAGAGACTCCACCGATCTCAGTCGATGCTCTACCGCATATAAATATCACAGTTCTCTTCAGTTTTCGTCTACACAAATTTCTTCTTCCCTTCTCTAGAGAGCAAAATGGAGCGATTTTCTGCTTAATTTCTTTAAAAATGAGTACCAAAACAAATAGACAAAGAGAAAGAAACAAAAAAGACAAAGGAAAATCTACCGCATATAGTAATGTCGTCTGGGTCGGGGATAAAGAAAAATAGTTCGCAAATGTTAGGCAACTAGTTGGACCTGGTGTATTACCTACGCATATATCTAACCATCCCGAGCGAGTTAATTTACCTAAACTAAGAGGTGGGTGGTCTGAGATAACCGAAGTGTTTGGGCTCCTCCCCGAAGTTGTTCAATAGTCCTTCCGAAGATATATTTGGCAACATTTATATTTCATGAAAGGCAAAAAACCACATGACTCAAGTTGTGCGAGTTATAATAGAACGTTGGTGAAACACTACAAATACGTTCTTTTTTATGGATTTCAAGTGTGTTTGATATGGTACCGGAGATGGTTGATTGGATGAGCAGGTGCTTGAAATGGGTGAAATGCTGAAGTGGTTGTTGGGGTGTAAATTGCAAATTTCCTAAATCCATCCATATTTACGCCACCACCAGGAGTAAGTACAGGACCTTGGGGGCATGAAACTAGTAGGAGTCTGGAAACGAATATCCATCAACTCCACATCTCCTGCTACTACTGCTACCTGAGTCTCTTCCACTAAATTTGGAGTAGAATGACGATTTTTACTACCCCGACGACTTCCACGACTTCTTAGACTGCTACTACTAGGGGACATGCCATCACGACCTAAACTCATTTAAGAACTTGTTTGTACCGAAGTTTCAGGCATTTCAAAAGTCAAATTCTCCCTTGGAATCTGCATCTCTCTCAAATGAAAAATTATGGAATCCATCGAGAAGATGCGTTAAAGTGTTCAACTGGTTCTGATACTCTTCTGGTGATGCCACCACACCGTAATATGAAATTAGGTTGAGGCTTCACTATATGACCTTAAAACATAACTCCCTTGATGCTTAACTCTAGCATGCTTTGTGCTATTGGTTCATTGTATTCGTCAATGATATTGAGTTAATGTTGATACTAGTCATGCACAGTTGTTGCATCCTCTGAACAACAACGACATTTTGACCATCATTTATTTGACCAACCCAATTATCAACTTTGTACTCATACATGACCGAAAAAATTAATCGATTTTCGTGAATATCATGTTCGCATACCCTGAAGTAAGTATACCACCATACTGAATATAGCATTGACGAATATTGTTGTATTAATGAATCACCAATTTAACAAGTAACTCAATAATGAATCAAATAGTAGAAGGGGATTGTGGTTCTTACCTCCAATATAACCCAAAATTCATTCAAGCTATCATTTTTCCTACACGAGCATTCACCGAGAGTCAAGTATAGCTCAGCTAAAATTATAGAACCCCGATCATAATTTGGCTCTTTAGTTAAATCTTATAAAGACTCGAGAAAACCAATTAATGCCTCTGAGATAACATTGGGGAACATAACTTGGCCTAACACCCATAACACAAATATACGTTCAATCTCGGTCAACTCTGCTATTATCCATTTTTGCAACATAACGGTTCAAAAAAGCCTTCAACCCATACACTCTTAATCCATATGAGTGTAATATTCTGGAGTCTGGCTTTCCTTCAGTATCATTTGCGTATAAGGGAAGTAGTTGTTTCCATCTTCCTTCCGATGTTCACTTTAATTGGTTAAATTGTAGTATATCACCCTCACATTTTATTCCTGTCAACATATACAAATTCAATGGTGTGAACCCTAGAAACAACATGGTCATAAAATTAAAGTCTGTAGCTAAACTATAAATTGAATCAAACTAAAAATTGAATGTTCAAAAATTAAAGTTTGTATTTAAACTAAAAATTAAATTAAGGTTATGAATTGCCTGATGCTACTCAACCACCATCTCAGACTCAAGTTGGTGAGTTTTCGGAGGATCAAACAGGCATAGGGAAACATATCTTTGGAAATCGTTAGTTTGAGATATTAATTCCTTTTAATGTACTCGCACTTTTATTGAATCGTGGTTTAATGTAATTGCGCTTTTGTTTGATAAATGGAAATTTTCTTTTAGAGTTTTCTACTTAGCAATTAAAGAATTAAAATATATAAATTGGATTAAATTTGTGCAACACTTTTAATATTTCATAACGACTTCCATATCATAACTCCTTTCCGTTGTTACGGAGCCACTCTGCACGACACCATAATTCAATATCCAGCAGTATTTCACCACTCCTCATGTTTCAAGCTGTTTTCATTATCATAGAAATATACTTGTTAACATTCTTAGAAATTACAACGAACCACACCTCCAACACCAGCGCATAACGATTGTTCATGTTCATTGTTTGTTCTTCAAATTTTTGTAAAATGCGTTCCCAAAATGGAATGGTCTGTAGTGTGATAGACGCATTTATGTGTCTATTTTGTCCTCAATGTTTCGTATTGTTAGTACTCGTTTTTGTCCTTATTATGGTGTTTTGTATGTTTTTAGGTATTTTTTGGAAATAAAGATTGTTGGAAAATTCGGCTCGAAAAGTTGCTCGGAACACCCCCGGAGGACATTTGCTATTCGAACTCCCACTTTGGATAAGGAGTAACCCAATTACTAAGGGTCACCCACTGGTTATTCGGCACCCAGGAGATTGGATAATGGCTAACCACCTTCTTTCCCGTGAAGAACAAAAATGGAGGGAAAAATAAATTTTAAAAGTGCAGAGTTGCTGCTTCAAATTTGGAGGAGCTGTGATGAGATTCAATGGCTGCAATTTCGTGGGAAGGCCTATTTAAGCGTAACAGGAGTGGTATGGTTGATCGTTTCGGTTAGAATTGGATAGATAATCGGTGAGAAGAAAACATGGCTACGTGGTTAAGAGAAGAGGATTTTCACGGGATTGTACGTGTGTTTATGTGCATGGCGTGAGATAGAAGTGTGATTGACTACTTATGAGGCATGTACATGACGTTTTGAACATGTTGGAAGAAGATTAACGCGTGTAGAGTTAAATCAGGGAAGAAAATATTCCCGAGAATATTTTCTTATGAATGCCGAGTAATGGAGAATATTTGAAGTTATTGCGTGATATTTTGATGCCCTGTCGACTATATAAAGGGTGATGGTGAACCACAGAAGGATGAAGGAGAGTTTGGGAGAATTTAGGAGCAGAAGAGAGCGAAAAAACCGATCACCAGAGAAACCTGCTGTTGCTGCATTCCTGAAGAACACGAAGAAAAGACCAGCCAAGGCAGTCATTCTTCAACAATGTTTGTGACACAGACTGAGGGTCGTATAGCTACAGTTACAGTGACACTGTTTTTGTATCGTTCTTTGCAACAACTCGGTTTGTAACAAATATAACTGTTACAAACCCGATTTTCATTATATTTCTCCCATTTTCATCTTTGTACACACCCTTTGAGCAATAATAATGAATTTTGAGCGTGTTTCCAACATGATGAGCGGCTAATTCTCCCACAACCAAGGCAATGAGGAAGCTATTTATGCATGGATAATTGGTAATTAATTTATTTTCTCTAATTAATTATAATTTATAATTCACTCGATCACTGCTTTTGCAGAGTGTTTAATTGTTAGCAAAATTTTCTTCATTAGTTGTGATTCAATTAGATAGGTTATGCTTTGTTTAGATAATCTATGCTTAGGGGATACAATTAATTGTTGAGAATTTGCCTGATTATTTGTGAATTAAGAAACAAAGGACTTAAAAGATAATTAGAGTTTTGGGTTATTTACCACAATTTATTCATGTGTAATAGTGGAATCAGTGTCTTGGTTATTCTCATATCTCGAAATCAATTTTGAGTTAAGTTTTCTATATTTTTAAGTTCTACTAAGTCTAGAAATCATTGCCTTCACAAGCCTCAACGAACTCTTTACTACAACTTCAATTGAAAATCACATCAATTTTTGGCGTCGTCGACACGGAGCTTGTCTTTAGGCTAGAGTTTTTAGATTTTTATTCTTTTTTTTTAGGTTTTTATTTATTTTTATTTTATTTGATCTTCTTTACGTTTTTGTTTTTGTCTTTTCTTACTACAGATTTTGGAATTTGGAGCGAAAAGTAAAATTGGCCAAAGCTTTTGGTGAATACTTAAAGTTTGGAGTTAAAGACAAAGCGGAAGGAGTGAAAGGAGAAGATCTTTTTTTTTATAAAAAAGAGAAGAAAAAAAAAGAGTTTATTCTTTTAGATTGTATTAGGATTTCTCTATTCTTGTAATTTTCCTTTTTTTTTAGTACTTTACTTTATTTTTTATTTATTTATTGGACTTTGAACTTGGACATTTGGGACATTATTTTATAAACCCTACGGAAGGGTAGTTTAAATATTAAATTGTTTGCATAGAGAAGGACGGTGATTACGATATCACGTCGGCCCCTCGGGTTCGTACATGACATAAGAGTCATGGCCCGAATCGACTTCAGTGGTTCATCCCCCGTCTGGAACGGGAGGTAAGTTTGTCGAAACACTCGCGAATCCCCTGTCAGCGAGTTACTGTATTCCTTCGTTTGCATATATGTCGAGGAACTGAAAACGGCTGCTTTTAAATTCCTAGTAAAGGGCAAGGACTGGCCATACAAGATAAGGGTTCGGATTTCATCACCGTTCCCTTCTTGCCCGCCATAGGAAAACGAAACTTAACGCGAACCTAAGCCTTAAAATTTGGAATAGAACGAGACCGATAGGGTAACGAGATTAATAGGAAACTCGTTCGAAAAATATTGGTTACTCTTTTGAGCATTCTTCGAAGTTCATGATTATTTCTGTAAGTTGAATGCGTGAATGCGCCACCCTGTAATGGGTGAGGCCTTGGGTATCAAAGCTCCAACATCTTCCCTCACCTCTATTCAACTTACTTAAACACATATTGATTCCAGAGAGGTTTGCACAGATTGTAACGAATTCCTTTTTGAAAGAATAGAAGCTGGTCTAGAAACAATCTAAGTGGAGCCATCATGCTTTTTGTTTGCTATAAAATTTTAGGTTTTCTTTGGTGGAGTCAGCCTGCTTTGTGTTTTCTTAGAACCTCCCTTCCTTTTAGGATTTATTTATTTATTTTGTTTTTCTAGTGTATTTCCGAGGTCATTAAAGAACGGGCTTGGAAAAGAAACACTCTAGGTCGTTTGATTAGTGACAAACCTAGTAGTTTTTCTTGTGAAGGCGGGGAGCTCAAAGACTCTTCTTTTGAGAGCCCCATTTTTGGAAACTTCAGTTTTGAGAATCTGTCTCTTTGTGTGGAAAGTACCCCTAGTACGTCAGCTGTGCCAGCAATGACTACTTTGAAAGATTACATGTTCCCAACTAGGGCCAACCGAGCTTCGTGCATTAAATTGCCAGCCAATACGGCTAATTTCGAGATAAAGCCTAGTATTTTTCAGATGATCCCTATATTCTTAGGAAAAGATGATGAGAACCCTTATTTTTATATTAGGGACTTTGTGGAAATTTGTAGGACAGTTAGAATAAAAGACCTTACTGATGAAGTCTTGAAACTTAAGATGTTTCCCTTTTCCTTGAGAGATAAAGCCAAGACCTGGCTGAACAACCTACCATTTGAATCCATTGAAACATGGCAGGAACTGATTGAAGCCTTCTATATGAAATTCTACCCTAAGCATAAAACTGCAGCTGTTAGGCAGAAAATTAGTGCTAGTGTACAACAAGAGGGAGAGTCTCTTTATAGGTTTTTAGAAAGATTCAATGATCTCCTATCCCAGTGTCCTCACCATGGATTTGATAAGATGAAACTTGTGGAGATTATTTATAATGGTTTAGACTATTCGACTAAATCCATGGTCGAGTCTATGTGCGCGGGTGAGTTCACTAATAAAACTGTTGATGATGCTTTTACATTCTTAGGAACTATCGCTGAAAAATCCCAACAGTGGGAGCCTTGTGTTGAACCCCCTAAAAGACTCTTGGTCAATAGAAGTAGCACCAATGTGGTAGATACAAGCTTCGAGTCAGATGCTAAGTTTGCTGCTTTTTCTAAAAGGTTAGAAGCTTTGGAAATGGGTCAGTCTAAAAATAGGTCCCTTGTTGAACCTAATAGAACCTCTCAAGTCTTTAGTTGTGGAATAGAGCCCGATAACTCATTTTGGGAAGGTCATGTTAGTGAAGAACAGGCCCATGATGTCTATAACAATGCTAGGTTTGAGAACCGTCAGAAATTTGACCCATACTCAGAGACTTACAACCCTGGTTGGAGAAACTATCCTAATTTTTCTTGGTCTAAGGGCCAGAATCAAGGTCAATCTAGCAATTCTCAGCCTCCCCTAGGTTTAGGTTATGCAAAGAACCCTTCCAGTCAAACCCAGTTTCAGAACACTTCTGAGAAAAAGATCTCTACCTTAGAAGAAACTCTTGCTTTGTTAGCAAAGAACCATGATATGTTATAAGCTAACCACCTTAGCTTTCAACAAGAAACCATGCAGAATTTGAAGAATAATTCCCAGACTCTTGCTAAATTAGAACTTCAAGTTGGCCAGATAGCTAAGTTTATTAGTGAGAGAGAAGAAGGAAGGTTCCCTAGTCACATTGATCCTAACCCTAAAGGAGAGAAACCGTATAATCATGTGAATTATGTTACAACCCTTAGGAGTGGAAAGAAAGTTGACAATAAGGTCACCATGCCTGAAAGTGAACATGTTGTAGTTCACCCTTATGAACCAGAAACCGAGGAGACTGATAGAGTCTCTAAAGAGACCAATGAGGGTCATGTTGAGCCCGGCTTTGTTCCCAGAGCCCCGTTTCCCCAGCTGCTAGTTCCAACTAAGAGCGAGTCCAACTTTAAAGACATTTTAGAGGTTTTTAAGCAGGTAACTATCAACCTACCATTGTTGGATGCGATTAAGCAGATTCTCGCTTATGCCAAGTTTCTCAAGGACTTGTGTACACGAAAGCGTAAGCTTAATGTTCAAAAGAAATCCTTCCTAGCTAGTCATGTGAGTTCTATTTTTCAGAATACCACTACTCCTAAGTACAAAGACCCAGGGACCCCTACCATTGCTTGCACAATAGGTAAATACCGTGTTGAGAAAGCGTTGCTTGACTTAGGATCCAGTGTAAACTTATTGCCATACCATGTGTACCTTAAGCTAGGACTCGGTGAGATGAAACCTACCCAGATGACTCTTCAGTTAGCTGATAGGTCCGTTAAAATTCCTCGGGGTGTGATAGAGGATGTTCTCATAGAGGTAGACAAGTTTATTTATCCAGTGGATTTTGTTATCCTAGATACCCAACCTGTCCCTGACCCAGAGAACCAGATACCGGTAATTTTAGGTCGCCCGTTTTTAGATACATCCAATGCGATCATTAACTGTAGAACTGGTATTATGAATTTGTCTTTTGGTAATATGAATATTGAGCTGAACGTCTTTCATATTAGTAAGCTACCTGCTGAACTAGATGACTCAAGCATAGAAGAGGTGAACATGATAGGAGCATTAGTCGATGAGTCATTACCAAACACTTTGATTGAAGATCCATTAGAGAAATGCCTAGCTCACTTTGGGATTGATTTTTATGATGATGATGTGATTAATGAGGTGAATGCTTTGTTAGATTCAACCCCTTTGATAGACACTAGTAATGGCTGGAAACCAAAGTTCGAACCTCTACCCGTTTCTGAGTCTACCCAAGTTTCTTCATTGGAAAAGCCTCCCAAGTCGGACCTTAAACCATTACCAGATACCTTGAAGTATGTGTTTTTGGGCCCATCTGAAACTTTACCTGTGATTATAGCATCCGACTTGGATAGTGATCAGGAAAATAGGCTAGTAACCGTCTTTCAGAATAACAAGGAAGCTTTAGGGTGGACCATAGCAGACATTAAGGGTATAAGTCCTACTGTTTGTATGCATCAGATATATTTAGAGGAAGATACCAAACCTTCTAGGGAGATGCAACGTCGACTGAACCCTAATATGAAAGAAGTAGTTCGAACCGAGGTTCTTAAGCTGTTATATGCAAGCATTATCTACCCTATTTCATACAGTAAGTGGGCCAGCCCCTTTCAGGTTGTTCCCAAGAAACCCGGTATTACTGTAGTCCAGAATGATGACAATGAGTTAATCCCAACCCGAATGACCACGGGTTGGTGTGTCTGTATTGACTATAGAAAATTGAACAAGGTCACTAGGAAGGACCACTTTCCCCTTCCCTTTATCGACCAAATGCTAGAAAGATTAGCTGGATGTAGCCATTTTTGCTTTTTAGATGGATTTTTCGGCTATAATCAGGTTCCTATTTCCCCAGAAGACCAATAGAAAACCACTTTTACTTGTCCCTTTGGTACCTTTGCGTATAGACGCATGCCTTTCGGGATATGTAATTCCCCTGCGACCTTTCAACGTTGTATGTTGAGCATATTTTCTAACATGGTAGAACGGTTCTTAGAGGTCTTTATGGATGATTTTTCAGTGTTTGGTTCGTATTTCGATGAGTGCTTGCATCATTTGTCATTAGTTTTGACTAGGTGTAAGGAAAAGAATTTAGTGCTTAATTGGGAAAAATGTCATTTCATGGTTCGTTCAGGAATAGTTCTAGGGCATGTCGTATCTTCGAAGGGTATAGAGGTAGATAGAGCCAAAGTTGACCTTATTAAAACTTTACCGGTCCCAAAAACCGTAAAAGATATTAGGTCGTTCTTAGGGCATGCAGGTTTTTATCGTCGATTCATTAAGGATTTTAGCTTAATTTCTAGACCTCTTTGCAATTTGCTTGCAAAAGATGCTAAGTTTGTCTTTGATGATGCTTGTTTAGAGGCTTTTGAGAAGCTTAAGACTTTACTCACTACCGCCCCCATATTCCAAGCACCCAACTGGAACCTACCCTTTGAGATCATGTGCGATGCTTCAGATTATGCTATTGGTGTTGTGCTAGGTCAGCGATAAAACAAATTACTTCATGTGATTTACTATGCTAGCAAAACTCTGAATGAGGCCCAGATGAACTATACCACTACCGAAAAGGAACTGTTGGACATTGTGTTTGCCTTAGACAAGTTTAGATCCTACCTCTTAGGTTCTAAGATCATAATCTATACTGATCATGCTGCTTTGAAATACCTTTTGTCTAAGAAGGATACCAAACCTAGATTGATTAGGTGGATCCTTTTATTACAAGAATTTTGTCCAGACATTAGAGACAAAAAAGGGTGCAGAAAATGTAGTAGCAGACCACTTGTCTAGGCTAATTGTTAGTTCCCCTGATGATTCCCTTCATATAAGGGACAGCTTTCCTGATGAACAATTTTTCTCTGTTTCCCAATCACCTTGGTATGCGAATATAGTGAACTATCTTGTTACTGGTCGAATGCCCCAACATTGGGGTAAACAAGATCGTTCTAGGTTTTTATCCGAGGTTAAGCACTTCTTTTGGGATGATCCTTATTTATTTAAGTATTGTCCAGACCAGATTATTAGGAGATGTATACCTGAGAGTTACCAGTCCAGTATTATTTCCTTTTGTCATGATCATGCTTATGGGGGTCACTTTAGTGCTAAGAAGACTGCTGCTAAGATATTGCAATGTGGATTCTATTGGCCTTCGTTGTTTAAAGACTCCCATAGTTACTGTGTTACTTTTGAACGTTGCCAGAATCTAGGAACCATTTCCCATAGGAATATGATGCCCTTGAACCCGATTTTAATTGTTGAGGTCTTTGATGTGTGGGGTATTGACTTTATGGGTCCATTTCCTAATTCTTTTGGTAACCTATACATCCTTGTCGCCGTAGACTATGTTTCTAAGTGGATTGAGGCGGTTGCGTGTAAAACCAATGACTATAGGGTTGTGCTTGAGTTCTTGAAAAATAATATTCTTACACGTTTTGGTACACCGCGAGCCATAATTAGTGATGGAGGGTCGCACTTTTGTAATGGACCTTTTAAGCTTTTGATGAAGAAATATGGTATTACGCATAAGGTAGCTACCCCGTATCATCCACAGACTAGTGGTCAGGTAGAGGTTTCCAAAAGGGAGATAAAACGTATATTAGAGAAAACAGTTAATCCTAATCGGAAAGACTGGTCGTCTAGGCTCACTGATGCCTTATGGGCTTATCGTACTGCGTTTAAAACCCCCATTGGAATGTCGCCTTATTGGCTTGTTTATGGCAAGGCATGTCATTTACCTATTAAGTTAGAACATAGAGCTTATTAGGCTGTTAAGCAGCTAAATTTTTCACTTGACAAGGCAGGAGCCCATAGGAAACTCCAGCTCAATGAGTTGGACGAGATTCGTATAGATGCTTACGATAGTGCGAAGGAGTATAAGAACAAAATGAAACTTGTGCATGATAGATCATTTTCTCTAGGTCAAAAAGTTCTTATGTATGATACCCGCTTGCATCTTTCCCTGGGAAGTTACGTTCTCGGTGGACGGGTCCTTTTATTGTTCGCACTGTTTTTCCTCATGGAGTTGTTGAGATCGAGACACCAGATGGTAGTAGTTCTTCGAAGGTTAACGGTCAGAGATTGAAACCCTTTTTAGAGCCATTTCCTACAGGTGATGTTGATGAGGCCCCTATTTACCCTTGATTGACCATCGAGGCAGTTGTATGTTGTACATTAGTTTTGATTTTCTCTCTCTTCACCCAGGTACTATCTCTCCAACTTCTCCTCGTGTTATTTTACTTTTGGTATTGCTCTTTCATTAGAAACATTGAGGACAATGTTAGATTTAAGTTTGGGGGTGGGGAAGAACTTTTTAGTGACACTTTTGAAACTTCTAGCATCACATGGTATCCGGTTAGCTAAGTTTACATACTTTTTCTCACCGAAAAGATAGAAATTGGAATGCTAGGGATAACAACCTATTGAGACATTAGAGAAAAAGACATTGAGATCCTTGAAATTCAGGAGAGAACTTGTTCCTTTCAGAGGGTAACCATGATGGAAAGGCAAGTAGGTCAGGATATCCCAGAAAGACAAAGCAAACTCACAATGTAGTCTTAGTTACTGGATTACAACTCGTTCTCAGTAGAAACTTATCATCATCAACAAACGGAGCGACATTAAAATCTATGAAGAAAGTTGAAGACGTTTAAGGTTTAGAAGCAACAATAGAAAATAATAATTCAAAAATCAAAGTTGAAGACTTAGTTACAAGAAGTTATAAGAGAAAATGATATACGTTATTGAAGTTCATGATACTAAGACATTACAAGTTGCGAAGATCCAAGTGTTAAGTTCCTTCTGGCCATGTAAATTTTTGTATTGTTATTTATGCAAAAAAATAAAAAAAAATAAAAAAATAAAAAGTTTAAATTTTAAATTTTAAATTTTAAATTTTAAATTTTGTTCAATAAGGCCTTAGGGAAGTAGAAAATTTTAAGTCAAGCAAGAAATCGAAGAGAAGAGTTAATTGTCAAGGTTCTATGAGGTTCGAGAGTTTATCATCAACAGTTGAAGACCGAAGAAGACGTTGTTTCTACTGAGCACTATGAGAGAGTCGAAGAAAGATACATTTGGTTGCTTTGTTAGTCCGCTTTCAATCTGACACAAGATCTTTCCAGCACTGGTTCAACTCATCACACGTAATTAGTCCAGCTGTGTAGCAGATGTCCCTCTCATTTTTATCTCTCTCCTAAACTTATCTTGTTGTAAATCAGCGGATGCATCTTACAATGTTTATCTAGCTGTGTAGCGGATATCTCTTTATCTAGCAGTGTTGCGGATGTGTCTCCCCTTTTCTTCAGTCAGCTTTAGGGCTGACACCTTTAATTTCTCTGGCATTCTAGTCACTTGGAGATAGGTTGAGAATTTATATGTCCTCATAGCTCTTTGGATACTAGTGACCAATTAGAAGTACAGGTTTTGTGGGTACACCTCTGGTAAACCCTCCGGAGATGACACTCCGCCACTAGGGCCACCTAGCGGTTTAACGGCTTGATGCACGTGCTAAGTGTAGTTATTTTATTAGATTTGCTCGGGACTAGCAAATAATAAGTTTGGGGGTATTTGATAGACGCATTTATGTGTTTATTTTGTCCTCAATGTTTCGTATTGTTAGTACTCGTTTTTGTCCTTATTATGGTGTTTTGTGTGTTTGTAGGTATTTTTTGGAAATAAAGATTGTTGGAAAATTCGGCTCGAAAAGTTGCTCGGAACACCCCCCGGAGGACATTTGCTATTCGGACTCCCACTTTGGATAAGGGGTAACCCAATTACTAAGGGGCACCCACTGGTTATTCGGCACCCAGGACATTGGATATTGGCTAACCACCTTCTTTCTCGTGAAGAACAAAAATGGCGGGAAAAATAAATTTGAAAAGTGCAGAGTTGCTGCTTCCAATTTGGAGGAGCTGTGATGAGATTCAATGGCTGGAATTTTGTGGGAAGGCATGTTTAAGCGTAACATGAGTGGTATGGTTGATCGTTTCGGTTAGAATTGGCTAGATAATCGGTGAGAAGAAAACAGGGCTATGTGGTTAAGAGAAGAGGATTTTCACGGGATTGTACGTGTGTTTATGTGCATAGCGTGAGATAGAAGTGTGATTGACTACTTATGAGGCGTGTACATGACGTTTTGAACATGCTGGAAGAAGATTAACGCGTGTAGAGTTAAATCAGGGAAGAAAATATTCCCGAGAATATTTTCTTATGAATGCCGAGTAATGGAGAATATTTGAAGTTATTGCGTGATATTTTGATGCACTGTCGACTATATAAAGGGTGTTGGTGAACCACAGAAGGATGACGGAGAGTTTGGGAGAATTTAGGAGCAGAAGAGAGCGAAAAAACCGATCACCAGAGAAACCTGCTGTTGCTGCTGCTGTCATTCTGAAGAACATTAAGAAGACCAGCCAGCAAGCATCGTTCTTCAATAGTGTTTGCGACCATTCGAGGGTCATATAGCTACGATTACAAATGCTGTTTTTTTTGTATCGTTCTTTGCAACAGCTCGGTTTGTAACAAATATAATTGTTACAAACCCGATTTTCATTATATTTCTCCCATTTTCATCTTTGTACACACCCTTTGAGCAATAATAATGAATTTTGAGCGTGTTTCCAACATGATGAGCGGCTAATTCTCCCACATCCAAGGCAATGAGGAAGCTATTTATGCATGGATAATTGGTAATTAATTTATTTTCTCTAATTAATTATAATTTATAATTCACTCGATCACTGCTTTTGCAGAGTGTTTAATTGTTAGCAAAATTTTCTTCATTAGTTGTGATTCAATTAGATAGGTTATGCTTTGTTTAGATAATCTATGCTTAGGGGATACAATTAATTGTTGAGAATTTGCCTGATTATTTGTGAATTAAGAAACAAAGGACTTAAAAGATAATTAGAGTTTTGGGTTATTTACCACAATTTATTCATGTGTAATAGTGGAATCAGTGTCTTGGTTATTCTCATATCTTGAAATCAATTTTGAGTTAAGTTTTCTATATTTTTAAGTTCTACTAAGTCTAGAAATCATTGCCTTCACAAGCCTCAACGAACTCTTTACTACAACTTCAATTGAAAATCACATCATAGTGCTCTATCAACGATAGGATGATTAGTGAAAATAACATAATTCATGCAGATGCATTCATCTTCTAACGTACTAAAATTGCGCTGATGTGCAACTCTTGCACTTCTTATTTCATTTTCCACATTATCTCGATGTTGAACTCTTTGATTTTCGGCAGCATGTTGCTCTTCTATAAACTGATCCATGTTCATATTTTGAGAAAATAGGAAGAAGGTTGAAGTTGCAATGAAACTAGAATTGGGTATTTATGGATGAGAAAATTTATGGCCGTTGGATCAGATATACTAGGCAGTCTAGTTTGTACCGAATGGTCATTTCTCGGCCACTATCGATCTATACTATACCGTTCGGGAGAAACTAGACCTGGCCTGGCTAAGAGGAAAATTTTACACTTATCCAGGCGTGTTTTCCACTTTGTTATGCCCATAGTGGGTGAAAAAGTGGCAACTTGGGGCCTTACCATGCCCATATGAACCGACCTAAGAGTCCACCTCCACCTCTACAATTGGCATAAGCCGGATTGGAGGTCTAGATCAGAACATAATTTGGATTGACCTTGACACAAGCATCTAAGGAGCATGTAACATTGCTACAAGATATAAGTTGAAAAGAAAAGTTACAAGCCATAAAGTTAACATTGCTACAAGATATAAGTTGAAAAGAAAAGTTACAAGCCATAAGGTTAGAATAGAAAAATAAAATATCCTTGAAGAACATCAGTCCGTTGGTTGCCTTATAAATTCCCTACAAAAAAAATTGGTCAACTGATTTTTTAACATCACTTTCTACCATGACATGGTTGAGTTGTAATTCCACTATCTTTTTCAGGATTGGTCAAATAGACATGGTTTTAGCTTCCTCTGGAGAGTAGACTTCAAAATTGGTAGCACTACAAAAGGCGGTTTTATTAGCAGGGTCGTGCATCACGTAGCATGCACCCGAAGATATTGGGCGAAAGCACAATCGTTATTACATTTAGTACAACCAGTGGAAGGCATATCCGCTTTACAAAATGAATGACATTCATGCTAAGTCTAGGAAGGGTAAAGGGACTCCTAAATACAATCATGGATCTAACTCTAGCAATAAGAACACCATGGTTTTTCTAATAAAAAAAGGTTATTCATATTACTCTAGATGGACCACGTGATGGAAGCAAATAGTTTTTTTGCCTCATCAGACAAAATAGAAATAGTGTCAACAAGCTAATGGAAATGTCAGTCAAACAAGGCGGAACTAGCAAAACTACTAACATACAAACAAAGAGAGGAAGAGTACCAATAAATGTACCAAAGGGAAAACAGACTGAAGTATTCATAAAAGATTAATTATAAGATAAACATCTGGGGCAAACGTCAAGATTAATAGGCATTCTAGACTGGAGAACAGTTCTAGCAGGGAAGGTTTAGGACCTCTAAGACCCAAATAGGCAGATTTAGAACTAAATTTGCCATTCTTTGAAAACATCCTAACTGGGTTGGGATAAATTGTTGTTTAATAAATGAATAATAATATTTTAAAAAAGTTACATCGGCAATATTGGAAAATTGAATCAGTAGTCTCGGAGACACTTGAACTAGATCGTCTAAATTTGGATTGTTTCGTTTAAAAAACAATATTAAAATGGACATATGAGTACCAAAACTTAAAAAATGAAATCGTGTTTTGTGCATACACAAATGTTTTTTGTTGGTCTGAGTAACTTAAAATAACATAAAGTATTAAAAAAGTTATCTCCTGTAAATGGGCATGGAAATTCGGATGGACAATTTCGATTGACAATGTTTATCTCCTGTAAATTGCCTGACATGGAAAATTGGATGGAAAATTTTGATTGACAGCATTAGAAGCATCCCTTGAAGATAGATCTAGAAGTCAGCTAGGAATTGGGTACGAGAATTACCAATTCCCTATAAGGGAGTTACTAATCATCTCTGTTATACTCATGTGAGCCAGCTTGTCAATGGAGACTCATATAGTTGTGAAAAAGCAGGGGTCTAACAACTTCACCCAATATTTCGTTTAGGTAATCTTTATAGACAAACTTCAATATAATTCCAAGAGAATCAACTAGACAGTCAAACTCAATTAGTGGAAATATATCCAAAAGCTGTGTCTCTGTTTCACAATGTAATCATCAAATCAAACAGATAGAAATCCGCGAGCCTCATATGTGAAACAACTTGAACGGTACCAAAAACCAATGTTGAAGTATCAATCAATTTATATCAAAAACCAAAGGTTGGATTATCTAATTGATTGAGCTACGCACAACCTGTGATATTTCAATTATATAAAATATATAATGCGGAAAAGAAATAACACAGACACCAGAAATTTTGTTAACGAGGAAACCGAAAATGCAGAAAAATCCCTAGACCTAGTCCAGATTTGAACACCACACTGTATTAAGCCGCTACATACACTTGCCTACTCCAATTTAACTTCGCACTGGAATATAGTTGACCCCTAAAAAATCTCACACTGATTAAGATACAATTGCGTTCCTTATGCCTCTGAATCCCAACAGGACTCTACGCACTTGATTCCCTTACCTGATCTCACCCACAACTAAGATTTGCTACGACCCAAAGTCAAAGACTTGATAAACCAATCTATCTCACATAGAAAAGTCAATTGAATAGATAAATCTGTCTCCCCACAGAAATACTATAACACCCCGTGTTTTTAGCATGGAGCATGCTCAAAGATGCGCCATGGCCTAAGATGAAGCTTCATCCAAATATTTCGTTGCGTAGAAAAATGAACATTGGCGCTCTTAGCCAATGCGTTGAAAATGTTCAGCCAACATGGATGAACATCGGGTTGGCAGTGGACAGACAACAAAGCTGAACATCGGAGTTGGCAATGGCAGTGAACAACCATCTTGGCCATTTATTCAGAAATATATGGCAACGACCACGAATAGTAAAAGTGGGAGTTGATGAATGATTTTTGGTACCCCAATTTAAGTTGTAAAAATGTCAAATTAACATATATAGGGAGGGGTAGTTGGTTGAAGGTGCATATGCGGACTATGCACCAAGTAAGCTTCATAGCTTATCCGGAAGAGTATCAATGATTCCTAAGCCTCATTTATAGATGTGTAGCCTGGACAATGGAGTGTATTAAGCATTGGAATCACTTTGCCATGCCGTAGACCAAGTATTCGTCACTTGGATGCATTTTGACGGAATATCCTAATACGGACTTGGCCATTACCATTATTGCTTGGACACGGCCTTACGAACTAGTTGGATTAAGTTTCTTGTCCCTTAGAGAATGAACTACGGTTTGTTCTTGATCCCTTTAGAGTAGGAAAGGGTACGTAGGCAGTCGTAATGAGTTGCATCATTTTCTGTCCAGCACGTTGTCGCTCATATCATCTAATTTAGAGATGATTACGACAATTTGGCCTCTCATATCATCTGGATCGGTAGTTTGATGCAAGAGATGATTGTGACCATACTTGATGAGGCTAATTGCATTTCATTTCTTGGATGCTCATACTTCCTATCAAGGCGTTCGACGTAGGCATGTACCAATAGTGCCTTCGGCATGGCCAAGAAAGTAACTCATATTGGTATGCAAGTAGTGGAGCCTAAGGGAGATGAAATTAGGCCGTCAATGGCCTATGTGCAAGTCCATGCATGCCATATACATGGACAACACTCGGAAGCCAGTGATGCACAAAAGATGCATCGGTCATAGCCTCTATGGCTTTGAAACCTTCGCATAACAAGGGTAAGTTGGAATGGTGTGGAAGCTAAAATAGTTGTATCATGCTCCACGAGCATGCTTGCAAGGTAAAATGAATGTGCATTTTCCTATCTTGGAGGCTTGGATCGTAGCTATATCATGGCACACCGGGGGAGTTATGGCCTGCGCACCCAGCAACGCCAGGCGTAATTTTCCATTCCGTCACAGTTGGTATCAGAGCAAGTTTTGAGATAACTCTAGGGACTATGCATAAATGGATTGTCAGCGAGTATTTTCCTTAATGGGAAAAATTTAAGTTGGAGAGCAGGCCAACTTTTGTGCGGAAAGAGTTGGTAACTGCTATGCCAGTTGCCTTGCGAATCGAGTTGAGTTTGTTTAAGTAGTGTGAGTTTTCCTGGCCTAAGTGGCACCCCACTTACGAGTGGATATCCGGAAGACCGACTGTGATGGTGGGTAGACAATGGGACCGATCATACCCACACATTGGAAACTGGCCAACGGTGTGCGTTGTTAGGCCCGACTAGCATCCCACTTACGAGTGGAACCTGGATGACCGTCAGGGATGGTGGGAAACTGGATATTGTTCCACACAGTACTGCGCTAAGATCTTGTCATTTTAATGACATTTTTCAACTTGTAAACTTTAAGGATTCCTGGGTGGTGGTATGGGATGCCCCTTAGGATACCTTGTTGAGATATCATTTTGGCATTGGCCAAATTGAGATTCTTGGTAACGATGTGGACTCTTTTTGGATTCCTGAGTATGCGGTATTGGACGTTTGCTCTGAAGGTATAAATTTATGTTCACAACAACTTGAAAAAACCCGTATTTCCGAGAATCTAGTATGGTACTTTTGCTTAGGAATCCAAACCAAAGAGATTTTCCACAATAGTTCTTATTTTGAATTTTGGGGACTAAATTCTTTAAAGGGGTGAATATTGTAACACCCCGTGTTTTTAGCATAGCGCATGCACAAAAATGCACCATGGACTGACATGAAGCTTCATCCAAAGATTTCGTTGCGTAGAAAAAGGAACATTGGCCCTTAGCCAATGCGTTGATAATGTTCAGCCAACATGGCTAAACATCGGGTTGGCAGTGGACAACCAACATGGATGAACATCGGAGTTGGTAATGGCATTGAACTTCCATCTTATCCGGTTATTCAAAAATATAGTAAAAGTTGGAGTTGATGAACGATTTTTGGTCCTCCAATTTAAGTTGTAAAAATGTCAAATTAACATATATAGGGAGGGGTAGTTGGTTGAAGGTGCATATACTGACTATGCACCAAGTAAGCTTCATAGCTTAGCCGGAAGAGTATAAATGATGCCTAAGCCTCATTTATAGCTGTGTAGCCTGGTCAATGGAGTGTATTAAGCATGTGAATCACTTTTCCATGCCGCAGACCAAGTATTCGTCATTTGGATGCATTTTAAAGGAACGGACTAATACAGACTAGGCCATTACCATTATTTCTTGGACACGGCCTTGCGAACGAGTTGGATTAAGTTGCTAGTCCCTTCGAGGATAAACTACGATATGTTCTTGATCCCTTTAGAGTAGGAAAGGGTACGTAGGCTGTGACTCCCCAATTCTTAAACCTGCTTAGCTAATAGGATTACAATCTAATTGAAGCATCATAACTACATTACCGATTTTAAGAATCCTAGTTACATAAAGTGCTAAAAATCAAACCCAAACTCATGCTCGCAATTAGAAAGAAATCTCAATGATTACAAGAAGGTTATAGAGTTCCCACCTATTTTGATGACAAGCCTCGCCTAACTCGAGATTCTTCATCCAATGGCTCATCCTTTGAATCGATCGTTGTTAATGAAGACTAACTGTTAATTACACAAGCATTTTAAGAATTTACCCAAAAGCCTCGTACAAGGTTCGTAATACAATTTCATACAAGTTTCCAGTTATAGGTTAAGTCAAATAACTAATGTATTAAAAACTCCATATATTAATAGACTTGGGACTTAACAAAATTATTAATATATGGAGTTTATTAATATAGGGAGGTATACCAAAAAAAAATTACTCGACAAGAAGCTTTAAACATGCTTGACAAGTTGGAAATATTTTAACTTCAACAAGAAGGTGCATATAGTAACGAGGTCTTACGCATATGCAAATCAAAAGATGCGATAACAATCTAAAAAATTACATCATTTTCTCAAACAACTATAGATACATATTTTTCTTTATCTTAAATTTTGATGTAACAAGATCTATAATTTTCCGATTATGTTTATTATATTAATATATGGAGGTAAGTTTCTTATGGTGGGATTAGAAAAACCTATTAATATTAAAATGTGGAGTTTATCACAATTTATAACTGGCCCAAGTTGGGACCATGATTTTTATTAATATATAGAGTTTATTAATATATGTAGTATCAATATATACAGTTTTTACTATGGTTCTATTTCTATCAATGATTCTATAACCTTACATTTAGTGTTCTAGGCATAAATTAATATCTAATTATCCCAATGGGGTGAAAGAAAGCCCTCGAAAAATGCTACAACTTCCTAGAAGGAATCTAAAGCTAATTCGGACCCTAAGTGGTCCAGAAATACAAAGTAAGCTTCCTGGCACTAATCCTAAGCCCATGGGCCTGATCTGACACGGTCCACAAAACCAGCTCACGACCCATTTACTGACCCACCGGTTTAACCAATAACCCGACCCATAAATCCGGTCCAAGATCCATTTTACTCTCACTCGAAGCGAGTCAGACGAGTCTCCCCGAGTCAACTCCTCTTCTTCACCCACAGCTGAATATTTTCCAAGTACTAAAATCAGTTCAAGAGGTCAACTTCCAAAGTCTCTATATTAATCGACATAAGTCCAAAAGAATCCAAGAATAAAGGGACTACCCTCTACAAGTTTTTCATACAGATCATCTTCTAATTATGTCCCCAACCAATCTATAAAGTCTTTTTCTTATGACTACAGGTGACTATTTACACAGGAAGACATTTTCGAAGGGTACTTTTCTAACAACGATATCTCACTCTATACCCAAAGGAAATGAACAAACTTTATATGTACCGAAAATAGAATCGGAGTACTACAACTTCCATTTATAGATCCACATCTAATTCTCTTTATAACTGACCCAAACAAGTGTATAGAAAAAGGGCAGTGAGCATCAATTAATTCGCATAAAATCATATGCTTCCATGCATCAAGAATATAGTTGATTTATCTCTATTTCTTCCATTTAACACTAACCCAATTCATAAATAACAAAATAAAACTAGTTGGAAGGTTACCTTTAATGGTTTAGTTACTTTTCAATCATCACTAACATCTTATCATCACTTAATCAAGACTCCATAAAAACATCATCAATATTAAATCATCTTCATCAACTCACCACTAACAACTTCCTAGTATCATCACCAACACCAAACTAATAAATATTCAATACTTCATTTTATAAAGATTAAGAATTCATTATCATCTAAAACTCATTCTACTAACAACTTCCTAGTATCATCACCAACACCAAACTAATAAATATTCAATACTTCATTTTATAAAGATTAAGAATTCATTATCATCTAAAACTCATTCTCTTGATTGATTCACTCTTCCTAAATCTCTACATCAACTTTTCCCTTTATTCTCTCTTGTTCTTCTTAATTTTCCTCCTCTCATTCTCTACTAATTAACTAACAACTCAACCCTCTCACTCACTAGCTGTCTGGCTTTCTTTCCATCTCTTCCTATCCCATCGACTAGGTGAAACATGAGAACTATAATGTGAAGAGATAACTCCTATTCAAAATCATATTCAAATCCTATTTAAGGTATTTGCTAATCAATATCTAGAAAACTGCTAAGGGGTATCTTATTACTACACATAGGTACAGTTAAGCTTAGGGACTCGGTCAACTGTAGTCGTCCGTCAGAGCAAAGGTCAACGACAAGGTCCATGGTCAACGATGACAGTCAATGGTTGTTTGATTAAGTCTTCCGAGCCGCGTATTCTCTTTTCCTGGTGTCCGAATGACGTGTTCCTGTAGTCCATTCCGCATAAATTTTCGAGATCTATCTAGTGATGCTAGACTCATGTTCAAATTATTATTTTATTAATCTCTGTAAATTAATGTTAAAATTTGATTAATCGATTCATTAACGGCTAAATCGTCTCTTGACTAGTCTAATATCGTTGACGAGCTTGAGGGTCCTTATATTCTACCCACCTTACAAGAATTTTCTCCCTCGAAAATTTAAATCGATCTACCTCTCAATATAAGTACATCTTATTCTTACAACCGCGCGTAAACTAACTCATTTTAAATGAGTTTGAAATAAAAAGAAAGGAACACAAACCTTTATGTCTTCTACAACTAAAATTTAGAATTTTGTAGCTCTAGGTTCAACTATGCTATCATGCAATTGATTTAACCTACAACCTAATATCACTATTTTAGTTTAACCTAATAGCTTCAAGATCTATCAATATACTAATCTCACTATTTTTCCAAGTATCGGATTGTCTACATGTTCAAACTTTTTAAAGCTAATTGTTCTCTAATCTCCATTAGCTTTGCAAAGCATAAAATAATTGTCTACCCTATAATTTTTACTTCACAAAATGTAAACACAACCAAACAAACAAATCAATCAACCAAATAAATCTTTTAGTTATTGATACCAATTACTGATTAAGATTTATCTCACAACCCAGCTCAGTTCTAAGCTAATCTAGTTCACTAACTGGTACTAGATATTATCTATTGTTGCCCATGTAAGATCTAATAGTGAGCTATGATACCAACTTGTGACGCCCCAACTCTTAAACCTGCTTAGCTAATAGGATTTCAATCTAATTGAAGCATCAAAACTAGATTACCGATTTTAAGAATCCGAATTACATAAAGTGCTAAAAATCAAACCCAAACTCTCTGAATACTGTATAGATAAAAATATCTCCAGTGATATAAATATAATAATGTGTTCTTTACAAAATAAGAAAGAATACATGTAGTAAAAGATACACAACAACACTAGATTATATAAAGCTCTAAGCAACGAAACGAATATCTTCAAACGCTCCACTTCTTATGATTTATGAAAACTGACGTGGAAACAAGTGAGCACAACATCCCAAAGGGGTGCCCAATGGAAACAAATAACTCTCAATCAATCACTAACATGCTTCACAGTTCTAACTGAATATAAATTAAAAGAAACAAGAAGAAACTAATCATCCATCTAATTATGCATCATGAAGCAAGTGTTACTCTAACCTCGCCAAACTCATTGGAGAAGACGACGCGAGAGCAACCCAAATCAATAATAATAACATCGTCCACACAAAGTTCCCATAAAAACTATGATTCATAATATTACTATCAAGATCAGAAAGTTAGACAAACAAATATAATATGCACACGAGTGATTTCCTCAAAATAAAATAGTACATATAATAACGAAATGGGTAAGAAGCCGCCCTACTAGGTAATATTATAACGGGGAAGAAGCCACCCTACTCAGTAATATTAAAACGGGGAAGAAGCCGCCATACTTGACTTAGCAAAGAGCCGTGGGGAATCATAGACACTCCTTGCAGGGAAATCATACAACGCATATTACATGCACATTTACATTTTAATCAAACATTGTATAAGAAATTATAATATTCACTCATATAAATAATAAAAGTACATCATGCTCGCAATTAGAAAGAAATCTCAATGATTACAAGAAGGTTACAGAGTTCCCACATATTTTGATGACAAGCCTCGCCTACCTCGAGATTCTTCATCCACTGGCTCATCCTTTGAATCGGTCATTGTTAATGAAGACTAAATGTTAATCACACAATCATTTTAAGAATTTACCCAAAAGCCTCGTAAAAGGTTCGTAATACAATTTCATACAAGTCTCCAGTTATAGGTTAAGTCAAATAACTAATGGTTTTATTTCTATCATGATTATATAACCGTGCATTTAGTGTTCTAGGCATAAATTAATATCTACTTATCCCAATGGGGTGAAATTAGATATCATCAGAAATCCCTCGAAAAATGCTACAACTTCCTAGAAGGAATATAAAGCTTACTTCCTAGAAATACAAAGTAAGCTTCCTGGCACTAATCCTATGCCCATTGGCCTGATTTGACACGGTCCACGGAACCAGCTCACGACCCATTTACCGACCCACCGGTTTAACCCATAACCCGACCCATAAATCCGGTCCAAGATCCATTTTACTCTAACTCGAAGCGAGTCAGATGAGTCAACTCCTCTTCTTCACCCACAGCTGAATATTTTCCAAGTACTAAAATAAGTTCAAGAGGTCAACTTCCAAGGTCTCTATATTACTCAACATAAGTCCAAAAGAATCCATTTCGGGCTCTTAAGAATATAGGGACTACCCTCTACAAGTTTTTCCTACTGATCGTCTTCTAATTATGGCCCTAACCAATCTATAAAGTCTTCTTCTTATGACTACATGTGACTGTTTACACAGAAAGACAATTTCGAAGGGTACTTTTCTAACAACGATATCTCACTCTATACCCAACGGAAATGAACAAACTTTATATGCACCGAAAATAGAATCGGAGTACTACAACTTCCATTTATACATTTAATTCTCTTTATAACGGACCCAAACAAGTGTATAGAAAAAGGGCAGTGAGCATCAATTAATTCGCATAAAATCATATGCTTCCATGCATCAAGAATATAGTTGATTTATCTCTATTTCTTCCATTTAACACTAACCAATTCATAAATAACAAAATAAAACTAGTTGGAAGGTTACCTAATTACATAAAGTGCTAAAAATCAAACCCAAACTCTTTGAATACTGTATAGATAAAAATCTCTCCAGTGATATAAATATAATAATGTGCTCTTTACAAAATAAGAAAGAATACATGTAGTAAAAGATACACAACAACACTAGATTAGATAAAGCTCTAAGAAACGAAACGAATATCTTCAAACGCTCCACTTCTTCTGATTTATGAAAACCGAAGTGGAAACAAGTGAGCACATCATCCCAAAGGGGTGCCCAGTGGAAACAAATAACTCTCAACTAATCACTAACATGCTTCACAGTTCTAACTGAATATAAACTAAAAGAAACAAGAAAAAACTAATCATCCATCTAATTATGCATCATGAAGCAAGTGTTACTCTAACCTCGCCAAACTCATTGGAGAAGACGGCACGAGAGCAACCCAAATCAATAATAATAACATCGTCCACATAAAGTGCCCATATAAACTATGATTCATAATATTACTATCAAGATCATAAAGTTAGACAAACAAATATAATATGCACACGAGTGATTTCCCCAAAATAAAATAGTATATATAATAACTAAACGGGGAAGAAGCCACCCTACTATATATTATTTATATACTATCGAAACGGGGAAGAAGTCGCCCTACTAATATATTGAAACGGGAAAGAAGCTCCCCTACTAAGTAATATTAAAATGGGAAAGAAGCCGCCATACTTAACTTAGCAAAGAGTCGTGGGGAATCACAGACACTCCTTGCGGGAAAATCATACAACGCATATTACACGCACATTTACATTTCAGTCAAACATCGTATAATAAATTATAATATTCACTTATATAAATAGTAAAAGTACATCATGCTCGCAATTAGAAATAAATCTCAATGACTACAAGAAGGTTACATAGTTCTCACCTATTTTGATGACAAGCCTCGACTACCTCGAGATTCTTCATCCACTGGCTCATCTTTTGAATAGATCGTTGTTAATGAAGACTAACTGTTAATCACACAAGCATTTTAAGAATTTACCCAAAAGCCTCGTACAAGGTTCGTAATACAATTTCATACAAGTCTCCAGTTATAGGTTAAGTCAAATAACTAATGGTTCTATTTCTATCAATGATTCTATAACCTTGCATTTAGTGTTCTAGGAATAAATTAATATCTACTTATCCCAATGGGGTGAAATTAGATGTAATCGGAAAGCCCTCGACAAATGCTACAACTTTCTAGAAGGAATCTAAAGCTAATTCTGACCCTAAGTGGTCCATAAATACAAAGTAACCTTCCTGGCACTAATCCAAAGCCCATGGGCCTGATCTGACACGGTCCACAGAACCAGCTCACGATCCATTTACCGACCCACCGGTTTACCCATAACCCAACCCATAAATCCGGTCCAAGATCCATTTTACTATGACTCGAAGCGAGTCAGACGAATCTCCCCGAGTTAACTCCTCTTATTCACCCACAGCTGAATATTTTCCAAGTACTAAAATTAGTTCAAGAGGTCAACTTCCAAGGTCTCTATATTACTTGACATAAGTCCAAAAGAATCCATTCCGGGCTCTTAAGAATAAATGGACTAACCTCTACAAGTTTTTCCTACTTATCATCTTCTAATTATGGCCCCAACCAGTCTATAAAGTCTCCTTCTTATGACTACACGTGACTGTTTACACAGAAAAACAGTTTCGAATGGTACTTTTCTAACAACGATATCTCACTCTATACCCAACGGAAATGAACAAACTTTATATGTACCGAAAATAGAATCAGAGTACTATAAATTCCACTTATTGAGATACATCTAATTCTCTTTATAAGGGACCCAAACAAGTGTATAGAAAAATGGCAGTGAGCATCAATTAATTCGCATAAAATCATATGCTTCCATGCATCAAGAATATAGTTGATTTATCTCTATTTCTTCCATTTAACACTAACCCAATTCATAAATAACAAAACAAAACTAGTAGGAAGGTTGCCTTGAATGGTTTAGTTACTTTTCAATCATCACTAACATCTTATCATCACTTAATCAAGACTCCATAAAAACATCATCAATATTAAATCATCTTCATCAACTCACCACTAACAACTTCCTAGTATCATCACCAATACCAAACTAATCAATATTCAATACTTCATTTTATAAAGATCAAGAATTCACTATCATCTAAAACTCATTCTCTTGATTGATTCACTCTTCCTAAATCTCTACATCAACCTTTCCCTTTATTCTCTCTTGTTCTTCTTAATTTTCCTCCTCTTATTCTCTATTAATTAACTAACAACTCAACCCTCTCACTCACTAGCTGTCTGGATTTCTTTCCATCTCTTCCTATCCCATCGACTAGGTGAAACATGAGAACTATAATGTGAAGAGATAACTCCTATTTAAAATCATATTCAAATCCTATTTAAGGTATTTGCTAATCAATATATAGAAAACTACTAAGGGGTATCTTATTACTACACATAGGTATAATTAAGCTTAGGGACTCGGTCAACTGTAGTCGTCCGTCATAGGAAAGGTCAATGACAAGGTCCATGGTCAACGATGACAGTCAACGGTTGTTTGATTAAGTCTTCCGAGCAGCGTATCCTCTTCGTCTGGTGTCCGAATGACGTGTTCATGTAGTCCACTCGGCACAAATCTTTGAGATCTATATAGTGATGCTAGAGTCATGTTGACATTATTATTTAATTAATATCTATAAATTAATGTTAAAATTTGATTAATCGAGTCATTAACGTCTAAATCGTCTCTTAACTAGTATAATAGCGTTGACGAGCTTGAGGGTCCTTATATATGCATCCACAATGAGTTGCAGCATTGTCGTTCTAGCACGATGCCGCTCATATAATCTAATTTAGAGATGATTGCGACACTTTGGCCTCTCATATCATCTGGCTCGGTGGTTCGACGTAAGAGATGATTTTGGCCATACTTGATGAGGCTGATTGCATTCCATTTCTTGGATGCTCATACTTCTTATCAAGGCGTTCGACGTAGGCATGTACCAATAGTGCCTTAGACATGGCCAGGAAAGTAACCCATATCGGTATGCAAGTAGTGGAGCCTAAGGAAGATGAAATTAGGCCGCTAATAGCCTATGTGCAAGTATATGCATGCCATATGCCTGGACAACACTCGGAAGCCAGTGATGCACAAAAGATGCATCGGTCACAGCCTTTATGGCTTTGAACACTTCGCATAACAAGGGTAAGTTGGAATGGTGTGGAAGCTAAAATTGTTGCATCATGCTCCCCGAGCATGCTTGCAAGGGAAAATAAATGTGCATTTTCCTAGGTTGAAGGCTTGAATCGTAGCTTCATCATGGCGTACCGGGGGAGTTATGGCATGCGCGCCCAACCGCGCCAGGCGTAATTTTCCGGTCCGTCACAGTTGGTATCAGAGAAAGTTCCGAAATAACTCTAGGGACTGTGCGGAAATGGCTTGTCAGCGAGTATTTTCCTTAATGGGAAAACCTTAAGTTGGAGAGTAGGCCAACTTTTGCGCGGAAAGAGTTGGTAATTGCTATGCCAGTTACCTTGTGAATCGAGTTGAGATTGTTTAAGCACTGTGAGTTTTCCTGACCTAAGTGGCACCCCACTTACGAGTGGATATATGGAAGGCCGTCTGGTACGGTGATTAGACAATGGGACTGATCATCCCCACACGTTGGAAACTGTCCAACGAGGTGCGTTGTTAGGCCCGGCTAGCATCCCACTTACGAGTGGAACCTGGATGACCGTCAGGGACGGTGGGTAACTGGATATTGTTCCACACAGTACTGCACTAATATCATGTTATTTCAATGACATTTTTTAACTTGTGAACTTTAGGGATTCCTAAGTGGTGGTATGGGACTCCCCTTAGGATACCTTGTTGAGATATAATTTTGGCACTGGACAATTGAGATTCTTGGTAACATTGTGGACTCTTTTTGGATTCCTGAGTATGTGGTATGGGACGTTTGCTCAGAAGGTGTAAATTAATGTTCACGAAAACTTGAAGAAACCCGTGATTTCTGAGCATCTGGTATGAGAATTTTGCTCAAGAATCCAAACCAAAGAGATTGTCCACAATAGTTCTTTTTTTGAATTTCGGGGACGAAATTCTTTAAAGGGGTGAATATTGTAAGACCCCGTGTTTTTATCATGGCGCATGCTCAAAGATGCACCATGGCCTGAGATGAAGATTCATCCAAAGCTTTCGTTGCGTATAAAAGGGAACATTAGACCTTAGCCAATGCGTTGACAATGTTCAGCCAACATGGTTGAACATCAGGTTGGCAGTTGACATCCAACATGGTTAAACATCGGAGTTGGCAATGAAAGTGAACAACCATCTTGGCCGGTTATTCAGAAATATATGGCAACAACCATGAATAGTAAAAGTGAGAGTTGATGAATGATTTTTGGTCCCCCAATTTAAGTTGTAAAAATGTCAAATTAACATATATAGGGAGGGGTAGTTGGTTGAAGGTGCATATGCGGACTATGCACCAAGTAAGCTTCATAGCTTTGCCGGAAGAGTATAAATGATGCCTAAGCCTCATTCATAGCTGTGTAGCCTGGAAAATGGAGTGTGTTAAGCATGGGCATCACTTTTCCATGTCTTATACCAAGTATTCGTCACTTGGATGTATTTTTACGGAATGGCCTAATACGGAATAGGCCATTACCATTATTGGTTATCCACGACCTTGCAAACGAGTTGGATTAAGTTGCTTGTCCCTTCGAGGATGAACTACGACATGTGCTTGATCCCTTTAGAGTAGGGAAGGGTATGTAGGCAAACACAATAAGTTGCAGCATTGTCGGTTCAGCACGTTGTCACTCATATCATCTAATTTAGAGATAATTGTGACACTTTGGCCTCTCATATCATCTGGCTCGGTAGTTCGACGCAAGAGATGATTTTGGCCATACTTGATGAGGCTAGTTGCATTCTATTTCTTAGATGCTCATACTTTCTATCAAGGCCTTCGACGTAGGCATGTACCAATAGTGCCTTGGACATGGCCAGGAAAGTAACTCATATCGGTGTAGATGGGGAAAAACGATTTGTTGGTTTCTAGGGGAGTGAAGATACGAGCATGCGTGCATGACTCCTCAACCGAAAAAACTGCTTAACCTCACACAGATGCACTACAAAGGGTGTGATTAGATTCGAGAGATCAATATGTAGGACTCCGGCCTAAACCAAGTCAATGGTCGTTTCAGAGTCAATTCGGTTACAAAGAGGAAGATGGGTTGATCTGTATGAGGGAAGCTAAGAATTGTGTGGGATCAATGATGATCAAGGATTGTGAATATGTTGAAGTATCTTCAAGTGATGAATAAGTTCAAATGATTGAGAGAGTGTTGCTCACACGATAATTCTTGGTTAGACGATGGATTGTCTGTTCAATATCTCGTGGATTTTCTGTGTTTTTTTTTCTTTGTTGTTTCAATCATGGATTCGAGGACTTATTTATATTTTCAGAGTAGTGAACACATTGATCCCTGTAAGTGTGACGGTTTCTTGAGTGAAATAGTGGGAAAGTGGGAGATCGTGGTCAAATCAGTTTTGTGTCATGTGGAGGATTAACTGATCGTGCACCCAATACTTTTGCTAACTCCTTCAACCGTTTGCACGACTTACTCAAATTTTTCGTCATGGATGAACACACGTGTTGTAGGCCATTAGACCAAAACCCTAAGTGATATCCCCTCATATGTGACGTGATTGATGTCTCACGAACCGTGGAATCTGCAAGACAGACGTGTATTTAATTAGTCTGTTGTTGACTGATTAGATAATGAGTCTAGGCTTTGTTGAATTGATCATGATTGGCGAATTCTCAGTGATTCATGAACGTTAATATTACTCGTCCGAGCAAATATTGTAAATTCGATGAATTGTGGAATATTGAGTTGTGATCAATATTCGAGTTGCCCAATTCGGCGAGTTATTGAATATTGATAAGTTAATGAATATTGATAGTTGGATCAATATTCGAGCAACTGAGCAAGTATTGCTCGATTCGACTGATTACTGATAAATTACTGAATATTGATAGCTGGATCAATATTCGAGCAATTGAGCAAGTATTGCTCAATTCGACGAATTATGATAAATTACTAAATATTGATTGTTTGATCAATATTCGAGCAACTGAGCAAGTATTGCTCAACTTGTCAAATTATGATAAATTACTGAATATTGATAGCTGGACCAATATTCGAGCAACTGAGCAAGTATTGCTCAATTCGACGAATTATTTATTGGTGACGTGACCCAATAAAATATTAATTAAAATATTGGTAGATTACCGAATATTATATAATTAATCCACATGATGATGGCTGGATCAACATAAATTTATTAGTGTTTGAACTTGCTCGGAATGATGATTTGTGGAGCGTTTTGTTCGAAACCCTAATTTCTGAGCAATTGTTCGTCAATTGATGAATTGCTGAAAATAGGTCATGAGTGAGGGAAGGACCGATCACATTGGATTATGGACGACCATGTGATTCCCGAGTGCTCGAGTGAGCGTGCACCAGGGTTCCGAGTTGAACAATTGGTGAAAGAATGATGATTAAATACCGATTTCATCATTTAATGAAATAGTGCTCGATTGAGCATTAGGTGATAAAACCTAATTATGAAAAAGTAAGGGACTGACCAAGAGGGCATGAAACCGACCCTTGGTGGTCATGGGACCATTTGATGGTCGATTGAGAAAATTCCAAGTTGGTTGGGAAGAGTTTGGACCCAATATGAGCGATTGAGCAAATTAGGTCAAAATTATAAGAATGTGTGGGACCGGCTCCTTGCAAGCCTTAGGGCCGGCCTTGGTCGGTCAAGGAGGCATTCCCATGTCTCCACAATGTCCGTGTCTCAGTCCTGAGAGTTTTGGTATTTTTTGATGTGCGTTCAAGCAATATTTTGAATTTTCAGAAGAGTTCGATCTTTGACTGAAATTCTTGATTTTGCTCGAATGAGCAAGTAGAACTTTGATCGTTTGATAAAAATTCAGAAAATATTAAAATAATGATATTTTAATATTTGGCGTGAGTAGCCTAGTCGGTCATGTGACCATTTGAGTTTTTGGATTTTTCATGGTTTGAGCAATATATGAGAAAATATGAAGAAATCATGATTTTTGTTCAAACGGAGGAGTTTCATGAGATGATGGAAATAATAATTATGAAGGACTAGGGATTGTAAGGTGTGGTATCATCCACGGCTAGGGCATGGCTGTCCATCTAGGTAGCCTGGTCCCGCAACACCTTTCCCTATTTTTATTATTTTTTATAAATCCTTGAAAATATGGAAAAACCATGAGTTTTGCTCAAACAAGGAAAATTGCTAAAATGAAGGGGTTTTCATGAGTTCATGAAAATAAAAAAATAATTAAAATAAAGGAAAAAGGCGTGGGGGACTGGCCACAGCGGCATGACCGGCCATTCAGTGGGCCCGGTCCCTTAGGCGCCATTTTTATTATTTTAATATTATTTTCCCTCTCCTATTTTGTATAGGATTCCTCGTTTGTCCATATTTCGAATGCTCGTTCGTGCATCATTGTCGAGTACACTTGCACTATTTTATGGGGCTTAATCAGTAGTCCAGATGCCCGATTGTTGAGTATTTATTACTAATTCATGAAATTCAGTGGAAAATGATTCATGAAACTGAGTAATAAAAGTGAGTAGTTGTTTATTACCAATCCATAGGATCAGCTGTGGATTCGACCATGGATTCGGAATAATAAAGCTAGTGTTACCATTCCGTGGGATTGTGGATTCGACCACATAATCGGAGTAATTAACTATTGCCATTCCATGAGATCAGCCGTGGATTCGATCATGAAATCAGAGTAACGAAAGTAGCCATTACTATTCCATGAGATCAGCCGTGGATTCGATCATGAAATCGGAGTAACGAAAGTAACCATTACCATTCCATGAGATTAGCCGTGGATTCGATCAGCCGTGGATTCAATCATGAAATCAGAGTAATGAGATAAAATAGATTATCTTCTAGGAATTCAGTGGTGAATGTCACGGTAGAATTAATCTATTGCAGAAGGGATATTATCCAGTTAAAGCGTCATACCCGTTCTGAAAGGTGCATAGTCAGGAGACAACGAGTGTTGCCGATATCCTGAAGGCATTTTGCTCTCAATATTACGGAGAACCGCCTGGATCTATACACGATCTCTGTACATATTCAGGAAATAGTGAGTGTCACCGACGTCCTGAAGGCGTTATTACTGTCAATCATATGGAGAACCACCAAATCGTTCTTATATGTAGATGTGGGTCTCTCTATGTAGTCAGGCAATAGTGAGTGTTACCGACGTCCTGAAGGAATTAATGTTCTCAATCATATGGAGAACTGCCTAATTATGTTATTCTACATAGAGGTCATGATGAAATGCGAGGCATCAAACGCTCATCTAGTGGAGGCCTTTCGAGAAAAATGTTCATCATGGCTTGTAAAATATGAATCGTCACATGCCTGAAAGTCGTGTCAAAAACATGCAGTATCATGATTTTACGATTTTGACCTTTGTTGAAAATCCACCATCTACAATCGATATGCAAGTAGTGGAGCCTGAATGAGCCTAAGGGAGATGAAATTAGGCCGTCAATGGCCTATGTGCAAGTCCATTCATGCAATATGCCTGGATAACACTCGGAAGCCAGTGATGCACGAAAGATGCATCAGTCATAGCCTCTATGGCTTTGAACCCTTTGCTAAACAAGGGTAAGTTGGAATGGCGTGGAAGCTAAAATAGCTGCATCATTCTCCACGTGCATGCTTGCAAGGGAAAATGAACGAGCATTTACCTAGTTTGAAGGCTCGGATCGTAGCTTCATCATGGCGCACCGGGGGAGTTATGGCCAGCGCACCCAGCCGTGCCAGGCGTAATTTTCCGGTCCGTCACAAATACCTATGACTTTTGTTCCATCATTTCATAAATCAAGGTGAACAGGAACCAATTGATACACCAGACTTATATTCCTGAAGAACAACCTAGTAATATCAATCACCTCACAAAAATCTTAATCGTATGGTAGCGAAACAAGATATTGTGGAATCACAAATGATGAGACAAAATTGTTTGTGACTACTTTTTATCTTGCCTATCGGATATTAAATATCGAGAAAATCTTAGAGAAGATAGTACTCAATACGATATAATACAACAAGATCAGAACACGCAACTACAGAGAAAATAGTTGGGTCTGGCTTCACAATCCCAATGAAGTCTTTCAGTCATTAACCTATAATGGTTTTAGAAAAGCCTAGGTTAAAGAAAATTGACTCTAGTATCACATAGGAGGTGTGGGGATTAGGTATCCCAGTTGCTAGAGTTCTCCCTTATATAATCTTCAAATCAGGGTTTGCAATCAATGTTACCTTCGTAACAAAGCATTAATATTCACCGTTAGATGAAAACCATATTAGACTCAAGCTAATATCTTTCAACCGTTAGATCGAACTTAGCTTGTTATACACAAATGAAAAGTGACTTCATTTAAATATGGGTAACCGTACCTAAACGTGTGCACTTTGTTGGCACAACAATAGTTAACCGAAGTTAGCCATATGAACACTTTCATATCTACCTTGTTCATCTTAACACAACTAGTTCAAATGACTCAAATGAAACTAGTTCCGGAGTTGTTCAATTGTTTGTATTCTCATATAAGTATACAAGAAACAATTAAAGCAAAATCAATTTTAATTCACTCGAATCAATTCATGAACATTATAGCCACGGTTTGCAAAAGATTGCATTCCTTATTATATAAATGTATTAGTTCATGAACAAACCGAACTTAGAACATAACCTAATCAAGTATGCAAACGGGTATGCATACCTAAGTGGCCAAACTTAGTTTGGGTTCACAAGTATGCAAATGGTACGCATACCTCCAAACTCAGTTGAATTCCCGGACTTGAATTTACGCCGGTACGCATACGGGTATGCATACTAAGTTCTCGTACTTTCAACTAACCAACCAGTATGCATACTATGGTTCTCGGACTTGGAATAACTTGCAACAGTTAGCATACAAGTACGCATACTATGCTATATCCAATCATGGTTAATTGTTCTAAACTCCCATTTCAATTATTGAAACATTCTTAGAAGACGACAATAGCTGTCTCACACAAACTATTAGCTTCAAAGCGATTTTTAAGTGATCGATACATCAATATGAAACATTTTGAGTCTACATCAAATGACAGTCTCACACAAATCATGTACGATGTTACCAGGCAATTTTTACATTATCATCTTCTAAATTTGGTCAAGAATATAAGACAAACTTGGTTAAAGCGAAAGCTTACTAAAACATATTTCGTGAAATATGTAAGCGAGTTAAACTCAGCTCGAAATATCAAATGTGTATAATCGAAGTATATATAACTAAACGACTTTTGTCTCGAATAAGAGATATAATAGATATACTTTTGAGTGATATATGAGTTAAAGTCTCCACATACCTTTTGTTGATGAAGTTCCACAAGCTCCCCTTAGTAGATTTCGTCTTCAATCGATGAACGTCGTAAAGTCTAAAGCTCAACTACACTTTCTATCATAATCCGAGACTTAGCTATGAGTAGACTAGAAATCAAGACTGATAGTTTTGGAAACTAAACTTGACAAACAAGCTTGAGATAGCAAAGCTTGCGAGTTCGACCGAGCAGTGCTATAACAAGTTGGAATCTCACTTTCATCCAACTTTTGTTCTATCGTAGTGCAACGAAGTTTATCCATAACATCACTATCCATAAAGATCATGATGATAAATTGATATGGTCTTTAGAGAAAAGAAGTAATTTTTCAGTCAAATCTTATTATAGAAAGATGCTTTAAGAAACTCAATAATATAATTCTGCTGGCCAAAGACTGCATCAAAATTTCTGTAGAGACTACCAACACTTCCTAGAATACAACAGTTACTTTGAAGTGTATCTTGGATATCTTGCCAACTAGAGATCAACTATATGGTTTTATCAGAAATATCGATCCTTCTTGTCATTTTTGCTCTCAAGTCTCAATATTTGCAGATCACATTGCCATGAACTGTAACATATCAAGAGTTGTTTGGTTTAAATATGTGGGGTTTGACAACTGAAAACTCAATGAGTTTGAAAAATTGGATTGGCAGTTGGTTTAATAGTCTTCAGAACCATAAAATAATTGTCATAATCTTGTAAAATGAGTAATAGTGACTTGGTGTCTCTGGTCAGAAATGTGAAAAGATTTAGAAAATAGTGATTTTACCATGGAGAATATCATTAACAAATGCATAAATCTCATTGAGGAACAAACTAACAAAATCATTCCTATACGGAGAAATAAAACAAGACTGAACATGAATAACATTTATTGCTCCAATGGGTATCTTTACTGTTAACTCAGAAGACTCTTCTCGTAATGCTACAAAAACTGGTGGCATTGGTTGAATAATTTCTAATTTTGCAGGTGCTCAGAGTGAAGCAAAATGTATTCACATGCCCAAACTTGGAGTGCCGAGCAAGCAATTAGGGATATGGAAAGGAGTAAGTTGGGCAAGGAATCTTGAGCTGGAGAAAGTGCACTTTGAAATCGACTTAAAGCTAGTGGTGGATGCAGTCAATTCTGAGTCATCAATCTCGATTGGAGACTTTATAATCTAGTTAAAGATATTAGGCTAGTTTTTTGTTTAACTCCTGATATTGTCATTATGTTCATAAGAAGAGGCATAAAGTAGCAGATTCACTTTCAAAGAAGGCAAGAGTTAATAGGCTAAATAATGAATTGTCTAATCGGATTCCCAATTATATTAACTTGAAACTGTTGGATGATTGAAGTCATGTAGCCCATAAAATTCTATTTATAAGTTCTTTTTTTCTTTAAAAAAAAAATTGCCACCTAGAGGACGATGTGGATCACTTACAGTAGAGAACAAAACCCCATATTCACTAATCTTTCATAATAACAGAACAATTTTTTATCCTTTATATCTTTTAACATTTGTAGATTAGGTTTAAATCAAAAAACTAGAATCTTATGATAGTCATAGAGTGAAATTAGGTTGACAATGGATTATCAGCCGAACTACTTATTTTTCTTCATTATGAAAGTGCAGATGAACAGTTCGGCTGATAATGAAACATAAATATGATAAGTGAATTTCGCTCTATGAAGAACAACAAGATGTTCGGTTGTCCTATTTTTAGCATCGATAGTTACAAAATGAAATTTGGTTGATAACTTGTTAGCCGAACCTCTGAGTATTCTTTATATGCGAACATCGTATATAAAAAAATTTAAAACTTAAAAAGAAATTTAAATTAAAAAACAAAGTAAAATTAAAAATAAAGAAAGTAAATAAATAAATCAAGAGTAACTAAATAACTTATCTAGCTCTAGGACAACCCTTATCACCATTCCTAGAATATAGTTATTAATTTATAGAATACAAAGTTTTGTGTATGCCCCAAATCACGGTTTTCCGAATAGTGGTAATTGAATTATTGTCCCTACTTTTGATAATTATACAAATATCCTTATCACATAATAATTTTATCCCTCTCCTTGTACAAGCCCATCATGGGCCCAATAACAATTTTTGGACTTCCAAATATACCCCATGTATATATTTGAATAACAAAAACGAAATTCAGTTATAAACAGAAACTTAAAACTGAAAGAGAGAGAAACAGATAGAGAACTCAGTTCAGCTCGTGTGTTTCAATCTACGATTCACATATTGAAATTCATCTTCTCCTCCATCTTCTTCATTATCTGTGCAACAAGATTCATCAATCAATCAACGGAAATCACTGGATTTTTAGCTCCATTTAACTGAAATTTCTATTAACAACAGAAATCACTGGATCTGTCTTTCTGAAACAAATTGGTAATGTTGATGTTATTTTGAAGATTCATATAGTTGTTTTTGATGATTGCATGTTCTTTTTCATTGTTTTTTATGTATAATTTTTGTTTTTCGTCGTTGATGCAGAGATTGTGATTTATGTTGGAAGATTGATTTCGTGATTATTCCGTTAGATTGATTGTTATTGATATAGTTTGATCTCGAGATTCTTATTCATCTATTAAACATGCACGTTTTAATTTATGATGTGTTATTTACACTTTCTTTTTCTTAAATCTGCTCATCAACTGTTTTTATGTCAACTGTTGTTGTTGATCCAAATTTTATGCTGAAATGTTGATGATGTATTTTAGACACTCTACTGATTATGCTTTTGATGAGATTTTGATATTATTTTTGGATCAACCTTGACTGTTGATACAAAAATAAGTTGATGTTTAGTTTATTTTTGGATCAACTGTTGTTGTTGATCCAAATTTTTGAACACAAAATGTTTGTATTTTGTGTTTTTATTTCTTTTGGTAGATTGCAGGTAATCATAATGCATTCATTTTGTTGATAATGTAGATTTTATTTTAGGTTTTGTCACATTCTACATTTTATATAACTTTCACGAGGGGGGCGTAGCCCCCGAGTGAGGTGCGACGCAATACTATATGTAGCTTTGGGTACTTTATACTACTTTCTTTTTGGTTTGCATTGAAATTCATGCTTTAACTACCTCTTATTGGATGAAATGTGATATTTTACACAGATTTATTGGATCAACTGTCACTATTTACACATATTTATTGGATCAACTGTCACTGTTGATCCAAAACTATGATTGTTTACACATATTTATTGGATCAACTGTGACTATTGATCCAAAACTATGATTGTTTAAAAAGATTTATTGGATCAACTGTGACTGTTTACACATATTTATTGGATCAAGTATGATTGTTGATCCAAAACTATGATTGTTTACACAGATTTATTGGATCAAGTGTGATTGTTGATCCAAATTTCTGAACACCATTATATGTTATGGTTGTTGCAGGCCAAAGATGGTAGTTGCAGAGTTTAAATTTTGCAATCAGACCGTCTCGCATCCCGTTTCAGGATCAACTACTGTCAAGGAGATGATAAGCGTGGTGAAACAAAAGTTGCCTTATGTTCCTGAAGACCTCATTCTGTTTGGTTACACTGTAGAAGGGATTTCAAATGTCATCAATCACGATTTGGATTTGGGGTTTTTCATTGGCTATTGCAGCTCACAAGGGATTGACTTGGTGAAGTTTGAAATCCAGTTAAGGACTTGTGTTGATTCTATTTCTTCATCATCTTCTTCTGATCCTGCTCCTGAGTCTTCGTCGTCATCACGTTGTATTTCAAGCGATGAGGTAGTTGTTGTGGAAGACGTCACTGATGATGCATGTTTGATCAAAAAGGTCCCGAAGAAGTCCGATGCTTGGGCCAACATCTTAACTAAAGTAGGGCAGTTGTTTAGAGGTGGTATTGCTGAAGTTAATGACTCTGTTCCAAAGTATGAAATGTATAGTGGTCGCAAATACAGTGTAGTTAAGAGTGACTTGTACGATACACTGTGGGATGCTCACCTTTCATAGCCGTCGAACATGTCGCAGAGCTCCTTTGGATCCTCGTGCACCAACGTTTCGCAAGGAGTCTCATTCCAGGATGATCAAGTTCTTGAAGAGGATGTTGTTCTGAAGTTTTTTGGTTTTATTCATATTCTGAACAACCTGTTTTAGGTTTCTTACTAGTTGGCTATTTTCTTTTTCTTTTTTTTATGATTTTCTGGTTTGCAATTGTTATTTTTTTAAATGACATACATTCTTAGTTTGTTATTATGAATTTTATTCTTTTGTTTCTCAAGTATATGTCAGTTTTCAGGTTACAGCTTTATTGATTTTACAGTAAACATACTTGTACAAATGGTATCAACTGCATTTGTTAATCCTTTTTTTGTGGATCAACTTCCATTGTTGATCCAACTAAAATGGATCAACAATGGTTGTTGATCCAAATAAAATGGATCAACAATGGTAAGTTGGATCAACAATGGTTGTTGACACACAAAATAAACAAAAAAATTGAATGGAACCATTTGTATTTGCTAGTAAACTCCTGAAGCTATAAATACCTGTAACATTCATTCATAATCAGAGCAACTTAATTGGATCAACAATGGTTGTTGATCCAACTTACATGGATCAACAATGGTTGTTGACACACAAAACAAACGAAAAAATTGCATGGTTCTATCTGTATTTACTAGAAAACTCCTCAAGCTATACATACCTGTAATATTTATTCATATTCAGACCACAAATACATCCATAATAATTCATTCATAATGGTTCATAATAATTAATTCATAATCAGACCTACAATAAGTTTTACATACTAAGATAAATACTTTTAAAACTAAAGTTAGATTTTCTTTACAGAGCATTAACAGACTATGACATCAAGCTCACTCTAATGGTTCAACTGAGTCTTTAACAGAGTTATTAGCAGAATCAGGAAGTTGGATTATATCTTTAATAGTGTCAGCAGCTGGATCAGGATTCTTCCATGCATCCAATTCTGACAAGATTTTTGCTGCAATCTTCACTCTCTTCTTGTTCAACTTCTCATCTAAGTTAGTGATTTCAGATAGATTTTCACAGTTTCCACGCTTTACCAAATTATTCAAGTACATGCAAGTGTGCAGTGCACAATCGCATCCGTCTTGCGCTGGTACAGCGTAGTGTGAAAAGCTTGTATGTATATCACCACCTGTCTCTGTATCTCTGTGGCCCATTTCATTCAACACTTTAGTCATTGGTACTATTATCACAAGATATTGCCAATTATAAGCCTTATTGCGCCTTGCAGAGTTGTGCACTATCCATTTCCCTTTTACCAATGCCAGCACCACCCAATGGTATCCAACACCTTGCTGATCAGTCAAGCACATTGGTATAATGATGCTTGTGTCTTCAATATTACCAGTGTAACTTTTCCTTAGCTTTTTTGGGATCCCACATCTCTCTACCTTTGCTATATTTTGCGATGCTAATGCGATTCCCAATATTGGTTGTATCAATATATTTTTCAAATATATTAGTTTGCCATATTATGAATCATGTTAACTAGAGAACTACATATCATAACAAGCAAATTTCACTTGGATCAACAGTGGTTGTTTGCCCTATTCACTTGGATAAACTCACATTGTTGATCCACAAAGAAACCAAGATTTTCTGCTACTTACATAATCTAAGTTGACTTGCTTAACTAGATAACTATATATCATAACAAGTAAATTTCACTTGGATCAACAGTGGTTGTTTACCCCATTCACTAGGATAAACTCCCATTGTTGATCCACAAAGAAACCAAGATTTTCTGCTACTTACATAATCATTTGTTGAGAGAATAATGTGGTTCATGTATTGAGGTTTATGCGGTGATTCCATCTTTGATTTCATCATGGTGGTGTAGTAATCAATAATCTCACCGTGAATATTTTAATTATTCATCAGATGATATATATGTTTTCCATTGATGATTACTTCCACATCAGTATTGCAGAAATTAAAACTAAAAGCTTTGTCGCTACATTTTCAACAGCAACAAAAAAAAAAACAAATGAAAATGTAATTAAAAAGAACTATCATATAACCCAAAAGAAAAAAATATGTGATCTGAGGTGTATTACATACCATTCAGTTGCATTCTCAAAGAACGGCTGGATGATTTTTTTTTTCATCGTCATTGCATTTTTTCCACAATTTCAGTCTTTGTGGCCTTGTCAATTTTTTTCGGTTTGGGTGGTGTGACGTCAATGAGAAGCTCGTCGAGGTCAATTAATTCCCATTGTTTCTCCACCTTATATTTTCCTTTTCCACCTTTCCTTTGTCCCCTTGTTCTCTTAGGAGGTGTTTGACTTTGAATTTTATACGTCTTTATCTTTGGCCTTTCTCCTTTCTTCACCCGTTTTACAAGAGAACCGACTTTATGTTCTTCTGCTTATGATGCTTTTGCTTCTTCTGTTTAATCCTCTGATTCTGTTTCCTCTTCAGTGTGCTCTTCAACTACATCCACATTATAAATACGGTTTAACCTTCGGAGTATTTTAGATTGTGATTGATTTCCAGAACAATCCTCTTATGTTTCTTTTGTTTCTTGCACCGAAACTCGGCATGCTACCTGTAGGCATATACCCAGAAATTTCATCAGGTTTTATTGATAAAAGTGGAGGAGTGTCAAGCACAACCATTTCCATTTGTATTTCATCATTCTTCTTCTCAACGGACGGACTCTTATCTTCTATTGGTATGTCATCTTTCTCTTCTACTATTCTAGCAGATATTTCAACGTTTTCAACCAGCAAATCGAGCTATGCATTATTTTCATCCACAGTATTGTGCTCTAAGTCATCAGCTTGCCTTAGTTTTCTTCCTGCATAAAAGCCTTCCTTCCCATTCTCCAAAGTTTTGGCACTTTTCGGTTCTTCCTCCGGCAACTTCATTCCAATTTCAAAACCCTTCCGCCAACTCTTCTCTTGAGTGTCCAAGGTATCTTGAGTTCCCAAAGTACTCTAAGTTCCATCTTCAGTTCCTAAGGAATCGTTCATTTCTTGAGTGTCTTCATTGTTCATAGCCACTGGATCTTCGACTTTCATGTTTACTCTATTTTCATTCCCATCTGTTGGTTGATCATTCGCCGCAAAGTTCATTTCTTGCTGATTTCCTTGCCTAGATGATTCTCCTTGTTGTTGCTTCTGTGTGAACAAATCTTCAAATTCCAAACCTTCAAATTCCTTCCATGTATATGCTGGTTTATTCCTATTCAGTGATTCCTGAAAAATTTTTCCTCTCCCTGCATTTCTCTATGTTCTTGTCAATATCAGCAAGTTGCTCATGATCTCAACGTGCTCTTGACAAACTTTTTAATTTCAGCATTCTCCATGTAATGAATCTCATGCTTGTCACAATCAAGAAAGATATTTTCTTCCTCTAGCTACTTTATCCTTGTCCTATCTTGTTCCATCTTTCTTGCAGGTGCCGATAGGTCAATTAAATAGTTCTCCTCAGCAGACACTGGATCAACAAAGTCTTGATGAAACTGCTAAGCATGATCAACACAAATCAAAATAGTGTAGCTAGTATAACTGGATCAACATTGGTTGTTGATCCCATTCACATGGATCAACTTCCATTGTTTATCCACAAAGAACTGACAGTTAAAGTGGATCAACATTGGTTGTTTATCCCATTCACATGGATCAACTTTCACTATTTATCCACAAAAAAACTTAGAATTGGAGGAGATGAAAATAGTGTAGACACTAAAACTGGATCAACTTCCACTGTTAATCCACAAAGAACTGACACTAAAACCGGATCAACATTGGCTGTTGACCCCATTCACTAAAAAAATGGTACATTTGTAATAGTAAAGATAAATATAGTAAAAAAAATTACCGTCTTGTCGAACCAAGTCATATCAATTGCCTTCTTATTCAATTTTTTTGCCAAAGTCACTTGCAAGATGCTTGCACAATGCATGTTGGTTCCATCGTAGGAATCTTGGAGTTGAATTTTGAAATCCCTCCCTTTTGGTTATGTACTTATCAGTATGTTCACAGAACCAGCATTGCATAATATAAACAACAATATTAGTTTTATCCAATAGTATGCATTTCACTCTCTATAACAATAAACATTTTACTTTTACAAAATTAACGTTTTTTCTTACCACTAGGAAAGTTGTGCAGCCACCGATATCTAATTGTTTATCCTTCTTATTTGCCAGGTTCGAAATCAAACATTTCACAACATGATCCGGCCATGACACTTTGTCCATCAATAGGATATGAGGCAACCATTTCTTTGGGAAGGATGTCATACCATTTGGGAATAAGAAAACCGTGCATAACCACATACCGAAAAGTATTATAAAATGCTCCGGATCAGACTCATCTTCTGCTGTATTTTTCAGTTTGTATACAACCTCAGCCTTCAATATTGGTTCTGGACAATCTTTTGGCTTTTCTAGTCTGAACTTTTTATTTAAGAATTCGCTGTAATCAAGTCATTTCTTCGGTTGCAGTTGCTGCTTCAATTCTTCACTCTCTATCAGTCTTCTCATCTTGAATATCAAAGCGAAATATCTTGCTTCTAGATAGCACTCTTCGTTTTCTCCAAATTTGAACTTTCTGGTTTTTTTTATCAAATGCACTCATCAACAGCTGCATTGCAAAATTAATCTTGTTCATCCATTTACCACTCATACTCATGTCTGTCACATAAAATGGTCTGAATAATTCCCAATATGGAGATTCCTTCAGTGCTTTTGCAAGTTTCGGTTTCTTCTTGTTATTTGCATCTTCCACTTCAAACTTTTTGTATAGAAAATTCCCCATTTCAGCCAATGGTTATAGACCTCCTTTGATTCTCTGTTCGTTTTCTCTTGACTTGTCTGCATACATGAAACTCAAATCATTTTCCTTTTCATTTTTGACAATAATCTTTTGTTTTCTCGCATTCTACCCATAATATATTTTCACGAGGGGGCGTATCCCCCGAGTGAGGTGCGACATATAAATATGTGTAATCACAGTTCATGCTTTAACTACCTCTTATTGGATCCAATGTGACATTTTACACATAATGTGATATTGGATCAACTGTGGTTGTTTACACATATTTGTTGGATCAACTGTGATTGTTGATCCAAAACTATGATTGCTTACAAATATTTACTGGATCAAATGTGACTGTTGATCCAAAACTATGATTGCTTATACATAATATTTCATTAAAGAGTCAATGTTTTTACCTTTTTAGCTCTGGCTCTGTGTTGCCCTCTTTTGCTACTTCTTCATATGATTCTTCTTGCTCCTCTTCATCGGACTCTGATTCCGATTCTTCTGATTCTTCCTCAACTACCTTCTTGTTTTTCTCCTTTTGTTGTGGTTTTGATTTCTCCCTTGACCCGACTGCATACGTGAAGCTCAATCATTTTCATTTTGTTTTCAATATTTCAAACAATATAGTTAGACATACCAGCACATATATTATAATCTATGTTTTTACCTTTGACGACTTTCTTCGGTTTTCCCTTTTCTGCTTCTTTTTCATATATTACAATTTTTTTCTCTTCTTCTGATTCTCGACCATCTTCATCTGATTTTTCTTGACCTTCTTCTTCAGATTCTGATTGTTCTGGTTCTTCCTCAACTTTCTTATTTTGTTTCAGCTTTTGTTGTTCTTCTTCTTTGAGTTTGATTTCTTTCGCCTTTGACCTGCTTGCATACATGAAACTCAGTCATTTTCATTTTGTTTTAAGCAAAGTATTAAGAATACTATCACAAATATCACAATATATGCTTTTACCTTTGAGGACTTTCTTCGGTTTTCTTTTTTTTTTCCTCTTCTTCCGACTCTTTGTCATCTTCATCTGATTCTCCTTGCGCTTCTTCTTCGGATTCAGATTCAGATTTTTCCTCAGCTATCTTCCTGAGTTTCACCTTTAACTTTTGTTGTGCTTCTTTATTCCCAAATGATGTCTTCCTCTTTCTTGTTGTCTCTTTCTTGTTCTTTGCATTTCCTTTGATGACTTTCATTGGTTTGCCATTTTCAGCTTCTTTTTCCTCTTCTTCCAACTCTTCATCATCATCATCTGATTCCTCTTGTCCTTCTTCTTCGGATTCTGATTCCGACTTTTCTGGTTCTTCCTGAACTATCTTCTTGTGTTTCACCTTTCTTTGTGTTTCTTCATTTGCACTCTTGTTCTTCCTCTTTCTTATTGCCTCTTCTTCAATTATCTTATTGTTCTTCGCATTTCGTTTTGGTTATGTAGCTTTCTCAATCTCTTGCGTGCCCTTTTCATCTTTCTTCTTCTTTATTCTTGGTGATCTCCTATGCATTATGTCTTCTCAACCTAAGTTCAACACTTATTATAGTTAGCATTCATATTTTCATAGTATAAAAGTACATAACCATCAAAAAATTATTTTTTTATGAATCAACTACTCTTGTTTATCCTTTTTTTATTTGGATCAACTGTTGTTGTTTATCCCCTACATTGGATCAACTTCTACTGTTGATCCATTTCATTTGCAAGGATATCTAAAATTCCTTCAGAAACACATAACAGTTGAACAACTTTGCATACAATGGATCAACTTTTATGGTTTATCCTATTTTTACTTGGATCAACTGATGTTGTTTATCCCCTACATTGGATCAACTTCTACTGTTGATCCATTTTTTTTTTGGATAAACTACTGTTGTTGATACAAAAATATTTAAAAATCCTTCAAAAACAAATTTTCACCCATTAACAGTAGAACAAATTTTCATACAGTGGATCAACTTGTATTGTTTATCCTATTTTTATTTGGATCAACTGCTATTGTTTATCCCCTAAATTTGATCAACTCCTACTGTTGATCCAATTTTTATTTGGATCAACTACTGCTGTTGATCCCCTATATTGAACAAAAATATCTAAACCAACAAAATCTCTAGAATCACATTTTTCGGTTGAATAAATTTACCAATTGAACAAATTTGCATACAAGATCACTAGCATATTCAACCTAGAAAAATAATATTTTTCAACTTCTCACATTTTTTAGCATCTCAGCAAAACATTCAAAATCAACATAACTAGCATATTCGACCTAACAACAATTTGAAGCAAATATTAGAAGCAAAACATTCAAAATCACCAAATCCTGCTTGTTTTAGTCACACACAGAATATCAGATCTGACTAAATCTAACAAAAATTAAATCTGACATCAAAAATTAGGTTTACCTGTTCAATTTAGCAATCCTCAAATCGTTCAATTAGGTTTTTGATTATGGAACGTTGATGATGAAAGGAAAGTGAAATCAGTTACGTTTTCTGATGAAACCTAATTTATACGGTTGATTTTCAGTTTCTTTTTCAGTTTTTTTTTGTAGATCGTGGTCTGTTGATTATCAGAGAGAGAAGATAACGGCTAGTAATCAATTCTCTGCAACGGATAGAAACTGAAAATGAATAGAACGTTGATGATGAAACCTAATTAATACCCAGTTTTCAGTTTTTCAGTTGCAATTAAACTGTTCGTGAGTGAAATTTTCGAGCGTGAGTGGATTTGAGAGTAAATGTTCGGAACGATTGAAACTGCAAATGAATTAAACGTGTCCGATCTTGTTTAATGTGTAATTTATAGGGAGAGCATTTTAGTAATCTGATAATTCCGAATTTTAATTCCTAAAATTAGTAGGGATATATTTATTTTGGGGAAGGATATATTTGTTGGGTTGTAAAAGTAGGGACATATAAATAATGTACCCTTCCGAATAAGATGCCCACTGATAATGGGACAATTGTGCTAGGCTAATAATAGAAGTATTATTACGCCGACATCATGTCTAATTGTGTAATAAGAAAGGTCCATTTACAAGGGTTTATAGTTTATGTTTCAACCGGGGAGATGCGAGATAATTTGTCGAGTACTCTCCAAATTCAGTTGTCAAGGACTTTGGGTATAGTGACGGCTTCCAGTCGGCTTCCTTTAGCACTTTTAGTATCTCCTCCACAACTACCTTGCTGCCTTCTGAAGATAAATGAACTCCATCATCCCTGACAATGTCCACAAAGTATTCATAAAGAATTCGAATCTATTGCAAAAGCAAACGCAACTAAGGAACTTGTGCATAAACGATATAACAAATCTTACGTGAAGCTAGTGTTCCTCCAATCATCCATCTTTTGAACCGCAGTCCACAAATCGACAAACTTCAGACCCATCTCCTTGCACAGACTTTTACAAGCTTCTGAATATATCTGACAATTCTCATTTGTTCGTATTTGTTCACTAAGTAGATAACTGGTCTCAGTAAGAAAAATATTTTGAATACAGAACGTATTTAAGAAGGCCAAAAAGATCTGAAGATATTAACATGAAAATTGATATGAGAGTACCTCTTTAATTCACGATATTTTTCATCATTCATTGGCGGAGGACTAAGATATATAATGCGAGTTTCTTCAGACATGCTCTGATAGCATAAATATTTTGGTTAGAGTACGGATGCATTATCATAACCATGTGAAAGAGTTTATTGGATTGGCATCATTCGTATGGCATTGCACTTCAAACAAAGTTAGGTACCTTAAGATGAATAGCAATCTTTCGCATGTTCTCAATGTATTCTGATAGTGGGACATGAGGGCCTAAGCGGGTTGGATGAGGCGCAACAGAATCATTTCCCCCAAAGTACACTATAACCAAAGAAGGTTGCACAGTTGCATCCTAAGAATGAAAAACAAAAGATAGACTAAGTCAATCGGCCGTCAAATCCCGCTTATTGATACAAATGGTTTTTTAGAAAAAATGGACATCAAATAAATGGGTTCAGTAAAAATCGTTAGCTTAAGAATTTTGATCCTTCGATAAAAACCAACAAAAACTCATGCCATACCTTGGGGAAAACTTGATTAACAACTTCAAGAGCACGTCTTGAGTTCCAACCGTTATACCCACGCAACAATATATCGGCCTGAACAAATTCATCCAGCAATAGAACCGAGTCAGTGTTGCTAGTAGCTCCAGCAATCAATTTATCTAAAAAAAAAATTGGGTATTGACATACAGATCTAAAGGGTTCAATAACCTATATTAAGATGAAGTGTACCTTGCGCAAGTAGATGTCCGCAAGAACAGCACCCCATCCACCATTTCTGTAACTTAATTGAACAATCGAAGATCCAAAGAGCACAAACTGAGGCCTTTGTGGTCCTACCATTTCTCCCTCTGTTAATTTCTGTCACTAGTGTTTTTCTGTTTCTCTAAGCTCTGCAGAAAAAGAATAGCAACGGAAGTTATAAACAAAGGGAGTTGTTGCAGTCTGGCACTTGGTTTATTTCAGTACCACTAGCTGCAACCCTGTAAGTCTGAAAATAACACAATTTCACTATGTTCACTTGTTTCAGACCTACAAATGAGCTGACTAATGTGAATCTGTCATAATGAGTGAGTGGTTTTAATCTTCGCATGTTCAGGTTTGACCTGCACTATTTCCTTCTTGCTTTTTTGTTCCTTAGGTAACTTGTCCATAGGTAATCTGTCATAATATACTAATTGTTTACAGAATGTCGCAATCACAAACAAATTCTAGCATGGGTCAGCCTATGTCATCACTATTATTAACCAAACCTTGCCTACAAAAAATATCCACCAAATTGCAGAGACATCTGGAAATGCACTATGGCTGTCTAAGGAAAGATTTTTGGAAGACTCCACGATAACAAACAAATAAAGAAAAGATATCATCTACTCAATCCGGAAAGCTAGTTCCCATAAGAACATAAACCTTTCAGGAAACGTAACCAATTCAGATTTCAGAGTACTGCTTGTAAAGTTAGGATCACATACATCGATCCTATTTTCAACACAAATAAATGACAAAGGCAGTAGCGTAAACGAATTAAACTTGGGAGAAACACCACAAATTCATTACTTTCTTGTACTGTTTGCTAAAATTTAACCTCTAATTACAGCGAGTATGGATACTACTCTCCGTTATCCCTTTATTAAGATATTCAACTGCGATTTTTCCGATTTCACATATGCCTGCATTTTATGGATCCTTAACTATATTCAGAAAATTCCCTGGCAACTGTCAAAGTCTGATATACCTCAAATACGACACTCAAATTCGTCTAAGACCCATTAAAACCAAATAATAAGCTGCTTGACATTTACGCAAACAGTTAAAGCTCATAAACTTAACTGTGTCAAGAAAAGTTGAAAATCAAGAGAGGAAGTGAACACATCAAACTAAAGGGATGCAGCAGTTTCTTACCAGTTTACCATCTCGTGAATGGAATTTTCCAGAATCCGTTCATAGAATTCTGATGGAAGTTTGAAGTTGAACAGATGAAATGAAATATTCCGAGACAAATTTTGATAAAGGGTAAACTTCATGCGAAGCGACGACCTTTTATGTTATCAAATTCACTGGAGTAAGCTAGATACAAAAGGCTAATTTAGCCATTTCAACTCTTTTTGCTGTGAATAAACTCTCTTCACTGTGTTTTGAATCACTTTAACTGAGAATGAGATGCTCTGAACTGGAGCTATTAGAATCAATGGCCATTCATTTTCAATCGTTTAATACAGTACAAACTTTTGTAGTTAAATCGAATAATACTTCAAGCTCGCGTTATTGAACTAATAGGAAATAAAGGGTTGGATCTTGACATTTTGTCTAGAACCTAATCCCATTGGATATCCCTGTGAAAGTTCCATTCAGAAATGTTAATAGTCGTCTTTCCGTCCGAGGCAATAAGATCGCACTCTGAGTCTTCTGCAAATTCAGTCGGCAGTGACTTCCAATGCAGCGAAGGTTCCCAGTCGGCTTCCTTTAGGACCTTTAGTATCTCGCCAACAACTATCTTGCTTCCCTCTGAAGAAAAATGAACTCCATCCCTACAAACAAAAGTGGAGCAATATCAACACAAATGATCGCATTAGCCGTTAGGCGTCCTTATCAGGAAAGTAGGGAATGTAATAGAGCTCTGGTTGAACACTTTAACCCGCATACTATGTAGAGTGCAAGTCTGAACAGTACAATGTTTGTTATTATAAATGAGATACTTACGTGTAGCAAGTAGTCAACCAATCATCCTTTTTCTGAATTGCAGTCCACAGATCAACGACTTTTATTTCCATCTCCTTGCACATTTCTATACAAGCTTCAGAATACAGCCGACAAGTTTCATTTGTCCGAACTAGTTTACTGAATATCGTACTGGTCCTAAGAAAAGAATATGGGTTAGACTTGCGATTCTGATGAGGAAAAAAAATAAGAAGGATGAAATATATAAAACCTTTAAACAATAATCTCACCCTGCTGATTCCTGGAGCATTTTTTCATTCAAAGGAGGACAACTTAGAAAGATGATCCGTATGTTCTCTGAAAGGCTCTGGATATCAATTTTTTTTTATGTTAGAAAATGTACAAAAATATCGTAATCAGTTAGGAACTTGGCAAGTATTGATTGACAAAACTTCAATAGATCGTTCCAACATTTTATGTGATATGCAAATGGATAATCTAGAGTTTTGATACCCTCACTAGAAACAAAAGAAAACAAGCGGCAAAAAAGGAAAACCAAGAACATGAAGTACATATATATTCTACCAGACAAATTAAAATTTAAGATGCACATCAGGTGATTTTGGAAGTGAAGCTGATTACATACCTTAAGATGAACAGCAATCTTCCGCATGTTCTCAACATATTCTTGCAGGGGCACATGAGGACCTAATCCCGATGGATGAGGCCCCATCGAATCATTACCACCAAAGTAACATATAACCAAAGAAGGTTGCACCGCGGCATCCTACACAAGAACCACAACAAGAGAAAATTGGAGTCTGAAGTGCAACTTGAAGTTTAGTGTAGGAGACATCTAAAACATTATACTCCCAGAGGGCACCAAAGAACCACGACTAAAGAATGTGTGTTCAAATACTTCATTTAAAATACACAACTAGCAAACATGTGATACCTTTGGAAAAACTCGGTCAATAACTTGTATAGCCCGTCTTGAATTCCAACCACTATATCCACGCAATACTACATCTGCCTGTACAAACAAACACCAAGACAAGCATAAAAATATGAAAAGTTTCACAATGTTACTACATTAGTCTCATATTCTATAAGCTGTAATCATAGTGATAAATTTTCTAGTAGTGGTCCAACACTTTAGGCTGCAAAACTGAGGACATTCCTCAATCATTTCCACATATGGCTTATAAAGAATTACACAAAATTGACAATGGGGGTTATGAGCAGTCAATCCAATAAATAGTATCCCAGCCCCGCCCTCCTAATAAACCAGTATTGTCCACTACAACCGAGCAAAGTCTTTGATCTTCACTAATGAATGACTATAAATGGCCATGCAAAAAAAAAAAAAAAGAGAAAACCCCTCTAAGAGTAAAACTCCAATGTTGCAAAGAGGAAAGAAAGACGCTGAATTTGTGATATACCCCAAGATAACTATAAAAAGGGGGTTTCCCTAATAGCTTCAATTTTGGGGAGGCATATGTCAGAATAGGGAGTGCATTGTATCCTCCTCAGTTAGGATCAATTGCTAAATCACTTGGCACAAGAAAAATTAAAGATTTTGCAGCACATATTGCAACTACAATTTTGATCTAAACTTGTAAATGTTGGTACAGATACTAGAAATATCAACTAATGACAGGGATCAAACAAACAAAGGATTCACAACAAGGCATAATCATCAAACAAATAGATCAAATCAAACCAATAAAATCATAGTAAAAAAAAAAAGGAAACAGAGAGAAATGAAAAGGAAAGATAGATAGATATACTTTACGAGCATAGACGTCGGCAAGAATAGCACCCCATCCACCATTGCTAAAACTGAACTGAACGATTGAAGATCCGAATAGAACGATTTGTGGTCTCTGGGGTCCTACCATCTTTTTTTCTTCTTTCTTTTACTTCTCTTGTCTTTCTCAATGTTATAGACCTTACAGAGAGTGAGTTACAGAGATATAAGAGACGAGGACAGGTAAAGAAGATGAAGAAGAAGAGTAGAGGAGACGAGAAAAAAAAAGTTGTTGGAAGTTAGAAACTGTACCAAAATGTATAGTGGTGGAACATGTTTTTAGGTAAATTCTAGATGCTTTCGGGTGTGCCTAACAGAACTTCTATATGTCCGATCCAATGTAGTTAATCTCAGCCGAGAGATGGCCGAAATACCGTTTGGTATTTATCCGGATGCCGATATTACTGATATCTCACCGCGATTTCACCGATATTCACCAAAATATCGTATTTCGGTCCCTAATATTCACTGAAATCCGGTATTAATTGCACGACTCCGATTCGATCAAGGTTGTCCCATTTCCCGTGCAAATACATTTTATAAAGTTTTTCTTTTGTTTTGGAATTTATGTCGCAAAGTGGAGGTGGACTTCCATTCTATTCTCAGTCTCTTGGGCAGGTGATACGTATTTAATACTATTACTATTATCTTTACTGTTAGTATTTATGAGCACCAGATATCTAACTCGTCCTTGACTCCTTAAATTCAATTGACATTTTCACTTTTGTGCTATCCACATGATCCGGAATTTCGGACAAGGACTGTACCCAAAAGAGAAAAAGAACAGAACAGGTAGACAAAACGTACGAGAGTCCGGTGGAAGTGCCGGAAACAGGCACCTAACAGTGGACTCCGAAGGGATACCATTATTATGCAAGTACTGACAGAATAGGTCGTCTGTTAATTATGTCCGGTAATTGTTTGACTGTGCTATACTTCCTCCACAGATTTCCCCTACCCATTTCCCCCACAAAGTTTCGAATTTTAGTCCTTTGGATTGGGATTAGTAGGGAGCCCTTTATATGACATCAAACCATTACTTACATGATATCTAATGGTGGACATGAGTGGGGGACACTAGTGGGGGAAGGGAAGCATTTTCGATAATCGTCATCGGGAGGGAGTGAGTAAGTGCACTATTTTGACTCAGAAAAACATATGGGGGTACGCATACAAAAATTTAATGTGGATCGGGTATGGAAAGTTCTGAAGTTTCCCATATAAGCATCCATATCAAGGCTGCTAATGAAGGTACCACTTTTCACGGGAGTGTATCAGACAACGGTCAGACGAGTAAGACATGGCTTTATCGAATTAAATGAGTTATGCCTTATAACACATATAATTTTAAACCACTAAATATCCCTGACCAAATACAACATATAACTATTGTCATAAGTTATTTTCTCAAATGATCATATACTTTTGCTCTAAAATTATCGAGGAAGCAATCGTTTTCCTCGTCAAATTTGAAATCCTTAAAACTACAAAGAAAATAATTACGGTTACCTTTGATGTTAAAGGTGAAATTATTTTTCCGAAAATACGAATGTTTTCTTTTTTATAATAAAAAAAATTTCAACTACACTTTAAGAAGGAAAACTAGTCACGCCGTATAATGTTCTAGAGTTTATTGATAATCAAATAGACAATTTTCCAGATGATAATCAATCGAACACTCAAGTAATTTGGTGTTCATATTGTGTCTTTAGTGGAACTCAAAAGCATATTTTTGTTTGTTTTTTTCCTTCTTATATATAATCAATAGAGTTATCACGGTGTTTGATCAAAGGGACAAATTTTCATTAATGGTATGATGGTGTTTGTTTGATACATTCATGTGTTTAGCATGTATTTAGTTTAAGATTTTCTTATATATAATGCTTGATACATTGTTTCAAAGAAAAATGCGTTTAATCTTACTCTATAATTGCATTTTTTCTTAATTCATGTTGATTTGATAACTTTGTTAGAGCATTGCTCGGTCGAACTCGCATGCGTTGTTATCTCAAGCATGTTTGTCAATATTAGTGATCAAAACTATATGTCTTGATTTCTAGGTTACTTATGACTAAGTCTCGGTCTAGGATAGTTAAGTGTAGTTGAAGCTCCAGACTCCATGGAGATTATCTTACGAATACGAAGAACTACTCAAGGAACTAGTGGAACTTCATCCAACCAAAAGGTATGTGGAGACTTGAACTTATCTATCACTCAAAAGTCTATTCTATCTCCTACTCTTGAGACAAAAGTCGTATAAGTATGATAGTTTTCATACATACACATTTGCTATTTCGAGCAGAGTTTACTCGCCTATCTTTTTCTCGAAATATGTTCGCTTTAACCACTTTTCATCTTTACCTGTGGCAAAAATCATGATGACGTTTCAATCTTGAAAATAACTTTGATGACGATAGTCGATTCTTATGTCTAACGACTATTATAACATTATAGAAGAATGTTTCAATGATAGAAATGTAGAGTTGAGATAACCAACTATGGATATAAGCATATATAGTGTGTTCGCATATTACTATATAAATCCATGTGCCGAAAACCAAGTGCGTGCATATGTGTGCATGCGGTATTGGTGAAGGAGACAGATTGGGTACGCGTACGGGCGGAAGTTTTCGAACCGGAAATTTCTGCTGAGTTTGTAAGTTCACAAACTGTTAAACCAGTCACCTTAGGTACGCGTGCCCGTACGTGTACCCACGGAAGTTTTCGAACCGAAAATTTCTGTTGAGTTTGGGAACTAAAACCAACTCAAATACGGTAGCTAAGGTACACGTACCCGTACGCGTACTCAAGCTGGTTATATATCTCAATTCGGTTGTTCATGAACTTAAACAATAAATCAATAAGGAATGCAATATTTTCAAACCGCGGCTATATTGTTCATGAATTGATTCGAGTGAATCAAACCGATTTTGTTTCAATTGTGTCTATGTATAAAGACCTAAGCAATTGAAAAACTCTTCAACTAGTTCTTTTGAGTCATTTGAACTAGTTATGAAAAATATGAATATGGTTGATATGAAAGTGCTCATATGGCTAACCATTGGTTAACTATTTGTGAACCAACTAAGTGTACACATTTAGGTACGGTTACTCAAACCAAAATGAAATACATTTCATTTGTGTGTGTGACAATATAAGTTTCGATCTAACGGTTGAAAGATATTATCTTGTATCTAATAAGGTTTTTCATCTAACGGTGAATACTGAATGCTTTGTTACCAAGGTAACTTAGATTGCAAGCCCTAATTTGAAAACTATATAAGGGGAACTCTAGCGACTGGAAAAACTAATCCCCTCACCTCTTGCGTGATACTAGTTGGTTATGCTTGAGTCGATTCTCCTTTAACCGTAGGTTTCTTCTCCAGACCCTGTCGGTTAACGACTCAAAGACTTCCTTGGGATTGGGGAACCAGACGAAACTACTTCTCTTGTAGTTGTGCGATCTGATCTTGCCATTTTCTATCGTACGAGTTCAACTGAATAATTGGCTTGAGATTATATCTCCGATAGGACAAGATAAAAAAGAAATCACAAACATCTTCGTCTCATCGTTTGTGATTCCACAATATCTAGTTTCTCTACCATACGATTTAGATTTTTGTGAAATGATCAATAATTCTAGGTTGTTCTTCGGGAATATAAGTCTGGGTTATTGATTAGTTCCTGAAAAAGCGGGGGTCTAACAACCTCACCCAATATTTCGGTTAGAAATATGCATGGACTAACTCTAGTTAAGAGAACCAACTAGACAGTTAGACTCAATCTTAGCAAAAAGTATATCAAGGAGTTAATATCTCTATCTCTCTATTTGATTTATACTCAAGCAAATAGAAATATGCGAGTCTTTATCAAATACAAGAGAATTATAAACTTGGATGGTACCAAAGACCAATATCCAAGGATCAATCAATTTACAATCAACAACCAAAGGTTGGATTTCATATTTGATCTATACAATGCACAACCTGTGATATTTCAATTATATAACAAAATATAATGCGGAATAGAAATAACACAGACACCAGAAATTTTGTTAACGAGGAAACCGCAAATGCAGAAAAACCACGGGACCTAATACAGACACTAGCATACCACAAACTAACTTCGGTATGGACTGTAGTTGAACCCTAATCAATATCACATTGATTCAAGGTACAGTTGTGATCCTTACATCTCTGATCCCAGCAGGATACTACGCACTTGATTTCCTTAGATGATCTCACCCACAACCAAGAGTTGCTACAACCCAAAGTCGAAGACTTTAATAAACAAATCTGTATCACACAGAAAAGTATACGATAATAGATAAATCTATCTCCCACAGATAAACCTATGAGTTTTGTTCAGTCTTTCGATAAAATCAAGGTGAACATGAACCAATTGATAAACCAGACTTATATTCCCGAAGAATAACTCAGTATTATCAATCACCTCACAATAATCTAAATCGTATGGTAGCGAAACTAGATATTGCGGAATCACAAACGATGAGACGAAGATGTTTGTGATTTCTTTTTTATCTTGCCCTATCGGAGATATAATCTTTATCCAATTATTCAATGAACTCTTCGGATAGAAAATGGAAAGATCAGATCGCACAACTACAAGAGAAGTAGTTTCATCTGGCTTCATAATCCCAATGAAGTCTTTAAGTCGTTAACCGACAGGGTCTCGAGAAGAAACCTACGGTTAAAGGAGAATCGACTCTAGAAAACCAACTAGTATCACATAGGAGGTATGGGGATTAGTTTTTCCAAATGCTAGATGTCTCCTTTATATAGTTTTCAAATCAGGGTTTGCAATCTAAGTTACCTTGCTAACAAAGCATTCAATATTCACTGTTAGATGAAAAACATGACTTATCCAAGCTAATATCATTCAACCGTTAGATCGAAACTTAGCTTGTCACACACATATGAAATGTATTTTATTTAGGTTTGGGTAACCGTACCTAAACGTGCACATTTGGTTGGTTCACAAATGGTTGACCAATGGTTAGCCATATGAGTACTTTCATATCAACCGTATTCATCTTTCTCATAACTAGTTCAAATGACTCATAAGAACTAGTTCAAGAGTTGTTCAATTGTAAGGAAATCTTATGTACTACACTAGACACAATTGAAGCAAAATCGGTTTGATTCACTTGAATCAATTCATGAACAATATAGCCACAGTTTGCAAATATTGCATTCCTTATTGATTTATTGTTTAAGTTCATAAGCTAACCGATTTGAGATATAACCTGCTTGCGTACGTGTACGGGTACATGTACTTTAGCTTTACCGGAATTGGGTTTGAAAACCCAGTAGAAATTTTCGGTTGGAAAACTTTCGTGGGTACGCATACGGGTACGTGCACCTAAGGTGACTGGATTGTAAGTTCGTAAACTCCAAACTCCAGCAGAAATTCTCGGTACAAGAACCTCCGCCAGTACGCGTACCTAACCTGTCTTCTTCACCAATACCACATGCACACATATGCATGCACTTGGTTTCCGGTACATGGATTTATACACGAATGTGCGAACACACTATATATGCTTATATCCATAGGTGGTTACGTAATCTCAACTCTACATTTCAATCATTGAAACATTCTTCTATAATATTAATAGTCGTAAGACATAAAGAATCGACTATCTTCATCAAGGCCATTTTTAAGATTGAAACGTCATCATGACTTTCGTCACGGGTAAAGATAAAACGTGGTTAAAGCGAAAGCTTACCAACACATATTTCGAGAAAATGATAGGCGAGTAAACTCGGCTCAAAATATCAAATGTGTATGTATGAAAACTATCATACTTATACGATTGTGTCTCAAGAGTACAAGATATAGTAGACTTTTGAGTACTAGATGAGTTCAAGTCTCCACATACCTTTTTGGTCGGATGAAGTTTCACCTGTTCATTGAGTAGTTCTTCGTCTTCATAAGATAATCGCCATGGAGTCTGGAGCTCAACTATACTTAACTATCCTAGACCTAGACTTAGTCATAAGTAAACTAGAAATCAAGACATATAGTTTTGATCACTAATATTAACAAACATGCTTGAGATAGAAACGCATGCGAGTTCGACCGAGCAATTCTCTAATAATCTCCCCCTTTGTCAATTTTAGTGACAAAACTATCAATACATATGGTTTACAAAATAGATAAAACTTTGTAGCTTCTTGTCCACATGCTTGATCTCCTTGGTGCTTCAACATTACTCGAAAACTTCGTCTTTTCCAAGTACTCCCATGATTCCATAGATGTTCAGTCCAACATCATATATAGTTGTTGAAATTTCGTAGCTATAACAATGAGAAAACCAAAGCTCACGATTATTGTTATACAGTGTCATAGTATTATTACACAACATCAAAGTTCTTATATCACAACTTCGATAACAATACTATGGTGATATGTATCACTCCCCCTTAGTCAATACTTTCGTCTCAATACGAAAACCACTCCCCCTTACCATATGTATTTGTAGTGTGAACTATATATTAATTCTCCCCTATTTGTCAATAAAATTGTCAAAGGTACGAAAAAAGGATCCTAATGAAATTTTCACGGAGACGCTTCAAGACCAAAGAAAATGACATATCAACTTTGTTTATATGCAATCATAAAGCCGAAGCTAAATGCATTCATCAAGGAATTTATAAAGGTACAAGATAACCCCTAAAAATTCCACAGCCACACTCCCCAAAGATATGGAAATTAAGCGCAAGTTCAAAAGAACTCTCCCCCATTTGATGTCATTCTCGAGAGAACAACAACATCGACCTTACTTTTACAAGAAAAGAAGGATTTTATTGGACACAAAAAACCATTAGAAATGATTTTCTATATCCAAAATTCTAAACTAAACTAACCACAAGAAAACCCATGATAACTTAATCGGAATACACAATTAAATTAAACACAAAAGTGATTAATTTAATTGAACATGCTCGACATAAGAGAACTTACGGAGCTACGACTATGTTAACCATAAAAGAATGATCAACTCAATCGTTTTATGCCCAACACAAGAAAACCTTATGGAGCATTGCAGTATACACATAAAATATGGATCATGGAAAGATCAATAGTGCGGCATACAAGGATTCATTCTATTTTCCATCACTATTTGCACAATGACATACAATGGACATAATCCTTGGAAACAAAAATTCTTCCTATCTTCCGTCAATTATTTGCATAACGACAATAAGTTCAATTTTTGTTTGTCAAAAGTTCATCAATCTTGTATCAATACTTGCATATCGACATATAAAAGAGATAACTTTTGACATCGTATGGGACAATAGTTCACGGACGCAAACACACATATCCCATATCATATTGCAATATATAAAACGATAAAGATTAATACTGTAAAAATCATCTTCCAAACTATTTTTAGAGTTTTTAAATAAATAAATCTAAAAACAAACAAAGATGAAAACATTGGACATAGCTATGTGTAATCACAATAATGTCTATTCCAATCTCTAGTTATTCTTCCTAAAACACAAGAAATAAAATTCTCATAAGAAGACTTCCTCAGAATCAAGACAAAATCGTAATGCATATACAAGATGATTTGTCCTTATAGGGTAGAATAAATCTTTTTTGCACGGATTTACACCAAGAATATCTACCAAAGGTGTATACAACGATTTTCTAAACAAAGATGAACATACAAAGTCATTAAAGACCACGCACCATAGTTCTTTTTGTTTTTTTTTATAAAGAAATAAGTTTATTAATTAGCCGCATTGTTGTCTCTTGTCAGGAGATTACAAATAGAAGAATTAAAATTTGCATAACTCTCACAGAGTTGTTTAGTTTCTCTGGTTTCTCTGGCAATAACATTTGTCGCTTGATTATCATCTCTACTAATAAAATTAAAAGAACAAGAAATAAAACTGGGAATTAAGTGTTTAATCTCCTTAATGAAGTTTCTATTTTCCCATTGAATAAGCAAGGATTTGCTACTGATGGATTGAATGACAAGCTTCGCATCCCCTTCAATCTGAATATTTGAGAATTGAAGTCTCTTAGCCCAACTTAAAGCTTCTCGAACTGCCATGCATTCCGCAACCTCTGCTCCTAATGCTCCATTGCCATATGTCCCTTTAATTCCAAAGCAGGTGCCTGTGTTGTCACGTATGACGATGCCAATTCCAAATTCATTAGTATCTTTATTAAATGATGCATCTACATTAATCTTAATAACACCCTCTATAGGCGGTTTCCATCTAGAAATATTAGCATGCCTCATGTTGCTTCCTAGAGGGTTACTACCTGAATGCATATGAGATATGAGATGGTATTTTATTATGTTCACGGAGTTAGTAGAGTTGAGAGATACTCCCTGAAATATTAAGTCGCATCTGTCTTTCCATATAACCCAAGCACCTATCATGAGTGTGAAAAACCTTCTTTCTTCTTCAGCAGCTTGTGCAGAGGTGAACCAACTTATCATCCATTCTGAAACTGAATTGTTATTATTTCTGACTATATCAATGTTGATATTGACACCATTCCATATAGCTCTGGCATGCTTACACTCAAACATCAAGTGCTCCATCGATTCACTTGCTCTACCGCATATCTCACAGTTTGTGTCTAGAGAATTATCAAAAATAGCTCTTTTGAGTTTGGTGCAATGTATATCTCTTATGCACTTCCATACAAAGAGTTTAATCCAATAAGCTGTTGTAAAATCCCATAATGATTTCCAAACTCTTTTCTCCACAATGACTTCATTGACTTGAACCTCTCTTTCATTATAAGTCAGCTTCATGTAAGTACTTTTGACTGAGAAATTGCCATCCTTGGCTGGTATCCAGATCATTGTGTCATCTTTACTGTTATATATGTAGAGTTCTTGTATCTTCATAGAAGTATCTTGGTCAAATAAATTATCCAGCAAGTTAATATTCCACTGAGAAGTTTCATGAAGAAAAAGTTCTGCCACAGTATCATAAAATCAAAAAAGTTCATTCTTTGGGATTTGGGGATGAGCCATACCAGGGATCCATCTATCTCTCCATATTTTGTTATTCATTCCATTGTTTATCTCCATGAAATAATTTTGTTTAACTACTAAAAGACCTTTAGTAATACCATTCCAAACATAAGAGCAATTTTTAGCACTAATGTTTTGATGTAAAATGTCTCCAGTTTTGAAGTACTTACTGGATAGGACTTCTGACATTAGGTTGTCTGGGTCTGTGCACAATCTTCATGCAATCTTGGTGAGCATTACTAAGTTTAGTTTCTCTAAGTATCTGAAAGCAAGACCACCCATATCTATGGGTCTACATAAGTTCAACCAAGCTGTAGGATTATTACCCCTGTTGTTGTTATATCCCCAAAAGAATTCCCTCTCAATACTAGTTAATTGTTGAAGAAGATTTGATGGTAATTTGAAAGTGCCCATCTGATAGATTGAAACTGAGTTAAGCACATGTTTAACCATGATGCTTCTTCCAGCTTGTGACAAAGAGACTCCAGACTATATAGATAATCTGTTTTCGAAAGATTCCTTTATGTTTTTGAAAGATTCTTGTTTAGAGTGTCCTAGAATTAATGGAGACCCCAAATATCTTTCTTTTGAATTCATTGTCCCGACTCCCAGAATTTGTTTAAGTGTGTCTCATCTACTTCAGGCTTAGTCTTCTTGCTGAAATGAACTGCACTTTTATCAAAGTTGATAACTTGTCCAGATTGGCTGCTGAAATCATGAAGTAACTCTAGTAAAATGTTGACTGAAGAAAGATTTTCTTGAGTATATATCAAGCAATCATCTGCAAAAAGAAAATGATTAATGGCTGGTGATAAGGTAGCCACTTTAATTCCTTTGATTGATTTATCCACTTGAGAAGATGAGAGTTGTCTTGAAAGAAACTCCATAGCTAGAATGAATAAATATGGTGATAATGGGTCACCTTGTCTAATACCTCTTGAGGGAGAGAATTCTTCACAAGGTGACCCATTAAGCATAACAGAGAGAGTGGTAGTGCTGATGCATTGATGAATTAGCTCACAAAAATCATCCTTGGAACCAAAATAAGAAAGGACTTTTAATAAGAAAGACCATTCTAACCTCTCAAAATCCTTTGACATATCAAGTTTTAAAGCCAACCAACCAGTTTCTCCTATTTTCTTCTTCATTGAATGAATTATTTCTTGAGCTATCACAGTATTATTACTAACGAGACTTCCTAAAACATAAGCTGCCTGAAATGGGAAGATTATTTTCTCCATTAGTGGCTTCATTCTGTTCACAATAGCCTTAGATACAATCTTGTATGAAGTATTACACAGGCCAATGGGTCTGTAATCAGCTGCACAAACACATTTTTTTCTTTTTTGAAATTAAAGAAATGTATGTCTTGTTCAGTTGTTTGAGAAGATGCTTTGTTTCAAAAAATCTCTGCACCATGTGACATACATCTTCACCAACTATGTTCCATTGACTTTTGTAGAATCATGCTTGGAAACCCTCAGTACCTGGTGCACTCCAATTTTCCATACTCTTCAATGTTATATGAATTTCTTCATTAGTTGGGATTCTGGTGAGTGATATATTGTCTTCTGTTGTAATAATTGTAGGAATAATAGCATAGAGGCCTTCATTGATTACGGGATTACTGGTTAAACTGATGTTTTGGAAATGTTATGTAAGGTGTTGGGAGATTTGTTATATAGACTGAAGCCAGACATTGTTGTGATCTTGAATGAAATCTATGTTGTTTCTAGTTTTCCTTCTGTTTACTTGGTTGTGTAAATACTTGTTATTAGAGTCCATATCTTTGATGAAGCTGTCTCTATACTTTTGTTGGTAGAACTCGGTCTTTATTTTGTGCCACTTACTAAGCTTACTATTGATGTTGAGAATATTATTACTGGTGTCTGAAGTAGGTTGTTGCTCTTGAAGATGTTGAAGTTCTTGTTGTAGCTTGTTGAATTTTTGATTGATATCACCAAAGTGCTCCTTGTTCCACAAAGATAATTTTCTCCTTGTAATGTGCAGTTTATTAACAAGTTGAAAATCCGGTGAACCATGAACACTTACTTTCCAAGCATTAGCAATAATTGTAGCACAAGAGGCATCATTCAACCAAGTCCAATTTTTTTTTAAAGGCTTCCAACATTTAGGAAGATTTACATCAGTATCAAGCATTATAAGGCTATGATCACTACCTAATTGAGCTAGGTGTAATAATCTAGTGTTAGGATAGTTTAAAGACCAATCCCAATTAACTAAGGCAAAATCAATCCTAGATTTGATGATACCAGTTCCCAAATTATTGTTGGTCCAAGTGAAGTCTATGACAATATATCCTATATCTTCTAAGCCACAACTAGAAACAATATTGTCAACCCACCCATCAGTAGAGGAAGAAGTACAAGAAGTGTTGTCAAGAATGTGAAAATTCAGATCTCCTAGAACAATCCAAGGAGCCTTATTAGCACTACTAATTTTCTGAATATAGTTCTATTGTTCCTTTATCTCAGCATAATTGGAATAACCATACATGCAGGTAAGCAAGAACTCAGGTTTACTGAGGTCATACTGAACAACAATGTTGAACATGTTATGAAGAGTATCAACTATATCACATGTGAAGACATGTTTCCAGAGTAAAACTAGACCTCCAGAGAGCCCTATTGGTTCAATAAAAGCACTATTGGGGTATTGATATTGCTTCAAAAGGGGTTTACATTGCTATTGATCTATTTTTGTCTCACATAAGAAAATAATATCTGGATTTTGTGTTCTTATTAGATCACTTAGATGATTTCTGGTGGTGATGTTTTTGAAACCTTGAACATTCCAGGATAATATCTTCATGTTGTCAATAAAAGAATAAAATAAAAATAAAGTTGAAAATGAAGTTGCGAACAAATCTATAGAAATCACAGTTGCGAATTTCTAGTACAATCCCATCATGCGAAAAGAAAGATGAAATAACAGGACAAAGAAAAACACCTACAAATGTTCAGGCGAAGAAAATATCATTATAGCCCAAAGTGGACTCCACCCAACAACAATAAGGAAGGAACCAACATCTTAAAAGCACCTACAAACTACAAAAAGACAACTAAGCAAAACAGGTTCAACAAGGGGAAAGTCTTGCAAAGATTCAAAGATCTCCAGCGAAGACATAGGCTACGTAGTAAGTGCATGGCAGAAAGAATTTACAAAGAATCATAACATCCAAAGGCAGGTAAGGGCTTTCACTAACGACAAAGGCAGAACCGAACAAGTGATGAAAATGCCACATAAAAAGTACTCACCAAAGAAGAATGGCGATGAACAATTACCAACAGTTTAGCAAGGAAGAAAAAAGACGCAGAGAAGAAGTAAATGATTGTCAGGTTGCATAAGAGAGAAAACAGGAAGAGAAGAATGAAGAACGAAGCTAAATCACCGTATAAGGAAATGTAATCACGTATATTTTTCAGAAACAGTAGGAGGAGAAGAAAGAACGAGGGGGAAATTATATAAAGAACAATAACATGAAAATAACTTTTGAGAATCTCGCCATTCCTATAAAAATAAAAGCCAACAGAGATAATAGTCCACCAACAACAAAATCAAAGATGGCAGCAAAAGCTGCTAAACAGTATAAATCTGTGATAACAAGAGGGAGGAAGATGAAGCAGACTCCTAATGGTTATGCAAAGAGCGATTAAAAAAGAATAAGTTATGCGAATTGTATCTCCCAGTCACAAATAGGAACTTGCACAGATGGTTAGAGTTGGAGCGAACAAACCTGAGGTCATGTGTTCGAATTCGCAGCCACACAAAAAATTTCAAATAATTTTTAACTTTCAAAGGCGAAGAAATGGAATAAAGTTACGGCATTGTGGGTTTCTTTCGCACACAACAAGTGGTACATATGGTCAGAGAAGAAGTGTTGTGAGTTAGAGGACATGGGTTCGATTCTCCCTGCTACCAAATAATTTTTTCTTCGCAGAGGTTTATATCATCTTCTACTATACTATTTGCTTCACAAATAACAATTCACACAGATATTTCGCAAAGAATGAATGAAAGAAGCGAAAGAAAGAATGAATGAATGAATGAAATAGTCAACACATGCGAAAATTTCGCAAAGAAACAAAAAGAAACAGAATAATCATCAGAAAGGGGCGAACTTACTATGGCGTACACCCTAGTTCGCGAAATCAAAATTTCGGAAGAGGAAAATATAAGACCTAAAGTACGTCATAGAAGGGGTACCTGTTGCATGGCTCGACAAAAAGGTTACACCGCCCCTGGAACCTGAGTCATGGAGATTTGGGGTCAATAAAGCCCATCCAGGAGAGGCGTCTTGGATTCTCAGCTTAAGCATATGACTTAGGTTGGGCGACTAAGGTACGAAGATCTCTCCTAAGGAGTGCAAAATCTGATCAAGGCGTCGAGGTACACAGTTGATCCAAGAGTGCCTGTGGCGTATGGAATGTACCTGGCCATTCTTGGCAAGTCTTGGCTTATACTGCACTCGGCCCGAAGAAAACCCCACTTAGGGTGCAGTCTCATAACCATAAGTCATATTGGCAAAAGGGATAAGAGGCTGCGAAAACAACTGGTTGTTGTTAAGACCGGATGAGAGGAGCCAACCTTGTATGGTAGAGGTATGTCTCCTTGAAGAGGCAACCATGGGGAAGATAAGGGCGGCACCCACCATTAGGGAGATGATAAGTGTCTTAAGATGCAAATGTCATGAGGTTTTTTACTCACGGGATTATCAAGACTTGTCATATTTGTGCGACAATCCTGAAGAGTCAATAATACAAGAGAGAAAAGTTAAGACGATATCAATGGGTCAATGCATGCAAGTGCAAAGACGTCCTGCGATTTCGTCGCAAGACGGCAATGTCATGGGGCTTTATGTTCGCAAGAATATTTAGGCCTGTCATATTGTCGCATGAAATATATCCTGTAGAGGCAATAATACTAAGAGAAACGATAAGACAAGATCAATGGGTCATTACATGAAAGTGTAAAGACGTCCTGCGATTTTGTCGCAATGACAAGGGGTGGAAAAATAAGACCTTTAACTAGGAAGGCAAAATAAGACCACATAAGAAAATGAGTAAGCAAATAAGCTTTCGAAAATGATTATATGTAAGCAAATAAGTTTGCGAATATATACATGGAAATGAAACTGAGACAACGAAAATGATAAATAAGATGTATTCAGAACTTTGCAGGATTATTCAGAATTTCGTAGTATTATTCAGAAATTCGCAGGATTATTCAGAATTTCGCAGAATGTGCTGGAATTTCACAGAATGTGTCAGAATTTCTTAGAATGTGATTATTTTGCAGAATGTGGTTATTTCGCTCAATTATTTCGCACAATTAAAAGCAACTTGAAGAGATTATACTATCGCATGAGCACAAAACAAGAGACAAAGGCAAGATAAGAATGAAGAAACAACTCGCTCATTCAACATTTTCTCAACGATTTTACCCTCATAGATAAAGAACAGAGGCAACTATGGATTACCAAGAAAACATTTTATGTTCTTTATCTTCTCGGCAAAAATCATTTCCAAAGTGGACGTTCATTAGTGAACAACAAAAATCCTCACCAAAAATGGAGTAATAATTTCGCATGAATAGAGGCAATACTTATGACTCTCATTCAAAGAAGGATACTTCTTATATTTCGAGGATTGAGTACTTCTTATACTTCTTCAAGGATACTTCATACTTCGCATACTTCAAGAGATGATACTTCTTATTTACTTCGCAAAGCTCCGGAACTTCACAAAAGAATAGAGGCAAGTACGTACTTTTCAAATCCAATATTCTTTCGCTCGTTCCTCCAACAACTACAACAAAATGGGGTTTTCCTTAAAGATCGCTCTTCAAGCAATATTCAAGGAAAAAGAGGCAAGATGTAGGAGCAGAATCTCGCACAACACTAAGAGCTCGCGAGAATGTAGCGGGAGATCGAGAAAAGGTAGCAGGAACATGAGTCAATATTAGTTGTACACCACTACATGTGAGCTGTCATCCACTATGTAAACACCTATATAAAAAGAAGGGCAGGAGAGAGAAAGGGGGGGATACATTTGGTAGAGGATACACATTATTTTGGTAGAGCAATATTTTTCAGAGAGACATACTTTTTAGAGAGAGGTTTATTTTCTTTATCATCTTCTTCCAAAAAAAACTAAATCTAGAGCTCCAAATACTCATTAATGGAGATTCTCAATGTAAACCAAACATAATTTCAACAATCATAGTGAAGAACCATGGATGTAGATCACATTGATCGAACCATGTAAAAAATCCTTGTGTCTATTTATATTTCTAGTACTTAAATTTGAGATTTAGATGATTAACATGTTTAGATCTAGAAAATATCATAAGGGGTGTGTTGTGGGATTTCCTGCAACTACATCATGGAATAAAATTTTGTAATCCATGGATCTAGTGGTGCATTTATTGAGATAGCACTACTGTCCATAGAGTCAGATCGCTACAAACACAGACTTTTGAGGTCTTAGACGTGTTTGCCTGCTCTGATACCAATTGAAAATGCAGAGGTCTAACAACCACACCCAATATTTTGGCTAGCAATCTTTATGGACTAACTCTAATATACTTTTAAGAGAATCAACTAGACAGTCAGACTTAATCTTAATAAAAGTATATCAATGAGTTAATATCTCTATATCTTGATTTGATATATACTCAAGCAAATAGAAATATCTGAGTCTTTATCAAATACAAGAGATATAAACTTGGATGGCACCAAAGACCAATATCCAAGGATCAATCAATTTACAATCAACAACCAAAGGTTGGATTTCATAATTGATCGATACATCACACAACCCGTGATATTTTAATTATATAACAAAATATAATGCGGAATAGAAATAACACAGACACCAGAAATTTTGTTAACGAGGAAACCGCAAATGTAGAAAAACCCCGGGACCTAGTCCAGATTAAACACCATACTATATTAAGCCGCTACAGACACTATCCCACTACAAACTAACTTTGGTCTAGACTGTAGTTGAACCCTAATCAATATCACATTGATTCAAGGTATAGTTGCGCTCCTTATGTCTTCGATCCCAACAGGACACTACACACTTGATTCCCTTGGATGATCTCACCCACAACCAAGAGTTTCTACGACCTAAAGTCGAATACTTTAATAAACAAATCTGTATCACACAGAAAAGTCTACGATAATAGATAAATCTGTCTTCCAAATATACACCTATGAGTTTTGTTCTGTCTTTTGATAAAATCAAGGTGAACATGAACCAATTGATAAACCAGACTTGTATTCCCGAAGAACAGCTCAGATTTATCAATCACCTCACAATAATCTAAATCGCATGGTAGAGAAACTAGATATTACGGAATCACAAACGATGGGACGAAGATGTTTGTGATTTCTTTTTTATCTTGCCCTATCGGAGATATAATCTAAAGACAATTATTCAATTGAACTCTTACGATAGAAAATGGCAAGATCAGATCACACAACTACAGGAGAAGTAGTTTCATCTGGCTTCACAATCCCAATGAAATCTCTAAGTCGTTAACCGACAGGGTCTCGAGAAGAAACCTACGGTTAAAGGAGAATCAACTCTAGCAAACCAACTAGTATCCCGCAAGAGGTGTGGGGATTAGTTTTTCCAATTGTTAGATATCTCCTTTATATAGTTTTCAAATCAGGGTTTGCAATCTAAGTTACCTTGGTAACAAAGCATTCAATATTCACCGTTAGATGAAAAACCTGACTTATCCAAGCTAATATCTTTCAACCGTTAGATCAAAACTTAGCTTGTCACACACATATGAAATGTATTTCATTTAGGTTTGAGTAACCGTACCTAAACGTGTACATTTGGTTGGTTCACAAATGGTTGACCAATGGTTAGCCATATGAGTACTTTCATATCAACCGTATTCATCTTTCTCATAACTAGTTCAAATGACTTATAAGAACTAGTTCAAGAGTTGTTCAATTGCAAGGAAATCTTATGTACTACACAAGACACAATTCGAGCAAAATCGGTTTGATTCACTTGAATCAATTCATGAACAATATAGCCACAGTTTGCAAAGATTGCATTCCTTATTGATTTATTGTTTAAGTTCATGAGCTAACAGATTTGAGATATAACCAGCTTGGGTACTGTACGTGTACTCTAGATTTATCGGAATTGGGTTTCAAAACCCAACAGAAATTTTCGGTTGGAAAACTTCCATGGGTATGCGTACCTAAGTTTATTAGTTTGCAAGTTCGTAAACTCCAATCTCCAGCAGAAATTCTCGGTACAAGAACCTCCTCCAGTACATGTACTTAACCTGTCTCATTCACCAATACCGCATGCACACATATGCACGCACTTGGTTTTCGGTACATGGATTTATACACTAATGTGCGAACACACTATATATGCTTATATCCATAGGTGGTTACGTAATCTCGACTTTACATTTCAATCATTGAAACATTCTTCTATAATATTAATAGTCGTTAGACATAAAGAATCGACTATCTTCATCAAAGCCATTTTCAAGATTGAAACGTCATCATGACTTTCATCACGGGTAAAGAAGAAACGTGGTTAAAGCGAAAGCTTACCAGTACATATTTCGAGAAAAATATAGGCGAGTAACCTCGGCTAGAAATATCAAATGTGTATGTATGACAACTATCATACTTATCTGACCGTGTCTCAAGAGTAGGAGATAGAATATACTTTTGAGTGCTAGATGAGTTCAAGTATCCACATACCTTTTTGTTCGGATAAAGTTCCACCATTTCCTTGAGTAGTTCTTCGTCTTCGTAAGATAATCTCCATGGAGTCTGGAGCTCCACTATACTTAACTATCCTAGACCGAAACTTAGTCATAAGTAAACTAGAAATCAAGACACATAGTTTTGATCACTAATATTGACAAACATGCTTGAGATAGCAACGCATGCAAGTTCGACTGATCAATGCTCTAACAGTTCCTGTTCACCTTGATTTATCAAAAGACGGAACAAAAACTCATAGGTTTATGTGGAGACAGATTTATCGTATACTTTTTTGTATGATACAGATTTGTTTATTAAAGTCTTCGACTTTGGGTCATAACAACTCTTGGTTGTGGGTGAGATCAGCTAATGAAATCAAGTGCGTAGTATCCTATTGGGATCAGAGAGGTAAGGAGCGCAATTGTACCTTGAATCAGTGTGATATGTATTAGGGTTCAACTATAGTCTAGACTGAAGTTAGTTTGTAGTAGGCTAGTGTCTGTAGCGGCTTAATACAGTATGGTGTTCAATATGGACTAGGTCCCGGGGTTTTTCTGCATTTACGATTTCATCGTTAACAAAATTTCTAGTGTCTGTGTTATTTCTATTCCGCATTATATTTTGTTATATAATTAAAATATCACAGGTTGTGCGTTGTATCGATCAATTGTGAAATCCAACCTTTGGTTATTTATTGGAAATTGATTGATCCTTGGATATTAGTCTTTCTAACATCCAAGTTTATATCTCTCTTGTATTTGATAAAGGTCCGCAGATTTCTATTTGCTTGAGTATAGAACAAATCGAAATATAGAGATATTAACTCCTTGATATACTTTTTTTATTAAGATTGAGTCTGACTGTCTAGTTGATTCTATTAAAGTCCATACAGATTGATAATCGAAATATTGGGTGAGGTTGTTAAACCCCCGCTTTTTAAATTGGTACCAGAGAAGGCAAACACGTTCAAAGACCTTATCAGTTTGTGTTTGTAGCGATCTGACTCTATGGACAGAAGTGCTATCTCTATTAACGTACCACTAGTCTTCGATGACTCAAATTACTTATGGTGGAAAATTGCTATGCGAGCTTTTCTTCAAGCGCGTGATTTTTAATCATGGGTATATGTTGTTAATGGATATGATGCTCCCGTTGTGGAAATAGGCCGGTAACGCTACTGTTCCAAAGAATATTGGCAAATACGATGCTGCTGAGATACTTGCTGCAAAGCAAAACTCCGACGGTTTGAATGCCATCATACATGCCATTACCCCTAATCTTCAACACCATGTGTCAAATTGCACTAGGTCTATAGATGCGTAGGATATCTTAGAAACCGTATTCAAAGGTAATAACAGTGAAAAGGAAGCCAGGCTTCAAAACCTAAATTTCGATTGGGAAAACCTTCGTATGGCAGATAAAGATTCATTTGATGGGTTTAATCACAAAGTGTCTGAAATTGTTAATGCATCTTTTGCATTGAGTAAGACTATTCCTAAAAAGGACATTGTGATGAAAATTCTCAGATCGCTGCCATCTAGATACGATTCTAAGAAGCATGCCATCGTTGAGGAAAATAACCTTGATACTCTTTCCAGAAATACTCTGTTTGGAAAGTTAAAAAATTTTGATCTTGAACTACAACGACGAGAGAAACATCATTTGGTAGTAAAATTTGTTACCATAACTGATAAGAAATCTCGCTACCCAAAAGTGATTGAGAAAAATGAGAATAGCTTTAATTCATCTCTTTCATTGTTCATCAACAATTGAAAAAGATACCCAGACAGAGTAAAACAAAGTCTCATAAGAAAGATATCTTAATCAATAAGGGGAATAATAAAGATCAAAAGAATCACAAAATTAAGTCTTACTTGAAGTGCTACAGAAGTGTTCATACTTCAAAAGATTCTGATGAAAAGGTTAATAAGCTAACAAAGGCTTGGATGGCCACTCTTGACTATTATCCATAGGAATAAGTCTGTGTAAGTTCCATTAACTACTTTGCTGACAATCACACATGTCTTCCAAACACTCTAGTCAGCCCCGAATTACCCAATCGTGTTCATTCAAAGGAAGAAAGTCTAATGAAAAGGATTGAATATTTGGAAGATCCACTGGATGTCTTAAGACAAGAAATTGCAAATGTTCGCAATCGTAATTCCCATAAGAAATACCATCCCTCGATTATTTCTTCTCAGAAAACTACTCCCGACCTATATCTAGAAAGGATGATATAGAAAATCACAAGATTGTTTCAAAAAAAATTGACATCTTGTATGAAAATCAGGAACATCTAGATAATCTGAGCACACAAAATCAAGAAATTGTTACCTCAGTTAAAACGTACATGCCAAATAGGAAAAAGAAGTCTTTCATTCGTACTATTAAAAGTACCAAAGAGAATTCTAAGGCCTCTCACAGCTTACAAAGATCAACAAACAGAACACTCAAAACAGTTCTAAGAAGGATGAGTAAAACTCTTAATTCTGTTTACTGGAAGGCAGAACGGAATCAAAAAATAAGTTCATGGAGACCTTCCGATCCTGTTCTGGATAGGAAGAAACTTATTCTGTAGTAAGAGTAAAAGATGGTTCTTGTACCTCATTTCTTCAACAAGAACCACATCCTACAAAGAGGGTTGTATATATGTACTTAGTTTGTTTCTCATCTCTGTTTGACTTTTTCTATGAGGGTTCGTAAACGGTTACCTCATATCTACCCTTAGTTTAGGATTTTGGTCAAAAAATCTTCCTGAAATATCTTGTTCTCTTTAAGAAGAAGTAGTTTTCTTGAAGACTGAGCATTTTATTTCTCTCTCTCGTTTATCATGTCTTCATCTAGTCTCTCAAGCAAAGATAGTGATGTATGGATAGTTCTGTTTCCATCTAAGAAGATTCTCTTTGACTCATCTGATAATGAGTTGTGCTCCGATAAACGTGGTGTATCTTTTGATAGAAATACGTCTGTATCCCAGTTTGAGAAGCTCTCTTTGACCATGAATCTTGTTTTGGAACAAGTAGGTGCTCTAAAAAATGAACTGATCTTATCCTCCAAAAAACTGGAAGAAAAGATTGAAAACCTTGAATCCAGGATTGATCTGATTGAAGATGTAAGTGAAATGTTTTAATGTCTAGGAAGTCTTCTGATGAGAATTTTATTCTTATGTTTTAGGAAGAATAACTAGAGTTTGGAATATCCATTATCGTGACTACAGATAGCTATGTCCAATGTTTTCATCTTTGTTTTGTTTTTAGATTTATTTATTGAAAACTCTAAAAATAGTTTGGAAGATGATTTTTGCAGTATTAATCTTTATGGTTTCATATATTGCAATATGTTATGGGATATGTGTGATTGCGTCCGTGAACTATTATTGTCCCATACGATGTCAAAAGTTGTCTCCTTTATATGTCGATATGCAAGTATTGATACAAGATCGATGAACTTTTGACAAACAAAAATTGAACCTATTATGTCATTATGCAAATAATTGATGGAAGATAAGATGAATTTTTGTATATGAGGATTATGTCTATTGTATGTCGTTATGCAAATTGTGATGAAAATAGAATGAATCCTTGTTTATTCCGCAATACTGATCTTCCCTGATCCATATTTTATGTATATAATGTGCAGCTCCATAAGTCTATTTGTGTGAACATTCCCAACTAGAGTAATCATAGACTTGTTAGTGCTTATTTTGGTTGTGTATTCCGATTAAATTAATCATGGACTTTCTTGTGGTTAGTTTAATTGAGAATTTTGAATACAAAATCATTCTTGTGGTTTTTGGTGTCCAAAGAAATCCTTCTTTTCTTGTAAAAGTTAGGTCGCTCTTGTTGTTCTTTCAAGAATGACATCAAATGGGGGAGAGTTCTTTTGAACTTGCGCTTAATTTCCATATCTTTGTGGGGAGTGCGGTTATGGAATTTTTATGGGTTATCTTGTATCTTTATAAAATCCTTGATGAATGCATTTAGCTTCGGCTTTATGATTGCATCTAAACAAAGTTGATATGAACTTTTCTTTGGTCTTGAAACGTCTCCGTGAAAATTTCATTAGGATCCCATTTTCGTACCTTTGCCAATTTTATTGACAAAAAGGGGGAGAATTAATGTGTAGTTCACACTACAAATACATATCGTTTTCGGATCATTATGTAAAGGGGAGTGCTTTTCGTGTTGAGACGAAAGTATTGACTAAGGGGGAGTGATACATATCACCATAGTATTGTTTTCGAAGTTGTGATATAAGAACTTTAATGTTGTGTAATGATACTATGACATTGTATAACAATGATCGAGAGCTTTTATTTTTTCAGTGTTATGTCTACGGATCTTCAAAAATTATAATGCTGAAATGAACATCTATGGAATCATGGGAGTACTTGGAAAAGACGAAGTTTTCGAGTAATGTTGAAGCACCAAGGAAATCGAGCATGTGGACGAGAAGCACTAAAGTTTTATCTATTTTGTAATCCATATGTATTTATAATTTTGTCACTAAAATTGACAAAAGGGGAGATTGTTAGAGCATTGCTCGGTCGAACTCGCATGCGTTGTTATCTCAAGCATGTTTGTCAACATTAGTGATCAAAACTATATGTCTTGATTTCTAGTTTATTTATGACTAAGTCTCGGTCTAGGATAGTTAAGTGTAGTTGAAGCTCCAGAATTCATGACTCTTACGAAGACGAAGAACTACTCAAGGAACTAGTGGAACTTCATCCGACCAAAAGGTATGTGGAGACTTGAACTTATCTATCACTCAAAAGTCTATTCTATCTCTACTCTTGAGACAAAAGTCGTATAAATATGATAGTTTTCATACATACACATTTGTTATTTCGAGCAGAGTTTATTCGCCTATCTTTTTCTCAAAATATATGTTGGTAAGCTTTCGCTTCAACCACTTTTCATCTTTACCCACGACGAAAGTCATTATGACATTTCAATCTGGAAAATAGCTTTGATGACAATAGTCGATTCTTATGTCTAATGACTATTATAACATTATAGAAGAATGTTTCAATGATTGAAATATAGAGTTAAGATAACCAACTATGGATATAAGCATATATAGTGTGTTCGCACATTAGTGTATAAATCCATGTGCCGGAAACCAAGTGCGTGCATATGTGTGCATGTGGTATTGGTGAAGGAGACATGTTGGGTATGCGTACTGGTGGAAGTTTTCGAACCGGAAATATCTGTTGAGTTTGTAAGTTCACAAACTGTTAAACCAATCACCTTAGGTACGCATAACCGTACGTGTACCCAAAAAAGTTTTCGAACGGAAATTTTCTATTGAGTTTGGAAACTAAAAACAACTCAAATCCAGTAGCTAAGGTATACATACCCGTACTCGTACGGTTATGTATTGTCTCGATCTCGTATCCATAGACGATCACACGAAGTGTGAACCGATTTGTTGTATTGTCTCGACTCAATATATGGACAATCACTTTCGGAGAATGGACTTATGGGTGGAATTTTTTTAGATTGAGGTATATTTGGGTACCCTCGTCTTTTCAATTGGTATCAGAGTAGGCAAACACAAAAATATCTAACAATCTGTGTTTGGTGCGATCTAACCTATAAGAAATTGAATCTATGTCTGATTCAGTTAACGTTATGTAAGAGTATAACTACTCAAAAGTTGAAGATGTTACTACTTTGTTGACTCATGATCCAGTAGTTGCGAAAACATCAGTGTCCATCTCTGATGGAAAAGAAGATGCTGATAAAGAGTTGGTAAAACTCCTAAAGCCTATAAAATATATGTCTTCTAAAGTGCTGACATTAAAGACAAAGACAAATCTTCTTAAACATGAGATCAAAGATAAAGACATTCAACTGAATATTCTAGCCATAGAGAATATGGATCTCACTATCAAATTAGAAGCTCTTGGTGAACCTCTTTCTCAAGAAAATGAGACACGTCCTATGACTCTGACTAATGATGCTGTTATGATTTCTTTTGATACTGAGAAAACTAAAAGTCCTTGCTCGAATTTTATAGATTGTGATAAAATCGGCTTAGTCACATCTAAAACAAATCAAGATGATGGTAGTTTGTCTAACTACATCAAGTCAGAAGAGGATAAGAAACCATCTTCTATATCTACTGATAATCAAACGAAATCTTGTCCAAAGGAAACTTTGAACCGATTCCGTGAACGTGATCTTAAGGAATACAATTTTCAGTCACTTGACAGGAAACTTATACTTCTTCAACATAAGTTGGTAAAAATATTGAAAGAAGTTTTTTATCTTAAAAAACTAAAAGACCATTCCTCGGTAGAAAGACAGATCATACCACTACCCGGTAAGACCAACTCAAAAGAATAAGAGGAAAGATTTTAATCGCTCCTAGAAAAAGGTTCCTCCCCACTCATATCGAAACAATCCTTGTTTTTATGAAGAACAACTCCAGAAGAAAGAAAAAGAGAGAATCTCTGCCAAAAGAAACAATCAGGAATTTCCGATAATTGTTTCAGATGATCACACTGATGTGGATCATAAGGAAGTCCTTAGAATGAGAAAATCATATGAATATCTCATTGAAATAATTAAGAGAGATTTATCTATCTCTGAAAATTCTCACGTCAGTACAGTTTCTCCACTTGATCATATCTCGAGAGTTAGAAAAGATCATTATTCTGGGAAGAAATTCCCAAGGAGAAACATGAACTATGTTTATGATGCTCACTGTAAGCTAGAAAAAGCTTACCCCGATACAACTAAGTTGTATCAATACTGTGCACTCTCATCCTCTTCCGTGCTCATATTTATTGGATGGGAAAAGCACATAAAATCAAGGGCACATGTTCATGGTAGCTTCTATTTTCAGTAATAAGAGAAATTTAAAGAATATCTTCCTTTCAATAAAAAGAGAAGTTCGAAAATTTTATGCAGTTTCGGAAACCCTATTTTTCTAAACGAAATATATTCTTATTAAAATAAGAGAAATCTTCTCTTAGGTATTCAATCTTTCCTTGGTGAAACTTTTATCAAGTATGTCTCCTATAATCGCAGTGTTACAAGGAGTAATAAAATGGAAGCACGAAAGGTGAGAAACTTTCAAGGTTTTGTCTCAAAACGAAGAATCAGGAAGATTGTCTCAAGAATCGTTTCTGATCCTAACTCTGATCAATCTCAAGAAGAGTCATGTCTTTTTGCTTTCAATAGTTCAAATCTTACCCAGTGGTTTCCCACAGAGGGTATACACGAAGTTTTGCATGGGTTTGAAGAACTCATAGGAAATCTCTTTACTTTGGTTCAAGATCAGGGTGAACTAAAAGATAAAATAAAAGAGATGAAAAGTGAACTTGGAGATTTGAAGCTTCAAATTAAAGATCTCTAAAAACAGAAAATGGTTGCAGACAAGTCCCTTGAGACATGCTTTAAAAGTTTGAACACTGAAGAAACCTCAGAGAACAACAAGAGAATCATTAGAGATTAAGTTATATGTTGTAATACTTAATCCAGGAAAATAGATATTAGTTTTTGATTATTTCAATTCGGTCTATTTTATGAATAAAACAGTTATTATGAATAAAATTATTTGATTTATAATTTTTCTTGTGATAGTTTTTGATTTACATATCCTGTGCTTGAATGCTTTATATTATTGCTATGTATGTTTATAGGATGTTTGATTTCGGCTTTACTACCTTGATATTCGATCTCATAATGTGTGAACCCTTATGGTTTGGGTGACTTTTTGGTTTAGCAGGATTAAGTTATATCCCATGTTGGTAGGCTTTATCAAAGGATCATGAGGGGTTCTGATTGAAACAGTATGTGAAAAAGTCACAATATGTTGAATCGTTTGGTTTAGCATAAAAGCATATGTGTTTCGGGGTTTTCAACTTTTGCTTGCAATAGTTAAAAACTGGTTTTTAACATTTCTCTGTTAAAGGATGGTTGTTGTTATTATTTTGTTTTGCATAAGGATAACAACATAATGATATTTCTGTTAGAGCATTGCTCGGTCAAACTCGCATGCGTTGCTATCTCAAGAATGTTTGTCAATCTTAGTGATCAAAACTATATAGTCTTGATTTCTAGTCTACTATAGCTAAGGTCTCAAACTAGGATAGAAAGTGTAGTTAAGCTCAAGAACTCCATGGAAATCATCATACAAGATGAAGGACTACTCAAGGAACCAGTGGATCTTCATCGACTAAAAGGTATGTGTAGACTTGAACTTATCTATCACTCGAAAGTCTATCTACTTTATCTCCTATCTTGAGACAAAAGTCGTTTTACTATATAGACTAAGAATATGCACGTGTGACATTTCGAGCTGAGTATATCTCGCTTATCTATTTATCAAAATGTGTGTTGGTAAAGCTTTCGCTTTAGCCAAGTTCATCTTTTCCTAGTGACGAAAGTCATGTTATGTTTCAATCACTACGGAAATCGCTCTGACGAAAACTAGTTCGTGAAAACAACTATATGGCGTCCTCTGAGAATGTTTCAATGATTGAAATGAGAGTTTAGACTATATAACCATTGTGGGATATAAACATTGGTGTGGAAACACATATATGTATAAGTCCTTAACACTTGAACCGAATTTTGCGAACTTTGCTGATCAAGTAGAACCAGAACGTGAGCAGCAACTCAGTCTGTGAACTGGCGTAAGTTCTCGAACCCGAGAATATCTGTTGAAGTTGAAGCTCAGGTGCAGTCCGCGAACCCAGTTCGCGAACTGACGGAAGTTTTCATACCGAGAAATTCTGTTGGAGTTTATTAACTCCAACCGGTTAGCTTGAGTCTGCAAACTCAGTCCGCGAACTCAAGAGGTTATGTCTGAAAACGTTGTTCCTGAACTTATCTTAAATTATTAAGGAATGCTTTTGAAAACCGTGGCTTTATAGTTCATGATTAATGATTCGAGTGAATCACATCGTTTTTGATTCAATTGTGTCTCTTGTAGTACTTGAGATCTCATAGCAATTGAACAACTCTCTAACTAGTTCATTTGAGTCATTTGGACTAGTTATGGTGAAGAAGAATATGGTTGATATGAAATTTATCATTTGGCTAACCATTTGGTTGACTAATATTGAACCAACCATTGTACACGTTTTGGTACGGTTACACGAACTCAAAACGTCAAGTACATGTGTGTATGACAAGCTAAGTTTTTGATCTAATGGTTCAGAGATATTAGCTTGTATCCAATCAGGTTTTCATATAACGGTGAATATTGAATGCTTTGTTACTAAGCTAACATTGATTGCAAACCCTGATTTGAAACACTATATAAGGGAGAACTCTACCAACTGGGAAACCTAATCCCCGCACATTCTGTGTGATACTAGTTGTGCTAAGCTAAAGTTGATTCTCCTTTAACCTTTGGTTTTCTTCTTCTAAAACCAGGTTAACGATTAAGTTTATTGCAAGGTGATTGATGAAACTGAGCTGTTCTTCGGGAATATAAGTATAGTTTTATCGATTGGTTCCTGTTCACCTTGATTTATCAAAAGACGGAATAAAACTCATAGGTTTATTCGTGGGAGACGAATTTATCTATTACCTGTAGATTTTTCTGTGTGAGACAAATTTGTTTGCTAAAGTCTTCGACTTTGGGTCATAGCAACTCTTGGTTGTGGGTGAGATTAGCTAAGGGAATCAAGTGCGTAGTATCCTGCAGGGTTCAGATGCGTAGGAGCATAACTGTACCTTGGATCAGTGTGAGATTGGTTGGGGTTCAACTACAGTCCAGACCGAAGTTAATTTGGAGTAGGCTAGTATCTGTAGCGGCTTAATACAGTGTATGTTTAATTTGGACTAGGTCCCGGGGTTTTTATGCATTTGCGGTTTCCTCGTTAACAAAATTCTGGTGTCTGTGTTATTTCTATTCCTCATTATATTTTTATATAATTGAAATAGTACCAGTTGTGCATTGTTCAATCGATTAGAATATCCAACCTTATTGGTTGTTGATTTAAATCGATTGACACTTGGATATTGGTCTTTGGTACCATCCAAGTTATCTCTCTTTGATTAGACTCGCGAATCATATTTGTTTGAGTAAATTAAATCGAGAGATTGAGATAATAACTCCTTGAGTATTTTCTATTGATTGAGTCTTGTTGATTCTCTAAAAAATAACTCGGAGTTGTCCATACAGATTGCTAATCGAAATATTGGGTGAGGTTGTTAAACCCCCGCATTTTCATTTGGTATCAGAGCAGGCAAACACGTTAAAGACCTTACATGTCTGTGTTTGTAGCGATCTAACTCTATGGACAGAGGTGTTATCTCAATAAATGTACCACCGGTCTTCGATGGCTCTAATTACTCATGGTGGAAAATTGCTATGCGAGCTTTTCTCCAAGCACGTGATTTTCAATCATGGGTATATGTTGTTAATGGATATGATCCTCTCGTTACTGCAGAAGGAGAAAATATTCCAAAGAATATTGCTGAATATATTTCTGCAGAGGTTCTTGCTGCAAAGCAAAACTCCAACGGTTTGTATGCGATCATACATGCCATTACCCCAAATCTTCAGCACCATGTGTCTAATTGCACTAAGTCACAAGAAGCTTGGGATATCTTAGCAATCGTATTTGAAGGAAACTCCAGTGAAAAGGATGCAAGGCTTCAGAACCATAATTCCGATTGGGAAAACCTTCGTATGGAAGATGGAGAAACATTTGATGAGTTTAATCACAAAGTGTCTGAAATTGTTAATACATCTTTTGCATTGGGTAAGACTATTCCTGAAAAGGACATTGTGATGAAAATTCTCAAATCACTGCCATCTAGATACGATGCTAAGAAGCATGCCATCGTTAAGGGAAATAACCTAGATACTCTCTCCAGAAGCACGTTGGTTGGTAAGCTTAAGATCTTTGATCACGAACTTTCATCCAAGGCTAAGGATGTTGCGTTTAAAGAACTTAAGGACACTAAATTACTTGATTTAAGTAAAAAATTGTGTATCTCTGAAGATGATCACTCTGAGATAGATTCATCAGATGAAGATCTTGACAAATCAGTCTCGATGATCACAAGACAGTTTATGGATCTTCTTTTGAAGAGAAGTAAACGGTTCTCCAGAGATAAGCCTAAGGCATCAGTCAAACCTCATAATCGTGTTCCTCCTAAAAACAGGGATATTGATGAAATTTATGATGAGGATATGCCTCAGTGCTTTAAGTGTAAAGTATTTGGTCATTTTGCAAACGAGTGTCCAAATCGGAGAAAACACACTGGGAACAAAGGTCTTGCTGCAACTCTTAATGAAATGTCTGACGACTATGATTCAAATGAAGATGAAAAATCAAGTGTTGCACTTCTTGGTGAAAATATTGATATTGATAATTGTAGCAATACACATATCAATTTTGATATTCTTTCAGAAGATAATCCAACCATTCTGGAAGAAAAAGTTGACCCTTTTCTTGGAAACACTGTTTATAATGTTTCAGGATCCACTATGTTCCTAGCCGCCTGCACAATTCAGAAGCCTGATTATTATCCAAGTGTGACGTGCTCATATTGTTCATTAAAAGGTCATGAACTCTCAAGGTGTTACAAGTTCAAACACAAGCAAATACACGTCAACAAACTTCAACGAAGAGCAAATCATCTAGTAAGAAAACTCAAACTTGCACAGAAAACCGCAGAGGTATGTAATATTTTATCTTCGTCTAAGAAATTAGTTTCCAAGGAAAAATCAAGACCATTTGAAAACAAAATATGGTCAAATCTTTTTGATAGACAGAGGTCTATGGATTCCTCTCAAGAGGAAACTGGTGGACAAATTGTTGTTCACCACAACACAACTTAATTGTGTTGTGTCTAAAATCTTGTCTCATGTGCATGATCAAAAGAGACAATGATTTTGTACCTCTCAGGCTTTAAGAAAAGTTTTGATTCTTCTTTCCTTAGTTTTGTCTTATTTTTGTCTATCAAACAAAAGAAAAAAGGGTACTATCGACAATTCTGCTCTTTATAGGGATAAGAGTTGATCATCCACGAACCTGTTTTAGGTTTCAAACCCTACATTCCTTTTCCTTCTCTAAAACCTCTCTTTATCTTAAGACTACTTGTTGAGCTAATTGTGAATTCCTCTCACAAACCCATACGCTTATGGACGCTCAAATAATGATGTCTTCTGATGAAAAAGAAGGTAATGTGATTGTTAAGCCATCAATCATGAAGGAAAAATAAAAATCTCCATTGCCTCCAACCTTGAAAATAAAAAGAAGGAATACGAGGAAGCCAAGAGATGTTCCTTCAAATTCTCAGAAGTTTTCTGATGTTCTTGAAGTGTTGAAGGAGCTGCGAAAGGAGATTCAACAAATAAAGGCTTTTGGGCATAAGACTCATGAGATTCAGAAGGCCCTGGTTCGACAACAACAACCAAGAAGGTTCATTGATATAAACTCCTTTCTTAATGAACCATATGTTCCAATGGTTGTTGACAACAAGGAGTTCGGGGACGATACTGAATTCTTCAAAGGTCTTAATGTCTAGTAAATCTTCTATATTTTGTGTTTTATTTAGAAGAATAACTAGTGTTTTGGAATAAGCAATGATTGTGATTACACATAGCTATATCCAATGTTTTCATCTTCTTGTTTTTAGATTTATTGGTTTAATTATAAAACTGGTTTGGAAGATGATGGTTGCAGGATTAATCTTTTTGATTTTATATATTGCAATATTTTGATGGGATTTGTATGTTTACGTCCGTGAACTTGATTATCCCATATTTTGTCAAAAGTAAAGTCGTTCACGTATTGGTTTGCAAAGGAATGAATGGACTTTTGGCAAAACACAAATTTAAGCCTATATTGTCAATTATTGATGTAAGATAGGTTAAAATCTTTTGTGATTCAAGGATAAAGTCTATTATGTCATTTTGTGATGGAAAAATAGAATAGGTCCTTGTTTTGTTTCCACGGTACAAAGCTTAATTGTTCCATATTATTATGTATTACCATGAAGGGTTCCATTGTGTATCGACCAGGTATTCGTAAAAAAATTGAATCATGTTTAATTGATGGATAAAACATGAATGTACCTACTCTTACAATTTACTAGATCAAAATTGTTACGAAGGACTGGTTGGGAGAGAATAAATATTTATGAGTTATTATTTAAGACAACCCTGATCCACTACCTAGATATTTGAATCGCTTTTATAACCTTTCGTGAAAACTCCCCGCTCCAATAAAACGATTATTTAGTAATAAAAAAGCTACTAGCCAGTTTGGATATCACTCATGAAGTTGCTTTTTGATTTTTAGAAGCAGAAAAGTCAGAAGGTTTGGGTACGTATTCAAAATGACTTCTAGAAGCAAAAATTTAACTTTTCATGAAGCAAAAACATTCTGCTTCTGACTTCTACTCCGGGAAAAACAAAAACACTTTTACTTATAGTATCCAAACATGCTGTAATGTGCTTTTCCGGCTCTATTACTTAGCATGGAGTCAGTGGTTTCCTTGGGGTGCCTTCTGGGCCGGTAATGGGCCAGGCACACTTGAGATCTGGCCTTTTTGCCCGATTTCTAATCTACTTCGGTTTCCCAATAAGGTACCGATTCCTTACCGATTTTAGTATAAATAAGACAGGATCCACTAATTCGACTCACGGTTTTTTCAATATCGTTTCCCCCTCTTCTTCTCTGCTCAATCAAAACAGGACGACCCTTGTTAGTTTCCTTCATCTTGTTGGATAAATTCACAGCGCTATTCTGAATTGACTGATCAGGTAAAATTAACTAATTTAATCCTGATTCTCGTATAATATTTCTTCGTTTTCGTTAATCAGTGTATACAGTTATTCAGAATCCAGATTAGGTTAATTTTAATCTATTCAATTTCGTTAATCAGTGTTCTTAGATAGATAGATAGAGTTATTATCCCTAATTGGATTGTGCAATTCGTCGTCACTTATTAGGGGATTTCTTCAAATTCTCAATATCTTCTCAATATTGTCAATCAGTAAGTAAAATTAGGTTGATTTTTGGTTGGTTATGTTTTCTAATCATCTTAGATTGAGCTATTTTGTATCCCTAAAATTGGGTCTGAGATTTCCTGCAGTTCTAATCATCTTAAATACAGGATTTATTGTCTTCAAATTCTGATTCTCTATCTGATTTTTATGTTGTTACAGGAGGATTCTGATTCTGTTTTAAAATCAAGTAGATCCAGCAGCCTTGATAATTATCCTAACAGAGTCTGCCAATGGAGATTTTAAGAAGTTGCGATGTATCGCCGCAGTTGTATTATGGTGGTACATCAAGGAACACAAGCATGGAGGTATTCATTAACACCCACTGTCTCGGTGTTTATAGTTCTCATGATATCATCGAGACTCAATTCAGTAGTTTACCCAATGCTATACTGATAGACATCTTAAGCAGACTCCCAGTGAAACTACTCATGCAGTTTAAGTCAGTATGCAAACGTTGGTTGTCTTTGATTAAGCTAGACACACACTTGATTGATTTACATTTTGTCCGCTCAAAATCACGTCCGAATCTCCTCTACATCGACCCAATGCCAGAAAAGGGTGTCCTTCACACTAGCCTAATCGCTAGCTTTGAACGAAGCAAAACATTACAGCAAAACATTTCATGTGCGGAGATTGTTGAAGGGAGTACTGGCGGCCAAGTGGAAGCCTTTGTAAGTAAGGTTGGGATAACTAATGATCAATGGTTCCTTTATAATCAAATTTTGGAACCGGTCAATGGTTTGGTTTGTTTTGTAAACCAGGACACACATGCTATTAAGGTATACAATGCAAGTACACGAGAAGCAACACCGTGGGTCAAGTCCACCTTACTAGCAGAAGAGAATCACAAGTTTGCAAGCAAAGACAAGAAGATAACAAGTCTCCGTAGACCAGTTTATCGATTTGGGTTTGATCCAGAGAAGAGGGAACATAAAGTGTTCTGCTTTTGGAGACTAGTTGCAAGACGCAAACAACAACATTTTAATTCCTTTCAGCAACCTGATTATGAAAGTTGGGAGGCATTGACCGTGGGCCGTGACACTAAATGGCGAAGGATCAGTGCGGTTCCTAATTAGAACAACCAAATAAGTATTAAACAGGCGCTCCCTCCGCCTAACAGTAGTAGGCAGCAGGTGTATGCAAATGGTAGCATATACTGGAATAACAAAGGATATTACAGGGATGCATCCAGAAACTTTAATCCCGATGATCCTGACGTCATAGTTGCATTTGATGTTGGAAATGAAAAGTATAGAGTTATCCCAATTCCTAATTTCATCCTCAACGAGCCTCGTGATGCAACCTTTAGGAAGCCTATCGGTATGCTAGCATTGGGTAGATATGTAGTTCTAATATACTGTTTGGAGCCATCCGTTGTTAAGTTATGGATGTTAGACGACGGGGCCGACAAAAAACTGGAAAATTGCCGAGGGAACAAAAGTAATTGGACTGCTGAGACTATTACTCTACCTTTCAGTTGTGATGGTGGATTTGGCGCTTTTGGAATTGCTGGAAGTACTGACAAGATAATATTTGAAAGCCCAGGATGCATAAACTCTGTAATGTTCACCTGTTTGTATTCTTGTAATCTCAAGGAGAAGATTCCCAAGAAGATTGAGATGGATGGAGTCGCCTCGTTTAATGAACACTCCGGAAGATCCCTAGTTACAACTTTTACGGAAAGCCTTTTTCCTGTACAACCTCTCAGCAAGACAAAAGTTACCTGACATCTCGTTTATTTCCCATTCACTGAAGGTCAGGTAAAGAAGCTTGTGCAAAGTTCCTCCGCATGCCATGTGGGTGCCTAACTTTGTGGTCTTATCAGTTAACGCTCTTCCATTTTCAGGGAACATCCAATCAATTAGTTTATTAAGACTTTGTTTGGTACTCTTGTCCAAATTAGCATAAGAATGGGCTAACTGTTTGGTTGTTTTTATAGCTTTAGTATTGATTGTATGTATAACAATTGGTTATTAATTATAAAATCAGTTTGACGTTTTGTTCAAATAGGCTTCAATGTCAATTAGCACCTTTATTTGTGACCGAGATATGTGGTGTGCAGGTAGCAGTAAATATCATGTTTGTTGGTGTTAGGATTCTCCATGATCTGGGAGGAGCAGTTTGTGACTGCATGATCGTTGGTTTAATTTCTTTTTGACAGGCTGCGGGTGTGCAGTCTTTCTTGTGTTTGCGCTTTGTTGTACTCTGCTCACAACCTGACTGTTCTGGACCTAGCAGAACGCTTTGAACATTTTCTTTTGGAGTCTTACATCGAAGACAGCTGGATTACAGTCAACACAAAGTCTTACCCCAAGTGCTATAAAAGTGTTAAAAAAAATGTAGGCTGTAACATCGTCAGCTTTATATGTTGGCAGACGTTTTGGTGAGAATTCTCATCTCTGTGTTTCTCTTGTGGAAGTTTTACATTATAAACGTCCTTTTGTAGGATAAGATTCTCATAGATGATTACATGCTTCGTACTCGTAATTGATCATTATACTGTACGTCTGTACCCAACTTATATATACTTTGCTTCTTCTCTTTCATTCTTGGCTTGTTTGAACCGGTCAAAAAATATATAAATCTTGGCTTGTTTGTTTTGCTGATGATTTTTCCATCTCTCCTTGGTCTGAATTTTTGTTTCTCCATAATCATTATTTATTTGTGGAACCATTTCCGGTACTGGCCAATATATTTATTTTTTAGCTGTAAAGTTTATACTGGCGATCACTTTTTTCCTCTTTGTTGTCATGCAAACGATATTAATTATGTTGTAACATTAAAACATGGGGTACCTGTCATTTTTATTTTATTGCTTTGCATCTTTCGTAATTTTTAACTTCCATTGCAGTGCTTTCTTTTCTCTTTTGTTGATATGAGGATTTTGACTGTTATTTTGCTTTTCTTTGTGCAGTTGGTTGTGTAGTGGTGCTACTGGTAGAGAGCACACTTGGACTAGCATTGCTGGTCATAGCTGTGGTCGCTTTAATGAAGATCAGGAGAAGCAAGCTGAGCGTGCAAAAAGGGATCTGAACCGTTATATGCACTACCACAACCGTTGCAAAGCTCACACAGATTCTTTTAGGCTTGAATCAAAACTTAAGGAAACAATACAGTCTCAGATATTAGCTGGTTAACTAATGGACTTGACAGACTCTTCAGGTTGAGACAGACAGGTACTCCCATATTCGTATCCGTTTGCATTTTACATGTTTGGGGAGGATCTCTTCGGCAATGAAATGTCCCTTGTGGAAAGGAAGACAAAGCAAAACCCCTATTTGAGGACCAACAGCAGCAGCAATGTTGAGAAGCTCTCTAAAATTTTGGAGGAGAAATATGACGGGTTAGTTAGAAGATGATGAACTCAAGCAGTCAAGGATGCCACTTATCAATCTGTCTGTGATCACTGGTAGACTTCGTAAGTCAATGTGAGTAAGCCTCTCTCATTGAAGCACACAGAATTTAGAGGTTAGGATGGCTCACTATTCAATAAGCCCACAGTCCTTAATATTAATATATGCAAGTAAATGGCTTTCAAATAGAAGTTATCCAGGTAAGTAGAAATCTTGTGTCCTTTTTGCTTCAAACTGATGCTTCAGTAGGAAATTGGATATTAACTTGTCTGTATTGTGCCATAAAGGATCATGAGAAGGTAGAACAATGGCAAGCTATTCATGACCTAGATAACAAATATTGTTTGCCTTGGCTAATAGTGGGGGATTTAAATACCACTCTTTCCATTGATGAAAAAGTAGGGGGCAATAGTGGTGTAGCTAGTAAACATGCGTTGGTTGCACAAAGCATTCAAAATTTGGGTTTCACTGATGTAGTCTATATCAGCTGATCCGTTTACTTGGTCAAATCATAGGCAAGGAAAAGCGTTGATTCGTGTTCGGCTAGATAGAGCTATAGGCAACACTCTCTGGCATCAACATTATCCTGAAGCTAAACTGTTTATTTTATTACCTATTGGTTCTGATCATGCACCGGTGTTGATTGATACTATTGATGTCATATCTAAGAAGGATAAGCCTTTTAGAGTTTTTGAATATTGGCTTGGACATGTTGATAGTAAAAATATAATTGCTCAAGCTTGGAATACTTGATTATGATTCTGACTGTTTAGAGAAGAAACTTGTTGCTACTCAATCTGCTTTGACTCATTGGAGGAGTAGTACGTTTGGTATGATGTATTAGATCAACATGCAAGACAAATATCTAGGGATAATTTATTTGCTTATGGTGATCGGAATACTAAATATTTCCATGCTAGGGCTAATTTTCGGCGTCGCAGAAATCATATAGCTTCTTTAAAGAATCTGTTAGGCACGTGGTGCAAGAAAAGAGAAGAAGTTGAGGTGCTTTTAAACAATCATTTCACTCAGATTACTACCTCGTCGAAACCAGGCAAGGATACTGAATTAGTTTACTTTCTCCTTGCATCACCGAGGAAGAGAATCTCTCCTCCTTTAGTCGGATGAACTCTCACGTTGCACGGTGAATGTGACACTCACCTCAAATTAATAAATTAGATAAAAACTTACAACTATAACAATTCTAGAGAAGACAAGTATCGTAACGTTATTGGTCGAAGATTTTTTATTTAAAAAAACACCCCCTTAGTAGAGAACGTTATTGGTCCAAGCCCCCTGATTTTAACGGCATAATACTAAAATCGTGAGTAGAAACGTGGATATACAAGACTTATGTGTCGATTTACACTTAATTAAAAAATTACACCTAAAATAGTAAAAGTAACATCGTCAAGCAGGGGCGGAGCTGGATTTTCCACCCAACGTTTTGAGAATCCTATTGGCTTGATTTTCTATAATTTTCGATGGTTTTCTTTGCATGTTTTGTACGTTCTCTATATTTTATATGGTCAATAAAATCACTCCGCTTATTACTCGTGAAACCAAGTGAATCAACTACTTAAATAGTAAAAAATCTTTCTTAAAGCGTTTCACTATCTTTCTTTTTCCGGTCGATTCTCGGATGTAGGTGGACAGACTTTATGCAACCATGTCACATCTCAACCCTTTTGTTACCAATCTCGGCTTATCCTAGATTTTCCAGGGTTAGTGTAAGTAAACAAATGCCGACCAAACAAAAGATATCCCTAACCGTGTAAGTTCCCATTTTATGATGGTAACTTCATTTTCTTTCCATCGATAGAAAATTTATTTTCTTCCTCAGAGTCTTCTGCATAAGGTAAGCATTATCCCTCCTGATCTCAACTTCCAAATTTGATTGTATAAATTTCTATTAGCACATAACAACACACATTCTTAAGCCATTGATGTCGACATCTTAGCCTTCACGTCAATGCAAATATTAATTTTCTTAGATTCCAAATGATCGGGGCGAGGCGAATCCGAGCCACACCAAATCAAAAATAAATGGTTTTTGAGTCCGCCCGGTACGTAGCACGGACACAAAATCTAGTATAAATTTATTGAAATTGCCTACCAAGGGAGAAATTCGTAATGTGATAGTCCAAATGCCATCTTGAAAAGCCTCGGGGCCAGATGGGTATCAAATAGGATTTTATAACTTTAGTTGGGATGTTGTAGATAATGATATTGTGAATCTAGTTCAAGATTTTTTCAGAACTCAAACCTTTAACCCCAGTTTGAACTTTACATATCATACTTTAATCCCAAAAGTAGAGGGTCCTGCCACCCCTAGTGATTTTAGGCCAATAACTCCATGCAATGTTACTTAGGCTAAGTGTAGTGGAGGAGGGGAGTATTCCCTTGTACAGTTGCTACACGTCAGCAGGAGGGGAGGACTGAGCGTAGTGGTGTGGGGGGAAATTTCAATATGAGCGAGGTGCAAGACATCGCTTAGGTGAGTTTTATTTATATAAAACACTACAAGTGGGCCCAAAACTTGATATTTATATATTTTATTAGTTTTTTTATTATAATAAAACTCTAAGCGATGATTAATCCCTCGCTTTTCTCTTTTTTCTAGCGAGGGTTCCTTCCTCTCCTCTCCTCAAATCCCCTGCTTTCGAGCAGAGAGAAAATCAATGCAAAACTTTCCGTGGCTCAGCTGAACCCGCCTGTCGCTATTATCCCCTAAAATTCCTCCACTAAACTCAGCCTTATAAGGTTATTTCTTAGTTGCCAGTTACTAGGATGAAGCCTATCATTTCTAAGATAATCCCCCTATCAATCAGCTTTCGTTCCGGGAAGATGTATATTTAGGATAACATAATAATAGCACACGAATTACTTGATACAATGAAAAAGAAAAAGGATAGAGTAGGAGATATTGCCATAAAGATTGATACACTAGTACACAAAGACCCTTTTGCCACGCCAAATTGGCATGTCCATAGGGGTTTTGTCACGCCACTTCGGTTTGGACTAGGCGTGACTTCTGCTTGCGTGGTTTTAGGTAACATGGCGTGGTTTTAGGTAGCTTATAGCCACGCCTGCCATGCGTGTCTATTTCTGCATGAAATAGACACACCATAGCCATATAGGCGTTGCTATATAAGGTCCCAAAATCTTAAGTACTGGTACTCTATAGACACACGATTTATTGTTTTGGCGTGACTATTTGGTTCACTATAAACACACAAATTTCTTTTGGTGTGGCTATTTGATTCACTATAGACACGCAAATTGCTTTTTTGGCGTGGCTATATGGTTCACTTTAGACACGCAAATGGCTTGTTGGCGTGGCTATTTGGTTCACTTTAGACACGCAAATTGCTTTTGGCGTGGCTATTTGAATCACTATAGACACGCAAATTGCGTTTTGGCGTGGCTATTTGGTTCACTTTAGACACGCAAATTGCTTTTCGGCGTAGCCATTGGTTATCCTATAGACACACCATATACGTTTAACGTGGTTATATGTTATGTTTTAGCCATGCCAATTTCACTTGCCTTCATCCACGTGGTGTATTAGGAACCGTTGAATACCATCCACATGTAACGTTGTGAACCATTCATTGGATATCCTATAGACACGCCCCATAATGCGTGGCTATATGTGATATTTAGCCACGCCAATTTCCAATTACCTTGATCCACGTGGATGTATTAGGAATCGTTGGATCTAATTTAAGATGATGCAATATTGACCGTTCAATCATATGCATCCTTCACCGTCCACATGTAACGTTGTGAGCCGTTCACTGATTTTCTATAGACACACCCCAAAGAGCGTGGCTATATGTGATATTAAGCCACGCCAATTTATAATTACCTTGATCCACGTGGACGTATTAGGAATCGTTGTATCTCATTTTAGATGATGCAATATTGACCGTTAAATTATATGCATCCTACGCCGCCCACATGTAACATTGTGAGCCGTTCATTGAAGAACCTATAGACACGCCCCAAAGAGGGTGGATATATGTGATATTTAGCCACGCCAATTTACAATTACCTTGATCCACGTGGCCGTATTAGGAATCGTTGGATCTCATTTTAGATGATGCAATATTGACCGTTAAATTATATGCATCCTACGCCGTCCACATGTAACGTTGTGAGCCGTTCATTGAAGAACCTATAGACACGCCATATAGCGTGGCTATATGTGATATTTTGCCACGCCAATTTACGGTTATTTTCATCCACGTGGTTGTATTAAGTACCATTGGATATCGTTTAAGATGATGCAATATTGACCGTTCAGATGTAACGTTGACCGTCCACATGTAACGTTGGGAGCCGTTCATCGGAGAACCTATAGACACGTGATCGCTGTCGTATGCGTCAAAAATAATTTACACTTTCTTACTACTCAAAATATAAATATAGCAAGGGCAAGAAAGGATCGATCCCACAGAGAGGTCTAGGTTGTCTCGTTGTTTCGGTTTCCTATATAAAACACCGGGTATTTTTCTGATTTTTATATACTAAAATAAAATAAAAGCAAAGCAATAAAAAGTAAAGCACACAAATCAAGGTAGTGAGAATATTGGTTAAGGATTCATCTTCATTCACAAATATGTTTTCTTCACAATAATTAGAATTGATATTTAATCTCAACTTTTATCAAAAGCCCTAGAATATCTTGATCGCAAGAATATCCCGCTAATCTCCTTTTGTCATCAACAAACACATTAAAAGATGCGAGTATGAGTTCTATCTAAAAGAATAACCTAACGTGTAAAAGCACTAATCAAGTTTAATTCCCTAGATGCATTAAGTTCTATGAAATCAGGCCAATCAAAGCAATCGAACGTGGAAAACGCACTAATTCAATTTAACAAAGGTTATAATTCACATATGATCATAAGAATATATCACTACAAACTATAATCATATTTATGCTACTTGCAATCAGGAATCTATCACTTTTACGTATAACAAACCCTAATCTAGCAATAGAGATGAAAACAAACTCAACCGATTCGCGACTCGATCAAACAAGCATTCAAATCATATAACAATATTAATTGTGAATCATAATCGATAAAATATGGAGACAAAACTAATTTATCATATCAAAAACCATATTATGTGAAATCCAATTATTCCATAACCAATAATAAAATTAAGTACTCATATTCAAGGAGTTCATAAAAAGAAGAAGAAGAAACCCTAACATGTTTCTAAACCCTAGAAAAAAGTAGTAGAATATATAATATATTTTTGCCTAGGCTTCCCTATATATGGAGTTTTGTAACCTCCTCTTGAAAAAGTTAGGAAACCTAGCAAAACTAGGAAAGTGCACCTCCTTAGAATTGTATCCCGTGCATCAAACCCCGTGCCAAAGGGTTGCCAAAATCTGGCCAAAAACTCACGTCCAAAGGATACAAAGAACCGCACCCTGTCATGCAATGTATTGTCTAATAGCCTATTAGGCCCACTCAACCAACTAGCCAAACCACTTGTAGCCTAGCTATCACTGCCAGCGCCTAAGCCCATTAATTTCACTCTAACTGTTGCTTCCAATCCAGCCCATTATCGAGTATACCTTTTCTTACTTCTCGTCAGCATTACTGCCATGAACCATAACAACCTTCATTCCATCAAACCATTTATCACTGATCCATTTTCATAGCTTCCTCCATTCTCTGAGATTGACAACAACTCGACCAACATTTCTATTCACTGCCAGACAGACTCGAGTTCTTCTCAAATAACTCATCGTCATCACAACCATGCATGCCATAACCTCCTGTGGTTGTCAACAGCTTCAAACTCGTAGCTGCATCCCTTATCTGCTGCTCAGCTCTATCCTCCCTGTATCGATCACGCGACTCATTAGTAAACATCACCGAGTGGCAGCAGCTACATGCTCTCAGTCTCAGGAGGTTCTCCCAACCTTCTTCAACCTCTTACAATAATCCTCTCTCCTTCTTCCACGTTCTTGTCTGTTCTTTCGATTAGAGGAGGTTCAGGCCCAGAAGTGTTATCTGCTTTATCAATGCATTAAAATCTCGCCGTCACTTTTTGCTGCTCTTTCTATTTCAGGGTCAATGCTACCAGGTAAACCGAGCTTCTCGTGTACAAAAATGCACCTCCATATCCATCCCATGCATCATTCCTACCACGATAATATACAAATACGTAGTCATCCGCATTATTCTCTATTTTGGATGATAAAGCGTACCAGTCATCTTGGAAGTGGACGAGCTCGTTCTCATGATTGTAAAGTATCCCAAGTCAGACAGGATCCTGCACAAATTTTTGTGTAGCCGTTCGAGTAAAGAATCCACCATCTGGAGTTTGTATCCTCCATATCATCCATCAACAGACTCAGCCAATATTCTCGAGTCCTAAACAGTTTCCTTTTCAACGTTTCTGCCATCAACCATCGATCACCACTGACCACCTATCGAGCTTGAGCATCTGCCAATCACGTCCATGCCATACTAACTTAACAACTCGAGCTCGGATATCGTCATTCAATTCCATCATCACTGCCATCCGTAAGCACCTGGCAACAACTCCAGCGGTACCCATGTATTCTCTCTAGGCATTGGAAGCAATATTCCAACCCGATACAACTCCATTCTCTATCACCGTGGCCTGCCGGAATACCTCCATCCGAACTGCAGTCACAGCTCAATACATTGCAACCATTCCTTGGCAATGGCAACAGCATCTCAGTCCCCTTCTCAAACTCCACAGCGATATTGCAGACTCAACCACATCTCACTTGTTGGAGTTCTCTTACTTCCAAGCTCCATCATTCGACTGCAGTCAATGGCGCAGGTGACGTTCCCTGTAAATGCCATACTTCGTCATCGACTACCACTAATGGCAACAGATCAGTCCAATGGCTATTCAGCCCAGTTTACTTCAAGCCCAGATGCAAAAATTTTCATCGTCCCTTCTTTAATTCAAGCCCATGTATGGCCAGCTTGGCCCAGCACATGTAACCGGGCTCATGTTAAGCCCAATACACCTTATGGGCTAAGCAGCTCACATAACTCCATTTAGCCCAATAGCTTCATAACTTTTGATTCTAGCGTCCGATACGCCTATGCGACTGACCATAGTAGATTTCATGTAATGATAATTCCGTCTCTCTTTTGGCAAATTGGACGATTCTTGTTCTTTTAGCTCCAAATGGATGACTTCTCCTTCTTTTGCTCGTAATGACTCCAAAGTACCTATGAAACTCAAATGCGAACATAAGATACATAATTCACACGAAAAATAGTAAAGAAAGCATAAACTCTACATAGTAAATACGGTGTATTCTACACCTATCAAATTCCCCCACACTTAGACTTTGCTAGTCCTCGAGCAAATTAAACAAACTAAAATATACATACAACTCCGTGACGTCGAGGCTACGGTTAATTTTAGCATAAATAACAAGCCTTTAAACCCCTAGGTGTCCCTAGTGGACGAGTTAGAGTCTCGTGAAGGTTTACTAGAGACATACCTACAAAACCTATATTTCCAACTCCGTCTATTTGTGACAAATCAATGAACGAATCCAACATGACTACAGGAGGAGGTACCTTGTGCAAATTCAATTCATATATTAGTAAATAAAGCTCTAATTAGATAGTCAAACAAGCCACAATACTCGGAAACTAACAAACCACAATCACAATGAAAAGATTAAGAAGATGGATATAGATGTAGATGTTGGCGAATGTTCACAAGTGATCGATGTTTCCCATATCTGTCTGAAGGTCACTTCCAAGATGAACCTACGCCTATTGGATTGAGCTACTTGGTTTGAATGCTACATCAACTCACTGGCATATACAAGGGAACCAGAAGTGACTTTATTCAACCAAAATAATATTTTCTTTTTCTTTTCTTTTTCACTTTTTCTTTTTTACTTTTTTTTTTTAAATTTTTTTTAGACAACATGATTGGATCAAACTGGATCCAAGCGCATGCTTCTTGTCAGCAAGTACATGATAGTTGTTTGGATCCTGCATTCCACGCTTGTTTAGGAGACGGAGACATGGACTACGTTTCACACATACTGCTATTCCCAAGTGTCATTTTATTCCGTTTTGGTCTAATTGGTCGGTCTCTTTTTTTTCTTTCTTTTCTTTTCATATATTTTTTTTCATTTTTTCTTCTTCTTTTTCTAGTAACTCAATCACTATATTTCATCCTAGCAGTAATAACACGTCGATGTTTAGTGACCCACCAAAGCACTTAGAGAACAATAGATAAATATGGAAAAATAAAAAAATAGAATGCGATATGGTGATATTCCGAGATATGGTAACAACTATCATGTTAATTTGTGATTTCTGAGCTATGTTCGTCCCCTTTATAGTTAATCGGTTCCTCAACTCCTGCAATCAAAATGGTTCCATCCACTAATGGTGTCATCCTAAAGGCACAAGTTTCTAGATTTCGGAGTTCAAAAAGCACAAATTTTTTCTTGGTTTTTCTATTTTTCTGATTTTTTTAAAGGCATAAAACAAACTATACAAACATATAAATGCTCCCCCACACTTAAACTTCACATTGTCCTCAATGTGTAAAACCGAAAGTTCTGAATTCTGACATAACAGCAGATAAAACGCAAAAACTGTGCAAATTGGTAAGGAATTTGGAAAAACTCCATTTCACAAAAGTTGTTCACCTACGTGTTTTCTACACAGTGTCAAAATTTCACAGTGTTCTGATAAACGGTCTGACAGTTATGGTCTCTGGACTGAACTACGCGCAGTCTGAAATTTTCTGACGAAAAGATATTCGTCATAATTCTCTTCTAAAATAGATTATGGACTTAATGAAATTAAACATGGGGATGCAAATATGATATGAAAACAATAAAAAATAAATAAACGAAACAAAAATAAAATAAAAAATAAAAGGATAAGAGATACAAAACCGGTGGGTTGCCTCCCACTAAGCGCTTGTTTTTAAGTCGACGGCCCGGCGTAGCTTCTTGTAAGATTCATTCCCCATACACCAATAATCTGAAAAGTTGGGGATCCATCCATAGTACCTGTTTTGCAAACAATAGCTCCACACAAATATTAGTAATATAAAATAGAAACGAAGCTATTAACCGATAAAAGCTTCCCCCACACTTATTCTTGTCCACACTTGAAAGTGCATAAAGAATATAGGAGTCGGGAACTTCCACGATTTCTTGTTCCAAAACCTGCATAGTATGAGAATCAAGTATCTCTAATGGCGGAAATCGAGAAACAAAATCATTCAACAATGTTCTCGAAGCACATATATTCAAACCAATAAGAGGTAAAGGAGAAGAAACAATATGCAAAGGGTTAGACAAACCTCGCACAATCTCTTTTAGCACGGAATCCTCTTCATCCTTGAAAAATTCAAGTGAACGATTCACCTCTTTTATATCATGGTCCTCTATCAAACCTTGCAACCATTCTTCGTCCGTTTCTGCCTTAACCAAAGTCTCGACATCAACATCATCATTACAAACATTCACAAGTTCAATTGGGTCTTCCATAATATTGGTCATAAGGGTCACATTCTCAACATACTCCTCTCTTCATCTTCAGACTCACCAAAATCAGAATCGTCGTCGGTTTCCCAACCTTTATCACGACGTCGTTTGAGTTCCATATGAATGGTCCTACTAATTTCATTGACAAGCTCTTCCGAGTATCCATCGTCTTCCAACTTATATAATTTCTGCGCAAGTTTCCTGACGTTCACACGCTTACCACCATTAGCTACAATATGTTCTCTTTCCCATGACTCTTCCCTTTGAATAGGTGAATGATCATAACTACGATCCGACGTTCTCTCTATTACGGTCAAGTTGGTCTAGCCTTTGTTGCATATCTTGTAATCCATGCATAATCTGCATACAACTCGAATAAAGCCAATTAGAAGTAGAATAATCCCACCTAGGTGCTTGACTTACATACCCACTACAAGGTTGTTGTTGGTATGTATGAAAATCACCATAAGGTTCTCTAGGATATGCATCATAGCCAATAAATTGGTTTTGGTTGCATTCCATAGATGGTGGGAAATTGTCATAGTGTTGAGGAGGTTGAAAATCATATCCATTGTTCCAATATGCTCCTTCCATAGAATTGGCACCTGAAATACGATTCCCAAACCAAGGTTAAAAACCAGAAAATAAGAAAAACTAAAAACAAAACAAAAAAAAACAAAAATAAGAAACCAAAAACAAGTGACAACCGTTGCCTCCCGAACGCGCCAAAATTTGATCGCTGTAGTATGCGTCAAAAATAATTTACACTTTCTTACTACTCAAAATATAAATATAGCAAGGGCAAGAAAGGATTGATCCCATAGAGAGGTCTAGGTTGTCTCGTTGTTTCGGTTTCCTATATAAAACACCGGGTATTTTTCTGATTTTTATATACTAAAATAAAATAAAAGCAAAGCAATAAAAAGTAAAGCACACAAATCAAGGTAGTGAGAATATTGGTTAAGGATTCATCTTCATTCACAAATATGTTTTCTTCACAATAATTAGAATTGATATTTAATCTCAACTTTTATCAAAAGCCCTAGGATATCTTGATCGCAAGAATATCCCGCTAATCTCCTTTTGTCATCAACAAACACATTAAAAGATGCGAGTATGAGTTCTATCTAAAAGAACAACCTAACGTGTAAAAGCACTAATCAAGTTTAATTCCCTAGATGCATTAAGTTCTATGAAATCAGGCCAATCAAAGCAATCGAACGTGGAAAACGCACTAATTCAATTTAACAAAGGTTATAATTCACATATGATCATAAGAATATATCACTACAAACTATAATCATATTTATGCTACTTGCAATCAGGAATCTATCACTTTTACGTATAACAAACCCTAATCTAGCAATAGAGATGAAAACAAACTCAACCGATTCGCGACTCGATCAAACAAGCATTCAAATCATATAACAATATTAATTGTGAATCATAATCGATAAAATATGGAGACAAAACTAATTTATCATATCAAAAACCATATTATGTGAAATCCAATTATTCCATAACCAATAATAAAATAAAGTACTCATATTCAAGGAGTTCATAAAAAGAAGAAGAAGAAACCCTAACATGTTTCTAAACCCTAGAAAAAAGTAGTAGAATATATAATATATTTTTGCCTAGGCTTCCCTATATATGGAGTTTTGTAACCTCCTCTTGAAAAAGTTAGGAAACCTAGCAAAACTAGGAAAGTGCACCTCCTTAGAATTATATCCCGTGCATCAAACCCCGTGCCAAAGGGTTGCCAAAATCTGGCCAAAAACTCACGTCCAAAGGATACAAAGAACCGCACCCTGTCATGCAATGTATTGTCTAATATCCTATTAGGCCCACTCAACCAACTAGCCAGCCCACTTGTAGCCTAGCTATCACGCCCGGCGCCTAAGCCCATTAATTTCACTCTAACTGTTGCTTCCAATCCAGCCCATTATCGAGTATACCTTTCCTTACTTCTCGTCAGCATTACTGCCATGAACCATAGCAACCTTCATTCCATCAAACCATTTATCACCGATCCATTTTCATAGCTTCCTCCATTCTCTGAGATTGACAGCAACTCGACCAGCATTTCTATTCACTGCCAGACAAACTCGAGTTCTTCTCAAATAACTCATCGTCATCACAACCATGCATGCCATAACTTCCTGTGGTTGTCAACAGCTTCAAACTCGTAGCTGCATCCCTCATCTGCTGCTCAGCTCTATCCTCCCTGTATCGATCACGCGACTCATTAGTGAACATCACCGAGTGGCAGCAGCTACATGCTCTCAGTCTCAGGAGGTTCTCCCAACCTTCTTCAACCTCTTACAATAATCCTCTCTCCTTCTTCCACGGTCTTGTCTTTTCTTTCGATTAGAGGAGGTTCAGGCCCAGAAGTGTTATCTGTTTTACTGAATGCATTAAAATCTCGCGTCACTTTTTTGCTGCTCTTTCTATTTCGGGGTCAATGCTACCAGTAAACCGAGCTTCTCGTGTACAAAAATGCACCTCCATATCCATCCCATGCATCATTCCTACCACGATAATATACAAATACGTAGTCATCCGCATTATTCTCTATTTTGGATGATAAAGCGTACCAGTCATCTTGGAAGTGGACGAGCTCGTTCTCATGATTGTAAAGTATCCCAAGCTGTATAGGATCCTGCACAAATATTTGTGTAGCCGTTCGAGTAAAGAAGCCACCATCTAGAGTTTGTATCCTCCATATCATCCATCAACAGACTCAGCCAATAGTCTCGAGTCCTAAACAGTTTCCTTTTCAATGTTTCTGCCATCAACCATCGATCACCACTGACCACCTATCGAGCTTGAGCATCTGCCAATCACGTCCATGCCATACTAACTTAACAACTCGAGCTCGGATATCGTCATTCAATTCCATCATCACTGCCATCCGTAAGCACCTGGCAACAGCTCCAGCGGTACCCATGTATTCTCTCTAGACATTGGAAGCAATATTCCAACCCGATACAACTCCATTCTCTATCACCGTGGCCTGCCGGAATACCTCCATCCGAACTGCAGTCACAGCTCAGTACATTGCAACCATTCCTTGGCAATGGCAATAGCATCTCAGTCCCCTTCTCAAACTCCACAGCGATATTGCAGACTCAACCACAGCTCACTTGTTGGAGTTCTCTTACTTCCAAGATCCATCATTCGACTGCAGTCAATGGCGCAGGTGACGTTCCCTGTAAATGCCATACTTCGTCATCGACTACCACTAATGGCAACAGATCAGTCCAACGGCTATTCAGCCCAGTTTACTTCAAGCCCAGATGCAACAATCTTCATCGTCCCTTCTTTAATTCAAGCCCATGTATGGCCAGCTTGGCCCAGCACATGTACCGGGCTCATGTTAAGCCCAATACACCTTATGGGCTAAGCAGCTCACATAACTCCATTTAGCCCAATAGCTTCATAACTTTTGATTCTAGCGTCCGATACGCCTATGCGACTGACCATAGTAGATTTCATGCAATGATAATTCCGTCTCTCTTTTGGCAAATTGGACGATTCTTGTTCTTTTAGCTCCAAATGGATGACTTCTCCTTCTTTTGCTCGTAATGACTCCAAAGTACCTATGAAACTCAAATGCGAACATAAGATACATAATTCAGACGAAAAATAGCAAAGAAAGCATAAACTCTACATAGTAAATACGGTGTATTCTACACCTATCAACACGCCATATAACGTGACTTTATATGATATTTAGCCACGCCAATTTATATCTGCTTAATGTGTCTTTATGTTATGTTTAGCCACGCCAATTAATCTCAAAGCGTGTAGCGCCTCTAAGCCGTTCAGATATGGCGCATCTAAACCATCCACCTGGCACTATCCAAATTCTCTTATATACTTTATAAATTGTGGTTAAATCTGAAATTCATATATGCCAAAAATTCATATTATTATTAATAACACAGTATAAAATGTTGAGCTTTGGTCTAATAGTTTGTAATTTTTTTTATTAAAGAACATTTATCCAAAAATCATCAGTTTTTCTTCAACTTTTTTGATGGTGGTGTCTCTGCATGCAATGGATCAGGTTGTGACATTCTCGACGCGCCAAACCTTGTCTTCCTTTGTTGCCCATCTGAAAGTTGGTATGCCTTCTGCACAGTTGGTGCATATAACCTTCTTTGCGCCTTTTTAGTCTTCTGAGAAAGCTTTTCAGAGGCTGCATGCATGACTCCCCGAATGTGGATTGACTGCTAGGTGCTCCTCATTCAGTTTATCACTGTCCAATTTCTTCTCACAATCTAAAACTGGTCCTGGTTGCTTATGAGGTTTTCCATGTTGTGGAGTTTCCTGCAGCAAGAGATTAAATGTATTATATATATATATATTCTAAATCCAAGGTGAATTCGTCTGTCATATGAATTCTCAACAAGAGACAGACAAAAGTCATTTTTCCAACAATATAATAAATCCAACTTCACTGAAGGCCGTGCCATTTTTCACAGCTAACGCCCATAATAAAATCCGTAACCAAATATTTACACTGGCATTCATGTTCCATTAGGTGTTCATATATTTTTATCTCGTACTTATTCTTTAATCAAACTGAATACATGATTGATTTACGTAAAACAATTTATATACTTGATTAACAAAGCAATAGAGCTAAGAAACTAACCTTGTTATCAGAGATGGAACAATTATCTTTCGGCCATGCCACAAAACCATCTTTAGCTTCCCCTAATAACTTAAACTCACCACTTGGTTCCGTTAACACGAATGATGGATCTATGACCTCCAGAATATTGGCAGCGTTATAGTGTTCAGGAAGCTCTTGTCGATGTATTTTATGGTTAGGCACCTTAGGAAAAATACTGCCTCTATCAAAGACGTTTCCCCTAGATCCATTCCAAAAGTCATATTTTTCTTTCTGCGGAGATACGACATATGAACATCATATAAAAAGAAGATGCTAGGATTAGAAATATAGATTTACGAAGAAAAAAATAATAATAATAAAAAAACTCCATTAGATGTCTTAGCCATAGGTTCTTCCATAGATGTGCACGACTTCTCTAGAGATATTGAAGGATTTGGTTGGGAATTACTGGTAGAGTTCTGCATAAGATTAGGAGACTGCTTCTTAGACCATGAATGCGAAGACACTGATGAATTGAATAGGTAACAAATATACAAGGTTCTCCAAAATATACCCTAGCATCCAAAATTGAATTGGTCAATGAATTGATTTACAGTTTTCATATTAAAAGAGCTAAAATGACTATCTGGAGGTTTGTGCATATTTGGAATCCAAGTATCTTTCCAAATTTGTACAGAAGTACCATCACTTATCTCCCATATGTAGTGTCTTTTAATTATATTCAAACATGTGCATATGCCTTGCCAAATCCAAGACCCCTGTTTGTTCACCATATCAGTTAAAGGATTAACATTATGAACATATTTTTCCTTCATAATAACAGCCCATGGTTCATCTGGATTGGTAATCAATCATACAATAAGCTACTAAAGATAAATAAACTAAACCCATCCATTTTCATGTTCATCATTTCCAGAAAACATAAAAATTCAGCGTGAATCATTCATCACATAAATATCAACCCATCTATCAGCGTAAAAAGCATGCATCTAGTGCAGTACTTAAAAAATACGTAAACTAAAAGTTCACACATCAAAAACCCTGTTTAAAAAAGCAAAGAACTTGTTAGATGAGCATTTATCCAAAAATCATCAGTTTTTCTTCAACGTTTTTGATGGTGGTGTCTCTGTATGCAATGGATCAGGTTATGACATTCTCGACGTGCCAAACCTTGTCTTCCTCTGGCGCGCAGCTGAAAGTTGCAATGCCGTCTGCACAATTGGTACATATAACATTCTCTGCGCCTTTTTAGTCTTCTGAAAAATCTTTTCAGAGGCTGCATGACTCCCCTAATGTGGATTGACTGCTAGGTGCTTCTCATTTAGTTTTTCACTGTCCAATTTCTTCTCAGAATCTAAAACTGGTTTTGGTTGCTCATGAGGTTTTCCATACTGTGGAGTTTCCTGCAACAACAGATTAAATGTATATATATATATATATATATATTCTAAATCCAAGGAGAAATCGTCTATCATGTGAATTCTCAACAAGAGACAGACAAAAGTCATTTTTCCAACAATATAATAAAGCCAACTTCACTGAAGGCCGCCACATTTTTCACAGCTGACGCCCATAATAAAATCCATAACCAAATATCAATTTTCAAATTTACACTGGCATTCATGTTCCATTTAGGTGTTAATATATTTCTATCTCGTACTTATTCTTTAATCAAACTGAATACACGATTTATGTAAAACTATTTATATACTTGATTAGCAAAGCAAAAGATCTAAGAAACTAACCTTGTCATCAGAGATGGAATATTTATCTTTCGGCCATGCCACAAAACCATCTTTAGCTTCCCATAATAACTTAAACTCACCACTTGGTTCGGTTAACACGAACGATGGAAATATAACCTCATGAATATTGACAACATAACAGTTTTTAGGAAGATCTTGTCCATGTATTTTTTGGTTAGGAAGCATAGGTAAAATACTGCCTCTAGCAACGACGTTTCCCCTAGATGCATTCCAAAAGTCGTATTTTTCTTTCTGCGAAGATACGACATATGAACATCATATAAAAATAAGATGCTAGAATTAACAATATAGATTTACGAAGAAAAAAAAAAACAAAAAAAACACATACTCCATTAGATGTCTTAGCCAGAGGTTCTGCCGTAGATGTGCACGAATTCTCTAGAGATATTGAAGGATATGGTTGGGAATTACTGGTAGAGTTCAAAATAAATTTAGGAAACTGCTTCTTAGATCCATCAGAAGGGTTGCTACGTGAAGGAGACTTCCGCAGAGAAGTAGTTGGATGTGAATTCCTGGTAGGGTTCTGCATAAGATTAAAAGAGTTATTAGTTACTTTTGAAAGTCACACATGCATGTTTCTATTTTTCTAGGTTCTCTAATTTACTCTTGGATCGGTGATTCATATTATTGATAGACTGGTTTATGTATATTCGACTTAGAAATAAAAAAATCCAAGCAACTAACCTTCTTAGCATGCTCGGTAAACTGAACACCATACTTTGGCCAAGGAATCGCTTTTCCAAAAGTTTTCCCTAATGTTTCCATACCAGCAAATCGTACGGGTAGACAGAAATTCGGTTTTATTACTTCATCAATCAGGATTTTGTGGAAAAAAACCTCCAACCCATCCTTTTCATGTAATTATTGTTTTCCTGTTAACAGAAAAGCTCTACCTCTAGCAAGGACGTTTTCCTTAGACAGATCGTCAAAAAGGTTGCACCTTCTACCCTGCGGAAATATATGGCATATGAACATCTTCAAGCGAAAACTTCAAAACAAATTGAGATTTAAAATGAATGTAAAAATAAAACAGATACTGTAGAAACTGCTTTAGTTATCGTGATCTCAGATTGGATCCGACTTGGTGGATCTTTTGATGTCACATCTAGAGTATGTTTCCCCGAATTTTGTTGACTTACCTGCAACAGTATAGTAATATTCCATATTCGGATGACAAATATGCCAAATTCTATCGTGAATGCGAATACACGGATGAATAGGTAACAATTATACAAGGTTCTCCAAAATACACCCTAGCATCCGTGATTCATATTGTAATTGATAGCATATTTCAGACTCATATGGTCTTAATATCATGTAACTGGTTTAAAACACATACCTTCGGAACTTTTCCAGATATTGCGATACGAGATTGGCTTCCGTTGAGTAGATCCGGTGATTTCATAGCCTTAGAATGTTTTGGTTAACTTACCTGCATCAGAAAATTAAAATGAAAGTTGTACTTTCTTTTTGCAGTAAAACCATTTAAGCAAAATGCACAACTAACCACATATCTCGTTCTATAAGGTTCTCTAAAATATACACTAACATCCGTGATTCATATAGCTGATAACATATTCGTCTCTTAAATCAAACAAGATATATATATATATATATATATATATATATATATATATATATATATAACTGGTTTGTGTAAAAACATATCCAATGAGTTAATAAAGCAAACAAGCATAGCAACCAACCTTTTGATCCAAGATGGTTTGATTTGATGGCCAACAAATTTCAACGATCACCAACATCTTTTAAAGTTTTTATCCCGAGAAAGATGTGCCAAAGGGTAATTTGATGGTTTCATTTAGTACTTCACTAACCATGACGCTATAGCATGTAACCTCACCCGTCATTCCTGACTTCATTTTATAAGATACCTTCTTTGAAGAGTAAGCTCTACCAATGGCAACAATGTTGTCCTTTTCTCCAAACCAAAGTTTGCATCCTATGCCCTGCAGAAACACAAGACGCATGAGATATAATAGATGGAAGATTAAAAATTTAAACGCGTTGGAATACCATACATCAATGGTAACTTTTTCAGATGGCACATTCTAAGATTCCCTAGTGGATGGAGGAGACGAAGACTTCTTTTTTGATACTAAAGAATGCGGGGATTCATTAGAAACGGTCGGCGTTTTAGTACAAGGAGAGACCCGCTTCGCGGACCCTTTGGTGCTTTCAGATGACTTTTGCGGACCAAATTTCCCATGTTTTTTTTGGAAGTTGCTTAACTGATTCTGGACGTATGTTATTCTTAGATCGATTGGAGGCGTTGATAGATCCTGCATCCTGTGACTGTAATTGAACACATTGTTTGAAAAAATCAGATACTGTCTGCCAATTTTTTCAAAAAATTACACAATCTAATCAAAACTAGGTTCACTTACCTCTCATTCAGACTTGTTGATACTGTTGCCTAGAATTTTCGCAATGTCGAATCCTTGAGATAAAAAGTTATCTGTCAATCTCTGATACACATTTTTAGTAGACTCTAATTCTTTCTCCTTAGCTTTCAACTTTTCACGCAGTTCATCGATCTCTTTCGAGTGTCTTGGTTTTCTTCCATTTGGAAAGTAAAGGGTTGCCGTCACTCCAAAGTCAGCCTCCTTGACACGTCCACCCTTATCCGGGCCGATCGCAACTGTTAGGTGTAGATGGGGAAAAACGATCTGCTGGTTTTTGCGGAATTGAGGAAGACCGTGCGGAGGAAATTCCTTGAACCGAGCGAAGTGTTTAACCTCACACAGATGCACCGCTATGAAGTGCTTTAACCTCACCTAAACCAAGACAATGGCCGTTCACCGCTAAGAGAGGATGGGTTGATCTGAGAGGGAAGTCGAGAAATGTGAGATCAATGGTGATCTAAGATTGTAGGTGTGTAATGATTTCAGCGTGAAATGCTCTAAATGATTGAATCTTGCCTGATTGAGAGTAATTTCTGTGAGTTCGTGTAGACAAAAGTGCGTCTATATGAACTTTGGTAAGAAATTTCTCGTTCAGACGATTGTGTTCGAATATTTGATAACCCTTCGAATCCTGTTCTTTCAATCAGGATTCATAGACATTATATAATGCCGGAGTTGAAAACACCATGATCCCATGAAGTGTGACAGTTGATGGAGTGAAGGAATGGAGAGATGGAAATAATTCTTGAAACCAGTTGCGCTCATCGTGCAGAGACTTGGTTGATTTTCCATCCACTACTTCCCTAACTCTCTCAACTGATTGCACGACTTGCTCACATTTCATCGTGTGTTTGAACACACGTGCCGTAGACCGCCAAACCAAAACCCTAGTTGATATCCCCCCAAGTGACACGATTTATATCTCGTGGTTAATTAAGTCAGTTGCTGATTTCATGACTTCGTGGGACGATGAGTCCACGTATTTTCTGAGTTAAACATGATTTTGTAAAATGTTCTGCAACTCATGAATCGAACGTGTCTGCTGAGACAACGATAGGATCCTCACGTTGAGGAGAGCAAGTGTTGCTCGCTAATTTATTGATAGTTCCAATATTCGTTAATTTGAGTAAATATTGCTCATCTGAGCAAGTGTTGCTCGTTTGATGAAATATTAGTAGCGTGACCAAAATAAAATATTAATTAAAGCGCTGGTAGTTGAACCGAGCATAATTAATAAGAATACTGATCATGATATCAGTGTGAAATTATTAGTGTTTGAATCTGGAATCATGATCCTTGGATTCAGAAACCCTAATTTGATCAATTGATGACCAATTGATGGTTTATTTGAAATTAACCATAGAATGGAGGAGAACCGGCTTCATGGGACCGTGGATCGACCATGAAATTCTCATAAGCTCACGTGAGCAAAATCCAAGACCTCTTTGAAAAGTTGGTGAGTTGTTGAAAGGATGATTAAATGCTGGTTTAATCATTTACTGAATTACTGCTGGGTTTAGCATTAGGTGATAGAACCTAATCAATTATTAAAATATGAGGGACCGACCAAGGGGTTGTGAAACCAGCCCTGGGTGGTCACGGGATCAAATGATGATCGCTCCGTCCAATTCCGAAATTGTTTGGAGAGTTTTGGACCTAATATGTGCAATTGTGCAAATTAGGTCAGATTGTGAGAAACACGTGGGACTAGCTCATTGCGAGCCACAAAGCCAACCCTGGTCGGTCAAGGTAAAATGCTTTCGTCGTTGAGACGTCCGTGTCTCAGTTCTGAGAATTTTGATATTTTCTGGTGCTCGTTTGAGCGACCATTTGAGAAAATATGACAAAATTAAGGTTTTCTGATAGAACCGTCAAAACTTCATCGGATGAAGGAAAATAATGAAAAGTGAAGGAATTATGAAGAGGTGAGGGACCGACCAAGGGGTCAAGAAACCGTCCCTGGGTGGTCACGGGATCAAATGTTGATCGTTTGAGCAGTCCCAGATTGGTTGAAACCCTAATTAGCGTCATTTGGTAGAATCAACATAGATTTCTCATATGGACTCGGATTTTGCTGGTCCGCCCTCCATTCCGTACGGAAAAGAATTTCCTATCTCCTTATGCAGGAATATTTAGGTTTTAAGCTCTTTCGGGAGGTGAAAACAGCCAGAGAGTAAAACTAAGGAAAATCAAAGGGGCCGGTCCCATAACATTTTTCCTAATATGATAAAACGAAGGAGTTTTGTTGAAATCAAGGAGTTTCCATGAGACGAGGGAAACATCAAAAATCATAAATAATAAAATAAGGGACGTGTGAGCGTGTGGGACCGGCTTGGAGCATGACTGGCTGACCAAGGCCCGTTCCCGTGCGTTTTCCCTATTTTATGCATTATTTCATGACTTGAAGGAATTTTCATAATTTGAAGGAAATATCATGAAATCAGGGAATTTTCATGGGATTATGAAAACATGAAAAATATGCTAATAAAAAAGTAGGACGTGTGAGCCATCTAGGGTTTGGCCAACCTGCCATGGCTCGTGCACACAGGTTTCCTAATTTTTATTATTTTTCATGGGACGAAGGAAATATCATGAGATTAAGGAGTTTTCATGAAATTAGGGCAATAATAATAAAATAATGAGGAAATATGAGGTGTGGGGCCGGCTGGGACCAAGGCATGGCCGGTTGGCCAATGGTCACGCCCCCCTCATGCTCTCCTTAATTTTATATTATTTCCTCCGCGCGAAGTAGGCACCATGAAGTTGAGGAGTTTCCTCAAAATAAAGGATATTTGTTCAAGCGAAAGGTTTTTCATGAACTCAAGGAAAATAACAAAAAAATATGATAAAAATATGAGACTGGTGTGGGATTGACCACGGCATGGTCGGCCGGTCAGTGGATCCATGCTCCCAGCACCTTGGTCAATTTTTATTTATTTGTTATTTTTCGTCCTATTCTGCATAGGCTCATCGTTTCATCGTATTTTGAAATACTCGCACATGCGGTGATTATTAATGTATCATTGTTGAATACAATTACACCATTTGAGACATGGCTTACTCAGGCGGTAGCCCTGATGCCCGTGCGTCCAATATTTATTACTAATCCATGGACTTCTGCTGGGAACAACCATGGTTTGCGTAATGAAATACAAAAATATTTGAACATTTTCAGCAATTCTGCGGATGAATCCAAGAATTTAGGTGTGAGACAGAGCTTGCTCAGGCGGTAGCCCTGATGCCCGTGCGTACAATATTTATTACTAATCCATGGACTTCTGCTGGGAAGAACCATGGTTTGTATAATGAAATATCCGCGAAAATATCTGAATATTTTCAGCGATTCTGCAAATGAATCCAAGAATCTAAGTTTGAGACAGGGCTCGCTCAGGCGGTAGCTCTGATGCCCGTGCGTCCAATATTTATTACTAATTCATGGACTTCTGCTGGAAAGAACTATGATTTGCGTAATAAGATATCTGCGAAAATATTTGAATATTTTCGAAAATTCAGATGAATCCAAGAATTTAGGTTTGAGACGAGCTTGCTCGGGCGGTAGCCACGATGCCGTGCGTCCAATATTTATCACTAATCCATGGACTTATGGGGGAACAACCATGGTTTGCGTAATGAAATATATGTGAAAATATTTGAATATTTTCGAAAATTCTAACGGATGAATCCAAGAATTTAGGTTTGAGACAGCTTGCTCGGGCGGTAGCCACGATCCCGTGCATCAATATTTATTACTAATCCATGGACTTATCTTTGGGAAGAACCATGGTTTGCGTAATGAAATATCTGCGAAAATATTTGAATATTTTCGACAATTTACGATGAATCCAAGAATTTAAGTTTGAGACAATTGCTCAGGCGGTAGCTTTATGCCCGTGCATCCAATATTTATTACTAATCCATGGACTTTGCTGGGAAGAACCATGGTTTGCGTAATGAGATATCTGCAAAAATATTTGAATATTTTGAAATTGCATGGATGAATCCAAGAATTTAGGATTAATTAATTCATGACTTTATACTAGCAGAGCAAGTTGTTCGGGAGTTGTTCATCCCCTGATAGAAATAATTACTGAAGTGCTCATGAGATATGCCGTTGTCCAGCTGTGAGACTACATATCTTTATGCACTCTGAGAGAAAGTATTCTCCATCATAGGATTCGATGAGAGACCCGTGTCTCAATATTCACGTCTGATTGCTGAATCAGAGGTTCGTATGATTATGGGTTTACGATTTTAGCCTTTGTCGAAAATCCACCATCTACATTAAGTCCCCTGCTTAGTGAGGAAAGCCGTGTTCCTCAGTTAGCATTGAATGGTGATTTTCCGGTCATAACAATATAAGTAATTGAACTCAGTCGTAAGTCAAGATGTTACCGGATTTCGATCGTACGAGCATACCATAACTTGAATGAAGATTCCAACGGCATGCTAGAGCGTCATTTGATGAGCATAAATTTGTGTTGAACCGCTGATTTGGATGACGGGTCCTTGGTCGTTTAGGATTCGCGGGTCGAGCCCTCTCCATCACCTTCACGCCAGCATCAAGAGGAGGAAAAGTTTTCGGACCACCAGCGCCGCCGCCAACAGGTATGCGTCCGAACTTTTTTTTTTTTAATGTTCATGAGTTCTATGGGTGGTTCACATATTGATCATGATAAAATCATATACCCGTGTATATATAATTGTGGGTTTCGTCGAAAACCTTCGTTTTTGAAAACGTATGCTCGTTTGATCGTTAGTTTTTGAAAACTAATAATAATCCCTGATTTAGAAGAGTTTTTTCTTCATATATGAATATGTAGGTTCAGTGATGAAACTATGTTGATGAGCTTTCACGTGAGCCAAAGTCTTATCATAAAAGTGAATTTTTCACAAAGCCGTAGTAAAATCTTCGTTTAAAAGAATAGCGATGATGCGGAGAAGCGATTTCTCCTCTTCATGTATATATGAACTTGTGTCCAGTGATAAAATTTTGTGTATGAGATTTCATGTAAAACTTTATCATGTAATGCGTGAGTTTTTACAAAATTGAAATAAACCTTCGTTTCAAATATGTATGACGGCACGAAGGAAAAGACTTTTCTTGTAAAAACATGGTCGGTTCATGGAAAAGTTTTTTTTTTTAAAACCGTGGAGTATCCACGATTTATTTTTGTGAGCCTGGCTCACGTTGAAAAATATTCATTTATTTACGTGAGTAAATATATATTGTTTCTCTAAAATCAAAACTTGAGTCTTGTGTGATGTTGCTTAGAGATAAAATTATTTATGATGAAATAATGTTTTGGTTTCCATAATTCTATGGTGAATGTTCACACAGTAGAAATATTCATGATTTTATGAAAAAATCTGAGTTGTTCTTTTTGTAGGTTTTGAAGAAACGAACAATTTTGGAGTGTTAACTCTAGCATTACTCTCACTACTGTTAGTGGAAGCGTAAAAGGTGAGAGTTAAGAATTACCATTTTGGTAGACGCTGATGTGAGCATCCTAATTGCATGATTCATTGTTTTGTCGAAGCCCGCGCTTTGTATGAACGATGTGCTGAAGTATCCACTTTGCGGGGATGACTGACTCCCATGATGATACATCCAAAGATGGTGTTTCCAGATAAAACGTCTCTATGGACGAAAGTTTTAAGAAGTGGTACTTATGGAACCTCCGAGTGATGATGACAGATTCTTCATGTTTCATTGGCTTTACCATAGAATAGTTGTGAAGTGAGATCCTGGATCAATGTAGACTCCACGGAAATGGAAGAAAGTCTACATGAGAGGAGAACCCAGAAGTGAGGACTACATGATGCTAGCGAATGACGTGTAGTCCCCAGCTGTTTCTTTGACGAGTTGTTAGCGCTCCTTGTGTCATGACTTTGCCCGTGCAATTAGGATCATGAGACTAAGGTTTGTTACTTCTTCTAGACTTTTTCTCCATCGATTGATGTCTTCAACTTGTTCCCGGACAAGCAATTCATGAATCCAGCACTGATGAAAAAGTCGATGTAAGTACCTTTTCGTGCAGGTGATCTTGGCATCTCCTTGAATGAAGTAATAATAATTGTTGATAATGAACCCAAGAAGAAATCATTGTAGATAAGCATCATGTTGATGAAGCGTGCTCTTCTTTGGGATATGGTAATATGGAGAATTCCCGAAATCCCGAACCGAATGTAGATAGCGGCGTTGCTAATGGAGATTCCGGTATTTTCGAGCCTTCAAATGATTTAGAGACTCCCCCAGTAAGTATATATCCTTTAAATTATTTTAATCCCATGTAATCTTCGCATTAGGTTCCAAACGACGAAGTTGGGAATCATGGATCCAATAATGATGATTTGGACATTCCAGGAGTTGTTGGTGACAAGACTTCCATAGATGCGCCTCAGGATGATGAAGTGATGGTCGCTGATACCGTGGAGGTGGTGGAAACTCCAATTGTGCCTCATATGGTGGAACCTGTACCCGAAATAGCAGAAGTTACTTCCCCTGAAGTTTTTTCTATGATCATTGACACTGCTCCAGTAACTGAGAACCAGATGATAGTGCATAAGTATCCTAATGCAGGGATTTCCTTTGATCCTCAATTTAGTGAGTTACTCCCATATCACCAGCTTGTTGAAGGTTTTAACATTCCCATCAGATATGTTGCTATATACAAGGAACTGTGGGAAATGTATGGACACTTTATTGTTACTCAGGATCCAGCAGGGCGTAGTTATTTCTTGACGAAAAAAGTATAGGCCATCTTGCGTGTTATAGATGATATCTGGATTGCAGCCAGAGATGTTGTTTCCCAAGATTTACTCTTTGATTGGGAGTACAACTTGAATAATGCTGAAGAAATTGGATTCAATCTGAAGTGGCTCCGTGAAAGACTTGATGAAGGACTTAGCGAAAAGACCTGGTGGACATCGATCGACTGTAGAGGTTATGAATCCCGTCCATGAATTCTTGCATGTAGTATGTTCTGGATGCTGTAGGAACCTCACACGTCGTCGGAATTCAATGATTGACCCAAAATTTTGAGGCTAAGAGACTGAGTTATTAAATGATAGAAAAATCACTCAATATGGAGTTGTAGAAGTCCGCCAGCGAAGCGTGCACATTTGCAATTTGTAATCCCGTACAAATTTCTTAGGTTTCGTAGACCTGACGGTAAAGGACACATCTTTCATCTTGCATGTCCAATTAATGCGCCCTTTAGGTATGTTGTTGAAGAGACACAGACGAACATCTTTTGTTGAGGAAGTATTGTCCCATTCCTCACCCATTGGCATGTTTTTTGCAAACCCATGACCTGAAGTGTATTGTATCTCATCTGTAGAGGTGACAAGAACATCTTGTAGAAGACTTTGGATTATGCCCACCAGTCATGCCAGCTTTAGGAAGACTTCATGTGAGCATGTTATCAGGTCTACACATCTTGATATGAGTCATTGGTTCTTAGAGAAGTCCGCTTCATGTGTACCACTTCAAAGAATGATTAGTTGATGAAGCTTTGAGGATGTTGCTCCTGAGACCGCTGTTGGTGTTGAGACCATGAATGATCACGCTCCAGAGATCTTTGTCGATGTTGAGATCATGGATGGTGTTCCCTTAGAGATTATTATTGATGCTGATACCACGGTTGAAGTTGCTTCAAAGACCGAAAAGGATATAACTTTGATTATGGACATAGTAGTTGCTCCTCCATGGGTTGAGCATCTCTAAGGTGAAGGTGTTCTGGGAGTTCAACATGAACTCTTATGAACAATATGATTTTACTGTGAACTGGATTCGTCAGTGAGTCGACGATGTTGCGGAGGATTGCATCCGTAGCCTTCATTCTGGGTGTGATCGGTGAAGAGAAGAAGTTCCTCAGTCGTGCAGGAGCTTGTGATGTAGAGAGATCCCGTTGATGAAGTTTCATGGAATCACATTTGGTTGCAATAACTTGTTATGTGGATAACATTTATTAAAATAAAACTGATTTCTCCAGTAAGATCAAGTCCCCAGCGTATGTTGAAGGAATTCGTGCCTTCCATGGGTGAATGATATTGCATTTGCTTCAGAAGTCTTGTCATGGAGATAGTGAATACTCAGTGATTGTAGTTTAGTTGCACTTCGATTGCGCTAGTGGTGAATCAATATATCATCATCGAGGTATTTATGCCAAAGCCAGAGGCGTCATTATCGAAGGTGTACCCTTTGATTGGGAGTACAATTTGAATACTTCTTAGATGCTTTGGCGTTGAAGTGTCATATCCCTCGAGCTTTGAATGTCATAGGCTTGATCGTCTCGACCTCGAGTATCTTCTGTTGATTCAACATCCCTTCCTTGCGGTAGTGGGATTCAACACTTGCGCAGACATCATAGCTTTCTGATTTTCTGAGATACATGGACACTCCTGCAAGGCTCTAGAGAAACGCCCAAAGTGTTCTTTTCCATGCTTGGACATCATCTCAGTAGTGAATGTTTCAATGCTCAGTTCGGAGAAATGTCAGATTCAACCACTTGGTAAAATGCTAATCCGGTGAAGCTACTATTCATAACATCTTGCGGAGTTGCTAGCAGAATTAAGTCCCCGTTCTAGGATAGCATGTGAGGAAATAAATGACATATACGTGAAGTGAATGAGACTTGCCTGAGTGTAGAACCTCTCAACGAATATTTATGCACCTTTTGCAGGCTCTTGCTTCAACCTCGTCGAAGTTTGAAATTCCTCGAAATACTCTGATGATGGAATGTCCGTCAAACCTTCTGGATCAGAACTTTCTTCGTTGGAGGAATGTGTAACCAAAGATGCTCCGTAAGTATCCATCTTTTCAGTGTGGATCTACGCTCGTCTGAAGGACATGTCATATCCTGGATCTTCCTGATTATGAGAAACTTGGTTTCTGTCCAGGTTGGACTTATGTTCACTTTGAGAGTGATGTAGCCATGAGTATTTCCGAGCGCTCCTTCGAGGTCTTCTGATTGAGATGGAGCATAGGTATCTTCTTGCCAAGTGATGCATGCGAATCCGATGGTTTTTACTGGAATGTTGTTGATGGTGGTCTCAACATCGATCAACGTTCTTCCAAATTTGTTTCTTTTGAGATTGACTGTGGTAAGCAGTCCCCAGTCGTACATCTCTTGATCTGTGGATGGAGGCTCAAGAAGTATTTTCGGTATGGACTTCTTGACACGATGTGGTTTAGTACTGTGAACATGTCTCCCCTTTGTGCCTTCGATAGATAACGCACGTTCGTCTTGAACTGCTTCTTTGATAGTTTGTCGAAAAGGTGTAAAAGTTCTAACTGGGAGAGGATTCTTGTGTACTCCTTCAGTCCCCAATTGAAGCTATTGCGGATCAACCTTCTCTTTGAGAATGTGTTTCAAAACTCATGATTGCTTTGTGGGATGATTGGACGAACTGCGGAAGCGGCGTGTAACGAGGTCTTTCCATGTCTCCCTCAGTTGGTTCTTTCCGGACATATAGCAACTTGATTGCACCATCTTGGATCCAGACATCTAGGAGTTCGATCACCTCTTCAATGGAAAAGGAAAGTCATGTGCTTTTGATCAATAACTCTTGTGCATTGGTCAAAGGCTCGTGCATCTTGATTATTCTTGCTTTGTACTTTTGAAGGAGCTGAGGTATACTTGAGCAGTAGTTTGGCTTCCCGTTTGATCCTTTCTGCAACAGTGTTTGTGGAAGGTTGGAGGTTGTACTTCTTCATGATCAGATGCCTGCTTCCTCAAGTGTCTCGCGATTCTTTAGTCTTTGTAGATTTTATTCTTTCCAACAGAGCAGGTGCAGTGGTTGCTGATCTCTTCGCGGCTTCGTGGAGTTCTGAGAAAGTTTGGAATCGAAGATTATCCAGTAATGCTCTATAGACCAGGAGCATACCGTTGATGCATAATTCCACCAGTTGTTGCTATGTGACGTTTGGATCATGGCAATCCAAGGCTTGGACCCTGAATCTTTTTACAAAGTCGTTGGGGTTTTCACCCACCCTTTGAAACATCCTTTCAAGGTCAGAGAGAGTGATTTGCTCTGACACGAAGAAGTAAATTCTGTAGAAGGCGTTAATCATTTCTCCCAAATTATTGATGGTTCCTAGTGCGATGTTGTTATACCAGGTGTATTCTCTGCCTTTCAAGGATTTTGAGAATTCCTTGAGACGGATGACATGGTTATGTTCTTGCTCTCCTAAGGCTTCAAGGAAGCAAGATACATGCTCTCGAGCATTGCCAGTTCCATCATACAGAGTAAAAGTTGGAGAGATATAACCTTTAGGAAGTGGAGTTCTTTGTGTAGTGGTAGGATAGGGAGGTTGGTGACGATGGACATGCGGTGTCTTGTTTTTCCCATGATTCTCCAAAAGGCGCTCCAAGTCTTCCCGAGTGATGAAACTTGATGATTCTTTTGACGAATTTCCCGTGGCTTTATCGATTTCGTCATCATTCACTGTGTGAATCGAAGTTACCTCAGGATCACCAGTGTCTGAGGACTTCTCATTTTCTTTCCCTTTGTCTGGGGTTTTCTCTGACAGCTTGCAGTAAGAGTCTTCAAGTGATCAAATAGCTTTTGTTGCGCTGCAGCCATGTCCGTATGATTCTTTGCAAGAGTTTCTTGCGCTTTGATGAGGTCAGCGAGGGCAGGTGGCGGATTTCCTCTGACTTTTTCGGGATGTCATCCGAACATAGGATGACCTTCCGCGTTGGCGTGAGGAGGAGTGATGTCACCACCATCAGTGTTAATGGATGGAACAATTTCCAGGATATATTCATTGTTGCTAGTGCTAGCGATATTTGCGTTAGGGTTTGTGACCGATCCTGACCTAAGACCAACCATCTTGTAAAAATGAGAGATTGCAACCGAGAGAATGATCTCCCACTGTGGTCGCCAATCTGTAGATGGGGAAAAACGATCTGCTGGTTTTTGCGGAATTGAGGACGACCGTGTGGAGGAAATTTCTTGAACCGAGCGAAGTGTTTAACCTCACACAGATGCACCGCTATGAAGGGGGTTCTTTAAGTTCGAGAGACCAATCTGGAGTACTCCGGCCTAAACCAAAACAATGGCCGTTCCAGAGTAAATTCGGTCACAAGAGAGGATGGATTGATCTGTAGGAGGGAAGCTGAGAAATGTGTGAGATCAATGGTGATCTAAGATTGTATGTGTGTAATGATTTCAGCGTGAAATGCTCTAAATGATTGAATCTTTCCTGATTGAGAGTAATTTCTGTGAGTTCGTGTAGACAAAAGTGCGTCTGTATGAACTTTGGTAAGAAATTTCTCGTTCAGACGATTGTGTTCGAATATTTGATAACCCTTCGAATCTTGTTCTTTCAATCAGGATTCAGAGACATTATATAATGCCGGAGTTGAAAACACCATGATCCCATGAAGTGTGACAGTTGATGGAGTGAAGGAGTGGAGAGATGGAAATAATTCTTGAAACCAGTTGCGCTCATCGTGCAGAGACTTGGTTGATTTTCCACCCACTACTTCGCTAACTCCCTCAACTGATTGCACGACTTGCTCACATTTCATCGTGTGTTTGAACACACGTGCCGTAGACCGGCAAACCAAAACCCTAGTTGATATCCCCCCAAGTGACACGATTGATGTCTCGTGGTTAATTAAGTCAGTTGTTGATTTCATGACTTCGTGGGACAATGAGTCCACGTATTTGCTGAGTTAAACATGATTTTGTAAAATGTTCTACAACTCATGAATCGAATGTGTCTGCTGAGACAGCGATAGGATCCTCACGTTGAGGAGAGCAAGTTTTGCTCGCTAATTTATTGATAGTTCCAATATTCGTTAATTTGAGTAAACATTGCTCATCTGAGCAAGTGTTGCTCGTTTGATGAAATATTGGTAGCGTGACCAAAATAAAATATTAATTAAAGCGTTGGTAGTTGAACCGAGCATAATTAATAAGAATACTAATCATGATATCAGTGTGAAATTATTAGTGTTTGAATCTGGAATCATGATCCTTGGATTCAGAAACCCTAATTTGATCAATTGATGACCAATTGATGGTTTATTTGAAATTAACCATAGAATGGAGGAGAACCGGCTTCATGGGACCGTGGATCGACCATGAAATTCTCATATGCTCACGTGAGCAAAATCCAAGACCTCTTTGAAAAGTTGGTGAGTTGTTGAAAGGATGATTAAATGCTGGTTTAATCATTTACTGAATTACTGCTGGGTTCAACATTAGGTGATAGTACCTAATTAATTATTAAAATATGAGGGACCGACCAAGGGGTTGTGAAACCAGCCCTGGGTGGTCACGGGATCAAATGATGATCGCTCCATCCAATTCCGAAATTGTTTGGAGAGTTTTTGGACCTAATATGTGCAATTGTGCAAATTAGGTCAGATTGTGAGAAACACGTGGGACTAGCTCATTGCGAGCCACAAAGCCAACCCTGGTCATTCAATGTAAAATGCTTTCGTCGTTGAGACGTCCGTGTCTCAGTTCTGAGAATTTTGATATTTTCCGGTGCTCGTTTGAGCGACCATTTGAGAAAATATGACAAAATTAAGGTTTTCTAATAAAACCGTCAAAACTTCATCGGATGAAGGAAAATAATGAAAAGTGAAGGAATTATGAAGAGGTGAGGGACCGACCAAGGGGTCATGAAACCGGCCCTGGGTGGTCACGGGATCAAATATTGATCGTTTGAGCACTCCCAGATTGGTTGAAACCCTAATTAGCGTTATTTGGTAGAATCAACATAGATTTCCCATACGGACTCGGATTTTGCTGGTCCAGCCCTCCATTCCGTACGGAAAAGAATTTCCTATCTCCTTGCGAGGGAATATTTAGGTTTTAAGCTCTTTCGGGAGGTGAAAACAGCCAGAGAGTAAAATTCAGGAAAATCAAAGGGGTCGGTCCCATAACATTTTTCCTAATATGATAAAACGAAGGAGTTTTGTTGAAATCAAGGAGTTTCCATGAGACGAGGGAAACATCAAAAATCATAAATAATAAAATAAGGGACGTGTGAGCGTGTGGGACCGGCTTGGAGCATGACTGGTTGACCAAGGCCCGTTCCCGTGCGTTTTCCCTATTTTATGCATTATTTCATGACTTGAAGGAATTTTCATAATTTGAAGGAAATATCATGAAATCAGGGAATTTTCATGGGATTATGAAAACATGAAAAATATGCTAATAAAAAAGTAGGACGTGTGAGCCATCTAGGGTTTGGACAACCGGCCATGGCTCGTGCACACGGGTTTCCTAATTTTTATTATTTTTCATAGGACGAAGGAAATATCATGAGATTAAGGAGTTTTCATGAAATTAGGGCAATAATAATAAAATAATGAGGAAATATGAGGTGTGGGGTCGGCTGGGACCAAGGCATGGCCGGTTGGCCAATGGTCACGCCCCCCTCATGCTCTCCTTAATTTTATATTATTTCCTCTGCGCGAAGGAGGCACCATGAAGTTGAGGAGTTTCCTCAAAATAAAGGATATTTGTTCAAGCGAAAGGTTTTTCACGAACTCAAAGAAAATAACAAAAAAATATGATAAAAATATGAGACTGGTGTGGGATTGACCACGGCATGGTCGGCCGGTCAGTGGATCCATGCTCCCAACGCCTTGGTCAATTTTTATTTATTTGTTATTTTTCGTCCTATTTTGCATAGGCTCATCGTTTCATCGTATTTTGAAATACTCGCTCGTGCGGTGATTATTAATGTATCATTGTTGAATACAATTGCACCATTTGAGACAGGGCTTGCTCGGCGGTAGCCACGATGCCGTGCGTCAATATTTATTACTAATCCATGGACTTTTGGGAACAACCATGGTTTGCGTAATGAAATACGAAAATATTTGAACATTTTCGAAGAATTTTGCGGATGAATCCAAGAATTTAGGTGTGAGACAGAGCTTGCTCAAAGGTAGCCACGATGCCGTCGTCCAATATTTATTACTAATCCATGGACTTCTGGCGGAAGAACCATGGTTTGCATAATGAAATATCCTAAAATATCTCAATATTTTCAATTCTGCAGATGAATCCAAGAATCTAAGTTTGAGACAGGCTCCTCGAGCGGTAGCTCGATGCCGTGCGTCCAATATTTATTACTAATCCATGGACTTCTACTGGGAAGAACTATGATTTGCGTAATAAGATATCTGCGAAAATATTTGAATATTTTCAGAAATTATGCGGATAAATCCAAGAATTTAGGTTTGAGACAGAGCTTGCTCAGGCGGTAGCCCTGATGCCCGTGCATCCAATATTTATTACTAATCCATGGACTTCTGCTGGGAACAACCATGGTTTGCGTAATGAAATATATGTGAAAATATTTGAATATTTTCAGAAATTCTGCGGATGAATCCAAGAATTTAGGTTTGAGACAGAGCTTGCTCAGGCGGTAGCCCTGATGCCCGTGCGTCCAATATTTATTACTAATCCATGGACTTATGCTGGGATGAACCATGGTTTGCGTAATGAAATATCTGCGAAAATATTTGAATATTTTCAGCAATTCTACGGATGAATCCAAGAATTTAAGTTTGAGACAAGGCTTGCTCAAGCGGTAGCTCTGATGCCCGTGCGTCCAATATTTATTACTAATCCATGGACTTCTGTTGGGAAGAACCATGGTTTGCGTAATGAGATATCTGCAAAAATATTTGAATATTTTCAGAAATTATGCGGATGAATCCAAGAATTTAGGATTAATTAATTCATGACTTTATACTAGCAGAGCAAGTTGTTCGGGAGTTGTTCATCCCCTGATACAAATAATTACTGAAGTGCTCATGAGATATGCCGTTGTCCAGCCGTGAGACTACATATCTTTATGCACTCTGAGAGAAAGTATTCTCCATCATAGGATTCGATGAGAGACCCGTGTCTCAATATTCACGTCTGATTGCTGAATCAGAGGTTCGTATAATTATGGGTTTACGATTTTAGCCTTTGTCAAAAATCCACCATCTACATTAGGGTATCCTCATTATGACCAATCGCCAGAGTTCCCTCTTGAATCATCTTCCGCTTCTCTTCCTGTTCAAATAATGTGTTAAATTCTGATTTTAAACCTTGCGCAATTACTTTGCACTTACTTTGGTTAAAAACATGAGGATTGTAAAGTTTCTTTTTTCTCACAACTCCAGATGTCTTCTTCCTGACAAACTCGTCTTTTCCGTCTTTGTTTTCGCGTTCTCTTGCCCACATGAAGCACCGGTCTTCAAGATCTTCTTCGGCAACATTTCCGCTTTGGACCTAGTAGTTACCAGAAACAAGTAAGGATTTACATCCGCACAGATATTAACTGTGTCAAACAGAAAACCTATTCCAAAGCATCTAATGTGAAAAAATTACAGATTGGTATAAGAGGACACATCCCTATACTGTTATAGGTTTCTGCATATATGAGACACGCTACACGACATACAAAACAGAAGAATATGATATGGCTGGTTTTACTGTGCAGTGTATAATAAATAAGACAACAAACTTACTAATTTTAGTTTTAATCCCGAGTATCCTCCTCGTCCCGTCCGATGTGGGAACTTGGATTGTGATATTGCCTCTTTTTCCCTCTCCGAATTTTTCTTGGAGAGGAAATAAAAATAATTTTATTAGTATGCTGGGATAGACAATAAGAACGAAACAGAAAAAGCATTGTATATTCCATACCTTAAATATAAGCAATTTTAGTACATGATTAAGGTAATTATCCCAGTTTTCTTGGTCCATTACCGTTTCGTACTTTTTGGGGAAAGTTCTTAGTTTGTGCGGCATTTTCAGGAATGGTTTTACATGTTTGTTGTACAATTTCCTTCTGAAGTCCCGCAGCTGAACAGGTAGACGCTTCATAACCACTCGCTTCAGCTCATGGGGCACCTCAAAATGAAGCTTCAATAACATCCAATGTATGTTAATCATAGACTCGCAGTTAGACAACAAAAACAACGAATTGGTAACCGCATATGCATACCAGAATTTTCTCCCACATATTTTCTTTTGTTGTTGAAGGGACTTCCTTCCAACATAAATGTTTTATACAAACTATATCACGGACCAAATAACCTAGGTAAAAACTGAATTCAATTATATGGTCACCAATAGGCTGGAACATTATATCAAATTCAATATCCCTTTTTTGGCAGTGTTTTCCGAGAAGTCTCTATGCAGCTTCAACATTCTTGTCACTCCCCTCTCTTTTATGATCACTTATGTAGACTCCTCTTGTTGTGGATGCTCTTCTGCTTCTGGAGCATTTTCCAATTCTTTGTCTTCTAACACCTCCAAATCATCATTTTCAGAATCTTCTGACTCTGGAAATAACCGAGGCAACATATGAAACCATGTGACCTTTAAGTAAAAACAAGTAAGTACAAGGTTTCACACATTACCTGTTGAGTCTTCAAATCTAGCAGTGTGGAGCATATCTCCACCATCATCGTCATCTGATTGTACAATGTCATCATGAACCTCATCTAAATCTACCATTTCTTCATCAGAATCCGTATCAACATATGATTCCCTCCATTGGTCATAATCATCATCTTCTCTCATGACAAAATCTGTGTAGGTACGTGCATCTCAGTTAGGAATTTGAGCTTATTTTGGAAAATATTAGCTAAACCTAACATGATAGACAACATGTGTTACACCTATATTCTATTATATGAAAAGAAAACAAACATGAACTCAGTGATACATGTAACTTGAGGCTAAAACATCACTGCAACACACAAAATCTCCTCATGATTATTGTGTTATCCACAAAGTGAAAGGTACCTGTTAAACAGTCTTATATAACTTTTTGTTACAAAAGCCAAGAGCACTAAAGCACCAGATAATGATTATCCATTTTTATCTTGAAGATATAGTCAAATTGGCCAACCAGCAACATGGTATTGTTAAAAGTGGCAACTTAAAATACAGACGTTACAGGCTCGCCAAGTAACATAGACTCAAATTATTAAATCTTGAGAAGCATTGTATATAAATATAATTGACACAACATCTTCGATCAAAGTTGAGTTATTAATTAACTCTCAATCAAATTCCAACCCAAACAATAACAAAAACCCTAGAAAAAATTAGCATCGTTAAGTTTTTTATTTATTTTTATTTTGTAAAACCTAACTAACTAGTAAAGCCTAACTAAGATACATGAAAGAAAGATCCTTACCTAAATCTTATAATAGTTCATGCATGTAACTTAAACCTAAAATATTATTGTTGTAACAAAATGAAATCACATCTCATCGTACAACCCGTGATTGTCATTAACTTGTTCTTTATATAGACGAATAAAAACCCTAATCATGCTTTAACTAGTAAACCTATAAGATCTAACATCTGATTCCATGAGATCAAACAAAAAATCTAACATAAATTTAATATTTATTCGATAATGGGTTGTAGAAATATTACCAGCAACAAAGATCGAGTTTAAAGATTTAGATTCCTTGTAAAGATTAGAGATAGTAACAGAATAAAAACCATACTCATGCTTTAACTAGTAAACCTATAAGAAGTGATAGAATAAAAACCCTAATCATGCTATAACTAGTAAACCTATAAGATCTAACATCTGATTCCATGAGATCGAACAAAAAATCTAACATCAATTTAATATTCATTCGATAATGGGTTGTAGAAATAATACCAACAACAAAGATCGAGTCTGAAGAGGTAGGTTCCTTGTAAAGATTAGAGATAGTAATAGAATTATGATTTCATAGAGAGAATGAACCGAGTAATAAAAACTGAAAAAGTAGATCGAACTCATCTTTCTTTTTCTTTTTGGAATTTAACCAAACCATCACGCGGGAATTGATTTTCCTTTTGAAATCATCCCGCCCAGTAAAATCCATTTTCATCACCCGCCAAACAAAAGATTTTTGGTGTTTTTATTTTTTTATTTCCAAATTTTTGATGTGTAACCAATATGGTTAGTTTCCTTATTTTATGAGAGAATACATCGTAGACAGTTATGATAAAAAAAAATTCCCAGAATTTTCGAAATTTTGTTTCCTATCTCTAACCAACTCGAGAAGAGGCTATAGATAAAAATTACTTTCCTATTTCGAATAATATGTGCCTTAATAATTTTAAGATGGGTTGGGTCCTGTATTATTCTTGGTTTATGAAGGAAACGTATGAATTATTAGTGGCACCTATGTAGGAAACGTATTATTCTAATCATACAGAAGATAATAAAGATAAATAAACTAAATCCATCCATTTTCATGTTCATCATTTCCATAAAACATAAAAGTTCAACGTGAATCATTCATCACATAAATGTCAACCTATCTATCAACGTAAAAAGCCTCAATCTCAGACGAAATGCTTCATATTTAAAAATATGTAAACTAAAAGTTCACAAGCAAAAACCCTGTTTAAAAAGCAAAGAACTTGTTAGATGAGTCTGGTTCTTTGTCAGATTAGTCTGGTTCCTCATTATCATCCAATTCCACGCAAAGATCATTGTCATTAACATCGTCGTATAGCAGTACTTTACTTTCAATAGCACTTTACTTGTTCGAACTCGTATTTTAGTTAAAAGTGTTAGCAAGGAGATAATAAGATCAGACCTAAAGTGATATATTGATTCTTATTGTTTACAGGGACTAACGATTGTATTTTTCTACATTTTCTCCGTTCTTTCATCTCATTATATTTATTTTTCCAAAAGAATGCACACCTCATAAATAATCATCTGATTTATTTCATGATTCCAATACCTAAATAATAAAAGAATTCATAAACATCAACTTCTTCTAAATGACAATTAGCAAACGAAACAAGAAACAAAAACAACTTTCAAAGTGTCCACAAAATGAAATCGATAAATCAAACCATATCATCAAAAAAAAAAAACCATATCAAATGAACCATCCCCATCTTCGAACAATTCTTCTTGCAATGCTGAGGTGAACTTGATCACTCCAACCAGCAGGCTTGGGCGCCTTGTCATCCTCAGATTTGTCATTTTCTGCTTCATCAGGCGCCACATGCTTGTTAAGATCATGCTTGATAACTGATGCGTGTCGTATGCGTCAAAAATAATTCACTTCCTCACTTTACTAATTATAAATATAGTATTCGATAAGAAAGAGTTCGTATCCACAGAGAGGCGATTGTTGTTATGCAATTTTCAGATTCTTATGTAACCAAATAACCCAAGGTGTGTTTTTGTTTTTATCAAAGTAATAATACTAAATAAAGCAAAGTAAATAGTTGGAATAATCAATAAGGAGAAGATATTGGTTAAGGGATAGTATCATTCATAAACATGTATTTTTCATCTATGATTAGAATTGGTATTTAATCTCTCAATTATCAAAAGTCCTAGGATATCTTGATCGCAAGAGTATCCCGTTTATTTCCTGATTTTATCACAAACAACATTAAAAGATGCTATTGTGAAATCTTCTTAAAAAGCAACCTAAAGTGTAAAAGCACAATTAGATTTAACTCCCTAAGAGCAATAAGTTCTATGAAATAAGACTAATCGATGCAAACAAACGTGTAAAAGCACTAATTCGTTTTAACAAAGGTTATGATTCATATGCGATTAAAAAGATGTATCACTACAAGTATTAACCACAAGATGCTACTAGAAATCAGAGATAACAACTTTTACGTATTGAAAACCCTAATATACCTTTAGAGATGAAAACAAATCCAATTGATTCCGGACTCAACCAAACTAGCATTCAAATCATATGATAATATAAATGATGAATCATAAACGATAAAATTGAGACAAAACTAATTCATAGAATCAAATAACATGCTTGAAGAAATCAACTTTTATCCCATAACCAATTATTGTATTTAGCTACTCATATTCATGGAGTTCATCATCATAATATTCAAAGAAAATAGATGAAACATAAAAGAAAGCAAACCCTAGAAGTAGTTCTCTGCAAAAGCTCCAAGAATAGAATAAAACGTTGTATCTAAAATTGTGTAGAAACTTCCTTTTTATAGCTTTTTCTCCTTCCAAAAATAGGTTTTGTCTTCAAAGTCCATTAGTTGGAAATCCACCAAGCCCACGAGTAAGAGAAACCCGTGTAGAAAATCTGTCCCAAAAGTGGTCGCCGGAAATTTGGGTTTTTGGCCGGAAAGTCACCGTCGGCCACCTGAGATGCTCCTCTTTGTTGACGGAATATTCCGTCAGTCTACCGTCAAGGTTAAGCGTTGACCTAACGGTCATCGTTAGTCAACTGGGTCAAAATGACTGAGTCAGAATTGAGTCAGCAGCTAACTCGGCTGACTAGGCTCTGCACAAGCCATTCATTCACACCAAGTTGGCCGTGCCTTCTCTACACTCCAGCCATTATGGCTATATTTTCTTTCCGCAACAGCAAGTCATGTCTTCCCTATAACATCAGTATCAACACTTCATACCACCACCCATGAACCATTCCATCTACCATTTGAGCTTTGTAGCAGCACAGTGCCTTAACTCCATCTGCAAGCCTCCACTGCAAGCTGCAATCTGAAATTCCATCTTCACAACTAGCTGGTAATAATTCCTTAGTCACTGCAGCTCCCATCTGACCAGTTCCAATCTATCACCAAATTCCATAGCCACCTTACAGTGAGAGCACCACCAGTTCTTGGGCTTCAGTTTCTCTATTGCTAACTGACTGCACCCATTACTCCAGAGTTGTAGCTTTGACAACATTCACCAACTCCAGTTCCATCTTATGTCACAGTAGCACACACACAAGTACCAAAACCACCTCAAACTCCTGCAATAGCTCTAGCACCTTCAATCACCAGCTGCTGCTCTACCAGAACCAACTTTGCAGCACCAACCTTGTTCTGCCATATAACACAACTACCAATTCCAACTAATTCTTGAGGCACTAATATAATCCAGCACCACCTGTTCAACTCAACACCAAATCTGCACTGCAACCAAATGAGACACAGAAACACCGCTTCTCCTACAACTCAGACAAGCCACTACAGATTCATCATCCCATGTATCTGCACAACCAAATTCACGAGCCTGCAATGCACAAGCCAAGCAAAACCTCCAATCCTCAGTTAAACCAACCCTGAAATCTCATGGCTTAACTGCAATGGTACCTGCTCAGAATCTACCACCTGCAGTTATCACCAAATGCACCAACACCTTGAATTGCAGCTACAGATCCCCCCAATTTTCACCTACAACTGCAGTGCCATTAACACCATGCATTAGTGGAAACACTTAGCTTCAAACCCTGCCCTGGTTCACTGCAGCAGCACAATCACTCCAATTTTCACCTGCTGTACCAATTGACACATCATCATCATCTCCAGTCCAATCCAGGGTTCTCGTAGCTTACCAAATGCAAAGACACCACAAGTTCACTACACAAATCTTCAACTCCATCTAGGTCACAACCAGAACCAATTCATCTCAAGAACAACAGATTGAACCCATTTCTTTTCTCATCTCATAGACGGCATTCCTCTTGTAGCTCGAATCCAACACATACCCATGACTATCATCATCTTCATTAACTCAAATCCCATCGAATCGAGACAAATTCTTCAGATCTCATTCAACCCCAACTGTACCAAAATTCAACTGAGTCATCTCTTGAATTCAACAACAATGAATCAATCAAGCTTCAGTACCCATCACTTGATCTCCCCCTCTCGAGATTCGGTTTCTCTTTCCTCCTCTCTCGATTCAATCTTTGCTGTGCAGCTTTTTCTCAATTTCAGAAAAACTAAAATTTGAAGAATAAGAGAAACATTTCTATCAATTTTAGGTTAGATGATTGGGGTGGTTTATTACACACCAAGGAGAGGAGCCGCCCCGATTGGGTGCCTTCATTACTTTCTATAAATACCCTTTATCTTTATCTCAGCTCCAGATAGCGTTCCTCCAGTCGAGTTGCCCCTTAATCTTGGATGCGCTCCAAATAGTGTTTTCCTGTGAAATGACTTTTCTTCCCTTTTTGCTCCAAATGCTCTTCCACCAGCTGCATCCGTTCCTTATTTCTCAAATTCACTTATACTCTTCAATGAGAATCATCACTAAAGTTGTCGTGCTTTTCAGACAGAATTCGCATCACTAAAGCCGACAAACTTTTCAGACAGGGATGAAGAAATAAAAGCAAATATGAGAAATAATCGTCTCGAATAGTATTCGCCATGTTTCCTCTTCTTTTGATCCAAATGACTCCAAAGTACCTAAATACTCAAAAATAAAACATAAGATACATAATTTACAAGAAAAATAGCAAAGAAAGCATAAATACTAGATATAAAATTAGGTGTTTTACAACACCTATCAAATTCCCCCACACTTAGACTTTGCTATTCCTTGAGCAAATCAAACAATAATAATTATAAAACATACATACAACTCTGTCTCGTCGAGGCTACGGTTAATTTTAGCATAAATAACAAGCCTTTAAACCCCTAGGTGTCCCTAGTGGATGAGTTTTAGTCTCGTGAAGGTTTACAAGAGGTCTGCCTACAAAACCTATATTTCCAACTCCGTCTATTTGTGACAAATCAATGAACGAATCCAAAATGACTACAGGAGGAGGTACCTTGCACAAATTTAATTCATATATTAGTAAATAAAGCTTTTATTAGATAGTCGAACAAGCCACAATACTCGGAAACTAACAAACCACAATCACAATGAAAAGATTAAGAAGATGGATATAGATGTAGATGTTGGCGAATGTTCACAAGTGTTCGATGTTTCCCATATCTGTCTGAAGGTCACTCCCAAGATGAACCTATGCCTATTGGATTGAGCTACTTGGCTGAATTCTACATCAACTCACTGGCATATACAAGGGAACCAGAAGTGACTTTATTCAACCAATATATACTTTCTTTTCTTTTCCACTTTTTCACTTTTTTTTTTCCTTTTTTTTTAGACAACATGATTGGTTCAAACTGGATCCAAGCGCATGATTCTTGTCAGTAGATTACACGATAGTTCCCTTGGATCCTGCATTCCAAGCTTGTTTAGGCGACGGAGACAGGGAGAACACACACATATTGCTTTATCCAAGTGTCTTTTATTCCGTTTGGTCTAATTGGTCGGTCTTTTTTTTAGTAACTCAATCACTCTATTTCATCCTAGCAGTAATAACACGTCGATGTTTAGTGACCCACCAAAGCACTTAGAACAATAGATAAATATGGAAAAATAAAAATAGAACGTGATATGGTGATATTCCGAGATATGGTAACAACTATCATGTTAATTGTGATTTCTGAGCTATGTTCGTCCCTTTTAGTTAATTGGTTCCTCAACTCCTGCATTCAAAATGGTTCCATCCACTAATTGTGTCATCCTAAAGGCACAAGTTTCTAGATTTCGGAGTTCAAAAAGCATAAATTTTTTTCTTGGTTTTTTTCTTGGTTTTTTTATTTTTTTTTAAAGGCATAAAACAAACTATACAAACATATAAATGCTCCCCCATACTTAAACTTTACATTGTCCTCAATGTAAAATTGAATCATCCAAAGAAAGTTCAAGGTGGGAAATTCCGCAAATGATATGCAAAAACAAGAAAATAAAGATAAAATGCTTAAAAATAAAAAGATAAAGGTAAAGATACAAAACCGGTGGGTTGCCTCCCACTTAGCGCTTGGTTTAAAGTCGTCAGCCCGACGTTCTCCTTGTTTGCTAAGACTCCTCCAGCGAGGATGCCTCCACAAAGTTCACACCTTCCACAACTTTGGAAGTAAAGTTCTCATAACATGGTTTCAGTCGGTGTCCATTCACTTTAAACTCCTTTCCTGTAGAAATACTACGAATTTCTACTGCACCATGAGAAAACACATTAGTCACAATAAAAGGTCCGATCCTACGTGACCTTAATTTACCCGGAAATAATTGTAAACGAGAATTAAACAAAAGCACTTTCTGCCCAACACAAAATTGTTTTCTAGAAATCATAGAATCATGAAATGCCTTAGTTTTCTCCTTGTAAATGCGCGAGCTTTCAAATGCATCATTGCGTAACTCTTCTAGCTCTTGGAGTTGCAACTTCCTTTGTTTTCCAGCACCATCTAACTCCAAATTGCATTGCTTAATAGCCCAAAACGCCTTATGTTCAATCTCAACGGGTAGGTGACAAGGTTTACCGTACACAATCCTAAAGGGAGACATCCCAATAGGTGTTTTGTATGTGGTTCTATAAGCCCACAAAGCATCATTGAGTCACATGCTCCAATCCTTCCTTGTTGGATTCACTGTCTTCTCTAGAATGGATTTCACCTCTCGGTTCGACACCTCGGCTTGTCCATTGGTTTGGGGATGATAAGGTGTCGCAATCTTGTGCGACACATTGTACTTCTTCAACAATCCTTGTAAGAACTTGTTTTTGAAGTGAGAACCCCCATCGCTAATTATGGCTCTTGGAATTCCAAACCTTGCAAAAATATTAGCTTGCACAAAATCTGAAACCACTTTAGAATCATTAGTTGGGGTGGCCTTAGCTTCCACCCATTTCGAGACATAATTAACATCAAGTAAGATATAAAAATTCCCATGGGAGTTGACAAAAGGACCCATAAAATCAATACCCCATACATCAAAAACTTCAATAAATTGAATAAAAGTTTGTGGCATTTGATTTCTAGCACCTAAATTGCCTGTTCTTTGGCACCTGTCACAAGTTGTGCAAAATATATGTGCATCCTTAAATAAGGTTGGCCAATAAAAACCGTTTTCAAGTACCTTGTGAGCTGTTCTTTTACTCCCAAAATATCCTCCGCAAGTATAGGAATGACAAAAAGACAAGATAAAGTTAAATTCAGATTCGGGAACGCACCTTCTTATTACTTGGTCGCTGCCATGCTTCCATAAGTATGGATCATCCCATATATATTGGTTCCCTAACCTCTTAAGTTTGTCCCTCTCAGCATGAGACAAGTTCTTTGGGATTTGTTTAGACACCAAGTAATTAACAATATCCGCATACCAAGGTTCTCCAAATGCAATTGAGAATAGTTGCTCATCCGGGAAACTTTCACGCAAGGGGATAGCTTCCTTGTCCACAGCAAGACGGCTCAAATGATCCGCAACGGTGTTCTCAATTCCTTTCTTGTCCTTGATTTCAATATCAAACTCTTGCAAGAGTAAAATCCATCGAATGAGCCTCGGTTTCGCCTCTTTCTTTGTAAGCACGTACCTAAGTGCTGCATGATCTGAAAAGACAACAACTTTTGTACCAATTAGATAAGAGCAAAACTTTTCCAAAGCAAAAACAATAGCTAATAACTCTTTTTCAGTGGTAGTGTAGTTTTGTTGGGCTTCATTTAACGTTCTAGAAGCATAATAAATAGCATGAGGTATCTTCCCCACACGCTGCCCAAGCACCGCACCAACCGCATAGTCACTTGCATCACACATGAGCTCAAAAGGCTTGCTCCAATCCGGTGGTTTAATGATAGGGGCTGAAATCAAAAGTTCTTTCAAACGATTGAATGCCGCCACACAATTTTCGTCAAAGTTAAAAACCACATCTTTTTGGAATAAGGTACAAAGTGGTTATGCTATCTTGGAAAAATCCTTGATGAATCTACGATAGAAACCTTCATGACCAATAAAATAGCGTATCTCCCTCATCGTAGTGGGAGGGGTTAGAGCACGAATAAGGTCTATCTTAGATTTATCAACTTCCAAGCCTTTAGAAGATACTATATGGCCTAAAACTATGCCATGAGTTACCATAAAATGGCACTTCTCCCAATTAAGCACAAGATTTGTTTCAACACATCGTTCAAGGATTAGTGACAAATTGTTCAAACAAAGGTCAAATGAATCACCAAAGACACTAAAGTCGTCCATGAATACTTCGATTATGTTTTCAACATATTCTGAAAATATACTTACCATACACCTTTGAAAAGTAGCTGGAGCATTGCACAAGCCAAAAGGCATCCTTCGATAAGCAAAAGTACCAAAAGGACAAGTGAAAGTGATTTCTCTTGATCCTCCGGCGCTATCACAATCTGATTATAACCTGAATAGCCATCAAGAAAGCAATAATAAGAGTGTCCAGATAAACGTTCAAGCATTTGATCAATAAAAGGTAATGGAAAGTGATTTTTTCTAGTAGTGGCATTCAATTTCCTATAATCAATACAAACCCTCCAACCGGTTTGCACACGAGTTGGGACAAGTTCATTCTCATCATTCTCCACCACAATCACACCTGATTTCTTTGGTACAACTTGTACCGGGCTTACCCACTTGCTATCGGATATGGGGTAGATAACACCCACTTCCAAAAGCTTGAGTATCTCCTTTTTCACAACTTCCATCATTGGGGGGTTCAAACGACATTGCGCTTCCCTTGTAGGCTTTGCATCGTCCTCCAAACGTATCTTGTGCATACAAACGACAGGGCTTATACCCTTGATATCGGCAATTGTCCATCCTATGGCCGTCTTATGCTTCCTTATCACCCTTAGAAGTTTTTTCTCCTGTAATTCACTAAGCTCGTTAGAAACAATCACAGGTAACTCTTCATTGTCACCCAAGTACAAGTACTTTAAGTGACTAGGAAGAGGTTTCAATTCTAACTTTGGAGATTCAACAATAGAAGGTAAAAGTTTTTCATCACTGCATGGTAAAGAAATAAAAGAAATATTATGAGTTTCCGGGTATCCTTGTAGTGAGTTGAGATCACCAAGGGCTTCTTTGACCTCATTACCACACTCTACACCATTATCAATGGATGTAGTTAGAACGGTTTCCAAAGCATCTTCACCATTCAATTCAAACATTTGTTGTGCCAAAGTATCCATCACATCAACGGAGAAGCAAGAGTGGACATCACTAGGATATCTCATCGTCTCGAAAATGTTGAAACGTATTACTTCTCCATCAAACTCCATAGTTAGCGTTCCCTTATCCACATTAATAATGGTCTTCGCCGTTTTCAAGAAGGGACGCCCAAGTAGCAATAGAAGAGACGAGTCCGGAGAACCTTCATCCATATCTAAAACACAAAAATCTGCTGGAAATACTAGTTGATTAACCTGCACAAGAACATCCTCAAAAAATACCCATAGGGTAGACATTAGAGCGATCGGCTAATTGC